>JAJLRJ010000005.1:42111279-42132586 GCA_024195265.1 Dendrophyllia cribrosa | reverse complement strand
CCTCTGAAAACAATATTTACAAAGGATTAGATATCTCAAATAGGTATCTCAAATATTAATTAATGATATTATACATATTACATTTGATATATTTCTTGAACTTGAGTTTCCAAAGCTTGAACAAGAAAAACTGTTTTTTCTAGGAAAGGTATTATCTGCCAGAGCACATTTGAAGTTACTGCAAGTTGAATTTATTCATCGGACATCGGACGTTCAATGTTACGTGATATACGGTTGATTTGTGGTCAACAAAAGTTTGGTCACATGTTTTAATTAAACTGCAGCAGTGAGACTAATAATAATAATAATAATAATAATAGTAATATTAATTTATTCAATAAGACATATCAAGTGGTTAAAACATTATCAATTAACAAATTCAGATTTAGGGAATATACACAATTAAGATGGTAAAAAAAAAATCAAATAAAAATACTATATTACAATTTAAATTGGATCATATAGCTAAGTTACAATTAAAACATAGCCTGTTTACAAAACAATTCTTAAAGCGCTCAGTTTTAACTAATCGAAGATGAAAGGTTTTCCTACGAAGCTTACAAGATGAATTAGGGGCTATTCACATGATACTGGAATGAGTTTCATGCCGGAATGAGTTTCGTTCCAGAATGAAGTTCGTACTGCATTCACATGACAAAATGCACCGTCTCAGCCTAAGGCGTTCACACTCGCGTGGTTTTCGCGCCAGCTCAGAAAACAAATGATATGCATGCGCCACTCATCCCAGATTACATGTACACGGTTTGGGGTTTTCATCTCGGAACGAAGTTCGTTTTCAGTTTACATGATACCAGAATGAAATGTCACCAGAAAGAGAATTTCATTCGGATTGAAAACCGGAATGAACTCATTCTGGAATGACTTGTACAGGAAGGAAATTTTGTCTTGGTATCGTGTAAACAGATATGTGTACAGAGAAATATATGGAGATGGAATGAACTTGTTCCAGAATGAAAGTCATTCCAGTATTATGTGAATAGCCCCTAACAGTGCATGAAATCAGAAGGGTTGCCAAAGATAGAAAGCAATGGAGAAAGATTGTGGCCGACTGCCTTGCAGCTGGCTGAGTGAGTGTGTGTGAGTGCGTGAGTGCATAAAGTGGGCTGGTGTTCAAGCCATTTCAAACGACATGCAGAATCAATAATTGATTGTAACATACATGTAGCTACTCAAATCTACATGAACTAACACTACTACTCACCTTATCTTGAAGAAAAACACCAATGATTTGAGGGGCTTGGAATAGTTTACTTAGATATTTTTCTCGGAAGTCCCATTCTTTTATTGTGTGCCCAGCCAGAACTGGAGTAGCACTGTTTAATTCACTGTTGGTGATTAAAAAGAGGAAGATCATGGCAAAATCGTGCAGAGTTAAACCTCACTAAAAATAAGCAGAATGATTTCTTTCTTTCTTTTTTTAAAGATTTGTGCGAATCAAAATAAAAGAGTCAGCGTAAATATTGATTGAATATTATTATGCTTACAAGTTTTTTAAACACAAATTACAATATTTTAAATAACGTATTAAACATTAAGAAATGGAACAACAAGAAGTAAGTGAAAATACTTTGCACTATAAATTCATTAAATGACTTGTTTTAATAGAATATGTCAGAAATAACGTGTTTTGCTCCAAGAACAGCTGTCTTCTTGACAAGAAATTGTCAGGTTCAAAACTCTCAAGAAATTCCATCAAACAGTTTTAATTGAAAATAGCAATCTATAGCAAAATAATTGCGTTAAAATACTCACCTATCCTTAGACCATATAAATACGGGTACTGGAATGGAGGTCTCTGCAACGTAACACACTAAAAGTGAAATAAAACTGCCCCACAACAAGAGGGAGGACGAAGCCGCCATCTTGGAACACTCACCGAAGGCACGTGATCGCCATTATGTAATTGGAGCTTCCGCTGATAAAATATGGTCTCAATGGCGGCTCAGATGCGCGTAACCTGTTTTGCAGTGGAACCGACAGTGAAACCTCGATTTAACGAAGTCGCTGGGGACCGGTCAAATTTGTTCGTTAAATCGAGGGTTCGTTATATCGAAAACCTCGATATAACGAACTTGAGGGGAAACGACCAAAATGTTCGTTATATCGAGGTCATAGTTAATGATTGATTTGTAACACAGGTGACTTCTGGCACGCAATTCAATGCAATTTTCGTCGCCCAGAAGTGCCGCGTTTTGAGATGCAATTCATTAATCATGGTGGCTTTCAGTAGCAATTATTTTCACTTTTAAGCAGACGCGCAGCTTTTGTTTACAAAAAAACGACACTTTCACTTATCTTCTGTCGCGTGATGACATTGTAATTCGTTATATCGAGGTAGATTTTACGTTTGGGCTTCCGGATTATGTTAGTTATATCGAGGAATTCGTTATATCGAGGTTCTATTCCATACATTTTACTGTAACTTTGGCCGGGACATAGAATATCGTTCGTTATATCGAGGACTTCGTTAAATAGAGGTTCGTTAAATCGAGGTTCCACTGTACTGCACGCGCGAAGGAAGTAACGTGCGTCGCGCAAGTTGGCATTTGGTCTGGGGTTTTTGGGGTGCTCCTCCACCCGCTTTGTACGCGTGCCCGTCTTGGGGAGAGAGCAGGGAAGGGATGGAGAGCAGACGAAGACCACTGGCCTCCCCCTTTTTTTTGCTAGTTTGCCTTCCTTTTCGTTCAAAGAGCAGCGACAGAGTTGATAAGGTAAATTAGCCACCGTAAAGAGATCCAAGCCTGACGTTTCCAGCGCTAGTCCTTCGTCAGAGCAAATCGAAGGGCTAGCGCTCGAAACGTCAGCTTTTTAAAATCTTTTTACGGCAGCCAATTTACCTAATCAGCTCGGTTGATAAAACCAAGTTTTCATCATTTCCCCATCGACGCAGTACCACAGTTTCTTAGGAAACTAACCTCTTTGTTCAACAAAGACTGTAGACTTGCCTACAAGTCGAGCTGAACTGATTTTTCCTGGAAAATAAGAAGCGGACTGTGAACGAGACTGTTCGCGTGCCACGCTAGCAAACAAACAGCTGAGTTTCTGAGCAGCCTGAAAGCAATGCACCATGATCGTCAACAGATTCGCTGAAGAAATCATGTCGAAATAAGAAAAGAGTTCATTGCAAATTTACAAAATGTTTCGTTTATTTTGTGACACACAAGAAAAAGGAACGCGTAGGTTTTGCCCTTTCGATAAAAAAGTTCATGCTTCTATTTTAAATATACTGGGCATGCTTTTAGCAAACATATGACAAAGAAACACGATTTTAACTTCCTTGCAATCCCATTCAAAAGTAATTTCTCAATTTTTTGGTTCTGCGTTGCTATGCTTTGTGATTGGCTTAAATACCTCGCGTCTCTTTCTCAACCAATCAGGAGTAAAACCAAAACCAATTTCGAGCTGCTCGCACGCGTTTTCCCGCGCTTAGCGCCGGCTCATAAGCCACCCTCTCCCCCCCCCCCCCCCCCCCCCCCACCCTGATATGAAGGCCAAATTTCTTAGCCCCACCCTCCCAAATTTCCTGTTTCATTATTATGGACATTCTCACAGAATACTGTATATTTTCAGCTAGCAAATTCGGAAATTATAATGCAAATCGTGTTACAATATTATCAAGAATCTGTTCAGCATTTTAATGTTTTTAACCTATTGAAAAACTCGCATAAACCTTTACAGCCTAAGTTAGGCCCGCCAACAACCTTTAATCGTATTAGCAAGCAACTAGAAGAAACGTTTTGGTCAGTACGGCGTAAAAATGTGCCGCACTCTCGCATTAGGATCACAAATGCGCTCCAAGTTCATCGCTTCATACAGCAGATGTGAAGCTTCCCGCCTTAAAATGGCTGCTTTGCCGGCAGCCTGTCTGCGCAACTCTTTTTCCTCTTCTCCATCTTGAGCAAACATGTAGGCGTCAGCTAAATCAAACGAATTCTCATCTCGAGATCTCTTTTCCTGCAATTCTTGATAATAACGCAACTTTTCTTGCAAAGACGGTGGGTTTCCAGTATTTCTGTGTTGTGAGTATTGAGCTGCGTTTGAAGGATGTTTTAGTGTGCTTTTGTTTTTAATTCCCCGTTTCCCAGGTGGCAACATGTAATCAAACCATTTACTATGGTTTTGGCTGACAGCCTCAGTACTTTGAATCTCAAGATTTTCCAGTTGCGCTTGCGGAAACTTGTTAGAATGTTCCTGTTGAACTGGCCGAGAGATGTGTGTTTCTTCTTGCCGTGCTTGCTCTATTTCGTTTGCATTAACATCACTAAGCCGCGATACCGAAGGCCTTGCTGTCCCAACCAGCGATTCAGCCGCTCTAGAACCGCGTTTGTAACGGACTGGGCGTCTCTGGTTTCGTGTGAACGCTTCCGTGCGCGCAACATTCGATTCCGATTCTGAACGCACAAGCGTTGTCCCATTTGTCGTCTTTGTCTTTGATTCCTGAAACCCTGACGTTGTGTAGCGAGGTTTTTCGGTTGATTTTGCTATACTCTCTCTTTTTGCCTTTTCCCTCATTCCTGGTTTTGCATACGATGAATTTTCGCTCTTCTTGCCTTTACCATGACTGTTTCTTTCCGCCGTCACATCTCTTGTTTCATTAGTTATTTCATGAGTTATATCTTCATCGCCTTGGAATTTTTCTCCTCGTAGAAGCTTTTGCCATAAATCAGCAGCTAAGTCAGCGATTTTCTGTTCCCTTGTCTGTTTTTCCACTTCACTGAGGAAAAAACTATCAATTCTATCTTTTCCTTTTAAATTCTGAGAAGATTCTTTAATGATGTTTTGCGGGGGCAAACTTTCAACTTTCTTCTCGATTATAGGTAGCGTTTCTTCGTGAAATCTATCAATTCTACCTTTTTCTTCCAAATGCTGAGGAAATTCTTCAGTAGTTTTTCGCTGAGACAATCTTTCGTCCTTTTTTCCGGCGATTACAGAGAGCGGTTCATAAAATTCGTATTCACCACTGCTAAAACTTAATGGCGGAACGTCAGGTAACCTTCGACTTTGTTGCATTTGGAATCCCCTCAGGCTTTCATATGCGTCGTGTTTTTTATCGTCTTTTCCTCTTTTTTGCCTACGTAAAGAATTCAACTTTTCGTTTTGATGGTGAATTTTTGATGTGATTTTCCAGTTTTCATCCGCAGTCAAACTGGGCACGGACACAGCTCTGCGCAAAGTGTTAAGCTCTTCTTTCAACGCGGCTCTCTCTTCTAAAGCGAAGGACAAACGCCTGGAATATTTGTCCAGTTTGAAGTTCTCATATTCAAAAGCACTGCATACTCTGTCCATGGCATATTCCCTGCGTTTATCCCGTATTTTACGGCTTCCATCGTGACTAGATCCCCGACTTTTCCTTCGAGCACCTGTCTCAAAATCGTCATCGTAAAAAACATCTTCATCAACGCTAATATCAACTTCTGAAAGAGGCTGCTGACTTGAACTTGAAACGCGGCGAAGGCGCATGCTATTTAAACAAGCTCTTCGCCTTAAATCTTCATCCGCGCTACTAGAACGCCGTCTGGTTGCGCTCGCATTTTGTATCACATCATCAGCTGCCTTTGTTGTATCGGTAAATGTCCCCGTTGTATAGCTATGCCTCCGTTTACCTCTTTTTTGTTCTGCTTTCATTGCTGACGTCTCTCGCGTTGTGTTTGCGTTTTCGCTCAGTGTCTGATGAATTTGAGCCTTGTGTTTTCTTCCTGTGTTAACATACTCGTTATCAGATTCAAAACCTTTGTTTTCCAAACCTACATTTGGTTGAGATTTCTTTTTCTTGCCGGCCTTTTCTTTATGTCTCTGCGACGCTTCGTCAAGTTCATTGCTATCGGAGTGATAACTGGACTCCAACATATTAATGGATTTATCAGAGTCTTGCAAAAGATTCTCAGTCGAAGACATATTGTTTCTTTCACAGTAATACTATTTTCATCTCAAGGATACAAAGTGAATTTCACGCCTCATACACAATGCAAACTGCACACGATTACAAAAAGGAATGTTTTCAATAATTCTTTTTTGGTACAAGAGATATATAAGTTATCTATTATTAACCAAACAAATACGCGGCCAGTTTGTGCCGAAATGTGCGGTATTTTTTTTTGCAGGTACCTGCTATGTTAATATCAATACAGGACCCCTACTCGGTATTTGCTGCCCAGTGAATACGTGCCATATGACGTGCGTATATCGCAGTTTATCTACTGTGAAATATTATGATACCAGCTGTAAGACAACCATTTTTTAAAAATAATTATTGCGAGGGAAGTCCATTAAATGACAGTCCGTTTACATATACTTTTTGGGCGCAAATCGGGATATTTTAAATTAGGCATTGACGGGGCATAATGTATTACCATATATATGTATATGCAAAAGATTTTAGTCCGTCAAAAACTTTGCCATCTGTTTGGCTGGGTAAATAATTCACCTGAAATCTAAAAGAAAAAAGTAGAAATTGTCATGCTGTTTGTTTTATTTTCATGAAACTGTTTTAACAAAGAGGCTCTAATGGGAAACGCCATGATTGTTCTTCTTTATTCATTTTTAACTCAGCTTTACCAGCTTGTTGTTTTTTAATGATATTATTTTTATCCGGTTTCTATTTAGAATTGTTGCCGAGGAACTGCAAGTGACAAGTGGGGATTTCCTTATATAAAAGTTATCTTTAATTTACTGCAATTTCCTTCTTGTTTTTTAGTTTTAGTTGGGAAAATTTGGCAATTTATTTTAAAATATTTAAGGTCCGGCCAAACGAACGCAACATTTCAACGCAACATTTTGCAACATTGTTGCGCGCAACGTGTTAACACGCGTTTAGCCACCCTGTTGCAACATGTTGCAACATGTTGGATGGTGTTGGATCAAATTTGATCATTTTCAAGCTTGATCCAACACCATCCAACATGTTGCAACAGGGTGGCCAAACGCGTGAAACACGTTGCGCGCAACAATGTAGCAAGATGTTGCGTTGAAATGTTGCGTTCGTTTGGCCGGGCCTTTAAATCCGTGGTTTTCAGCGAGGGAGCTGCTAAGTAAATGGCATAGTGCTGACTAGAAAGCTGGTTGACTCATCCTAGTCGATTCACTAGTCTGTTCCAGGCGTTAAGATTCTGGGGCCTAGGACAGCTAAAAACTGGCGCGGGAACGAGCAGGTAAATTGAGGGGAGACCGGAGAGAGAAGGTAAGGTTCTCTCGCCTCGCTCTCTTTCGCGCCTAGCCCATCCCCTCAGTATTCGCAATATTTTTTCCTTCGCACCGTCTATCCTTCGCTCTTCACTATCTGAACGAAAAGGGAAGAAATGTCGTCATTTCTTTCTTTCGCTGCTTCCCCTCATATAGACCATACCCTTCGACGTTCGGGCCCCATTCGTTGCCCAGACCCTCACTTCTGGCATATAGACTGGTGACGAGTCAGGAGGACTCGTTAATCGGTTTGGTGAATGGGCAATCGAGCGAAATGAAAAGCAAAAACAATTGGTTTTATTAACTGAGTTTCAAAAGTTGACGTTTCGAGCAAGCGGATTCGCTTTGACGATGGGCTAGTGCTCGAGACATCCGTTTTGCCTTTGATTTGCTCTATAGAATCTTTTTTGTCCAATTTAGTTGTATATTTGATGCCATTTGGCAATATAACACGGAAATTAAGTTAGCAAAATTTCAGCGAGATACTGTTCCTTCAATTCCTCACTGGTAACAAGAAGTTCGGTAACTGGACGATGGGCAATTCGCGATCGTAGTATTATTTGGACGAAAAACTTAAGATTTTTCCGATAGGTGCTGAAGTCTTTTGAACATCGGTGGCCATTGTCTCGGCAAAATAAGCACGCGAGAAAAACACTTTAAAATTGTCGCCGCTGTGGTGATCAATTCTAACCAACAGCCAAATAGATTAGCTCAAATATGCATTGTCTTTAGTCTGAATAACGTTTGTTTGTATATACTGAAACAGTGGATAGCATTGTTGGCGCGCTCTGATTGGCTACTGAAACTCGGAATAGCAAGTGCTATTCACCTCCCAGCAATTTGCGCGCGAAAATTGTAATCGTTGACGG
Source organism: Dendrophyllia cribrosa (assembly GCA_024195265.1). Classification (NCBI taxonomy): domain Eukaryota; kingdom Metazoa; phylum Cnidaria; class Anthozoa; order Scleractinia; family Dendrophylliidae; genus Dendrophyllia; species Dendrophyllia cribrosa. The sequence goes on along the minus strand of JAJLRJ010000005.1, from coordinate 42,124,517 downwards.
CAATAAATGAGTTAAAAAGCATCATTTTTGTTATATTATCTCACTGTTTCAGTATATACTAAAACAACTATTCACCTCAGTGCAGGTGGGTAGTGGTGGATGTTTACCTCGCCGCAATATCCACCACTACCCACCTCCACTTCGGTGAATAGTTGTTAATTATTTTCGTTATATTATCTCACTGTTTCAGTATATACTAAAACATAGTTGTTAATTGAATTTCCAAATATAGGAATATAGTTGTTACTCAACTTAACAATCACATCACATGAAAGATATTTCCAGGTATCAGGGTCCCCCACGAGGAATGTTTAGGAGTACCTTTAACAGAAACTATGTGAAAGCTGGTATAGTTTGTGCTTTTCTGTTCGGTTAGGGAAAGGAACTCCCCCCCCCCCCCCCCCTCCTCACCCGAATTTACTAATTGGTTTCATCTTTCCGAAAACCGATCCTCACTGACCCTATTTCGTACCCAAGCAAGGCGACATTTTTTATCCGTACGAAAACAAAAGGCGTTTGAAAGTTTGAGGTGAGATTTTACTTAACTTGGTGACACTATGATTAAAAATAAACATTTTCTGTTCTCTTCATATTTTGAAAATATAAGTACTCGTTACTTACCTTGCGAAGTTTCAAGTTAAAACTCGTACGGGAAGTGCCATTATTTTAACTTTACATTTCGAATGCGGCTTGCCGCCATTACTCAATTAAAAAATGACCGGGACCGAATCCTGAGAGTTGGATCGAGTTGGCCTGAAGATTTTGTGACGTCAATGACTCAACACGTGCCTTTTAGCATTGTTGTCTGTGACCCAGAGGGAACCGCGTTGAGTCATTGACGTCACAAATGAAGTCACGTGTACCAGATCGCAAACCAGTAGAACGTGTGCTCGGATTTATGAACGGAGTAATGGCGGACAGATTTTACGTGATTTTCGTAGGTTTTCGGCCAGCTATTTCTGGACTGTGCAAGAATATATCAATCTAACTTATAGCAATTCGCATTTGTCTAAACCTATTAGATACATTTGCGTTAAAAAAAGCGGAAAAGAAATACAAAAATTTTCGTCGTAGTGGCACTTTAATGCAACTCCAGTTTTTAATCTAATTTCAGATTACGAATGTTTAAGATGACGAAGACCTTCGATCTGGAAAGCATTCTACCGAAGCGATTGGTTAGGTCACCTGATGCATGCTTGTACGGCGATGAATAAGAAGGATATCAGAGAAAAATTTAATATATAGTGATTAGCCTTCCAAGTATAATAAGGAGCTTTACCAACCACGACGTCAATGGCAGCGAGAACGGCACAAAACCATGCATAGGTTTGATGAGCGAAAATAATGCCTCTGCGCGTGCGTTTTACATTTGGTACATTTCTTTGCCGTTCCCTGCAACAACATCAAATGATCAAATTATAGGTTTTGTGGAGAATGTAAACACACGACGGGCAATTTTCCTTTCTCTATTTGAACTTGAAAGCCGTCACTATGAATTCAGCTCCTGGACAATTCAGTCACATCAGCTGACAAATTCAACAAATTCGAACAATTGCAAAGTAATTTGAAAGAGCGCGAATTCTATTTTTCAATGACGTTTTCCGTCATGGTTGCTATAGCTCCGTATTATAACAGTTAAGACGAAGATCTTTTCAATTATCACCTAGTCAAGTTAAACTCATTTTCGAACAGGTGCTTTTTTTGTTTACATAATAGATGTCCAGGTTACCTTGAACTAAGTAATAGTTTTTATAACGTTACGAGTCAAACAAATGCTTGAAAATAATCTCCCTGAGCTTTCAGTCCATTTCATTTTAGTTTGGACTTTTCGCCGAAATGATCAATGACCGATGAAACTATTGCTACATGAAACGTGACCGATCGTAACTGTTTTGATTGTTTCGGCATTTTGTTTAGTCGTTATGCTGTCGTTTGTTTGGTCGTTAAGCTAGACCGTCATCAAAAACGGAGAAATTGTCGATAAAACATTAACATAATTCACATTTAGGTATATAGTACGTACATATGTTTTTAGTGTTCCAATACATTCTGCTACAACAAAGAAGTCGGTAGCGCGGACGCTATCTGAAGGAACACAAGAGATGATCTAGTTTCACTGAGCTGATTACAAACAGTCTGCTGGTAAAACCAACCAAGTCGGGTCGAATAGAAAGTTGAAGGTGACTACAATTTCAGCAATTTTTTAACAATGCACCAGGAATCTGAATTTGGTGACGCACACGAGCTCAAGGAAGGTACCAAACTCAAACTTCCAGCTTTAATTCAACGAAAATCTACATGTGACCCGCCGAAGGATAGTTCATTCGGAGAAAATGAAAAGCCAGATCAATTTGAAATTACAAGTCTGGTAGAATCTCTTCCAGACATAAGTTCTGTTGGTAAACAAAAAGTAAAGGCAGTGACGTTTGAATGTGATAAACCATCAGATGTAGAGAACGAAACATCCGTTTTAAAGCTACCAAATATCCATAAATCTTATGGCTTCGCATCTCTGGAAGACAAACTATTTGGAGAGAGTTATCTAAAGAGTAACGACACTATTGCTCTGAATATCACAAAGGAAGTGAAGGAAGGAACCACAATGGCGTGCGTGAAAATCGAAAGGAACGAAGGTTGCCCGCGATTGATGAAAAACTACGAATACGAATGCGAGATAAGGTACACAAACTGCTCTCAAAAGCTCTCGGGATCGAAATATTCGTATCATCCTCGATTTCCTTCTCCCGAGCCACTGAACAAGAGAGAAAAACTCAAGAAAGAGATGGAAGAGAAGAAAGCGAAGAAGCGCGATGACGTCATTCATCCGGGAAGTCTCAAGTCGAAGGAGGGGTACTCTCAGATTTTTCTTTCGCTAAAAAAGGTTGAAAAACAGTTCATGAAGAAGCACAAGCTCTCCTGCTGCACCAGTTTAGATTCGCCGTTTTTCCTTGATTAATGTTTGCTGAAACTGTTTCACTTATAGCAACACACTAAGGCTGAATACATACATACATACAAACATATTGAACCTCCCCTTTGGGGCTTTTCAGGACATGTTTTACATGTAATTTAACAGGCACGTGTGGTGTAAAATTTCAGGTTCACTGCATCAAATTGTAAAAAGTAGTTAATAAGTAGAAAGATTGCCAATAATGAAAGGCACTGTACACTCTAACAACACTGACAGCTCTGCGGCTAGACTTTCTCAAAGTCCGTTTTGTTAAAGTTCCCGGTCAGGCGGAGAACGCTCGCGACTTAATCGCTCGCTTTCGCGACTTCTTCGCTCTCATATAAGTCGGCTTGTGGGCAAGTCTACTGTGCGGCTAGCTAGACCGTCTGACATGTTCTTGGAATGAGAAATGATTTTGACTGCAGGCGATCTTTTGTAGTGTCGTTGCTGAGGGTAAAAATAAATTCAACTGAAACATTAACACAGGAAAGCGTGCTTGTGTTTTGACTACAATTTTACTCATACTCCTTTTAACACTCAGGTAAATTAAGGCAAGGGCCTCTAGTTTTAACGCCCAAAAGCTACGGGGGTGGTCTATCTCAAGAGGCTTTAGTCATGAGAACTCAATACTTTAAAAGAGTAAATAGTTAGCAAATGTGGTCCTTTTGTCAAGAATAACATATGCAAATTATGTCACGTGACTTAATACGGCCACAAAATCCAGAAAAAACTGAGAAAAGATGGCAACAGTTTCAGGTACCGATCATAATCAAATGTTATTGCTACCAGATAAGTCCCAAGAACAACAACAACAAATCTGCGCTTGGCCTTTGTTGATTATTTCATTAAGTTTGAAAATAAACGGTAATTTGTACTAGTACCCAGTCCCCCGTAATAGTAATTTATTATTTTTCCTGTATTTTTTTAAACTAATCTTAAAAACGCCAAGCGCAGAAATGAAGTACATAATAGCCTTAAAATCATAAAACTTCTGGCAGCCTCCAGGTATTGGTGAAAAATGTTGCCATGTTGCTTGAAATATTTTTGACTTAAAAATAACCCTGACAGGTCACGTGACCTAATTTGCATATAATCTGCGTGCTAAAATGTTCAAACTTGCAAAATTTTTAGTCTACCAAAGATTTGAGTTCTCATAGCCAAAGCCTCAGAAGATAGACCACCCCCTCACTTTTTTGAGTGAAATAGCTGGAGGCCCTTGCCTTAATTTACCTGATCTGAGCATTTACATTTTGTTTATATTTATTTACATTTCCTCTCATTATTAAACAGTTACCTCTTTGAGGCAGAATTCGGGTCTACGATTAATTTAACTTTGGACCCAAAACTATCAGATACTTTCTTTAAATGAAAAACGCGCTAAGTTTGTGCCCTAGTTCCTCAGAATAAGCAAGAAAAATTTAGAATTCAAAGTATTGTGCCTAAAAACGAACCTTTTTCCGCAAAGTGTGCCTAACCTCAGGTATTTGTTTAAAGATTTTGATGTCATTTCTGTCTTTCGCAGTTGACAGGGCTGCTTCCATGTCGCTGACTTTCCGGTTAACTGTCGTTAAGATGTCGAGTAGGTCGTAGACAGCACGCTCTCGGAAGGCTTCTACAAGAGCTTGAACATAGTAGCTTCCCAGAGCTTTATGTCTGTACGACACATGTTCATCGACTGTGCAAAATGAATACAGGAAATCTGCATGTGTAGGTAAACTGGAGACAGAGGGTTTAACCGCGTCAATCGGGGAGTCAGCGTGTATGGGAGAGGAAATGTTAGCCGTAATGGTAACCCCCTCGTCTTCTACCCTACCTCTGCACGCTTGTATAAAAAAGAGCTTTGGTTTGCCCTTTAGCGTTTCACACTTGCTGAACTTGTCAGTAGCTGTCTGGATAGGTATCGTGACACCGTCAGAGCAGAAGACTTCACCGCTCTGGCCATGACTCATAAGCCACAGCACAAAACAGTCATAGTCACTGTGATCCAGGCAGGCAAACGAATCCAGTTCGTTCAAGAGTTGTATTCTTTTAAGATCCTCTTTCGTGTGCACCTCAAAACCGAGGGCATCAAACAAGTCGTTAACCCGACTAACATCTTGTTCGGAGCCGTGACGAGTTGAATCGTTGGTCGCAACGTGATTAAGAGGCCGATCATCAAACTGTTTGTTATTTATGATCAATGCTTTTCCTCTTGGCCGGGCTGTCATGTTGTAGACATCATATGTTCCAGGGTGAAAGTCAGGGCGGACAGCTGCTTAAAAAGTATAGATAAATATAAATGCTAATTTGAAAATTAACAGTTTACTACTAGCCCGGGGTGGGGGGGGGGGGGGGGGGGGGGGGGGGGGGGGGTACTCCCTATAATGGGCTATACGGAGATGCTCCGCCCGAAAGGGCTACCTTTTTGAGGTTGGAGGTAAATGAATGGGTAGGGATTTCACGAATTAAAGTATATGAAAGGGTAAGAATTTCACGAAGTATAGAAAAGGGTAGGGAAAACACGAGTTAAAGTATAAAACAGGGTAGGGGAAACTGCCATTTTTAAATGTAAAAAGTATTATAAAAAGCGCCTTTTAAAATATACCAAACAGACGTACGTAAAGGCTATATATGAAAGGGGTACCATTTTCAATGAAAGGTATATGAAAGGGTTACCTTTATGTCAAAAACGGTATATGAGAGGGTAAGGGTTTGGACCTTGGGGCGGAGCATCCCCGTACAAAACTTTGCTGAGTACCCCCCCCCCCCCCCCCCCTTACATTATTGTGGTTTACGTTTGGGGAAACTCAGTACAATTTTACGAGACATCAATCATTTCTTTTACAGTAATAATTGGACTTACTTTCTATCCAGTAAAAACTAACAGAATATGTTTTAATATTGGCGGAGACAAAGACCGAGCCAATGGTCAGCGGTTTATTTATGACAGAAGGATTGGGAAAAACCTTCATGTACCCTAATGCCTTTTACTTTCGCGGGGGTTAGAATTCACGAAAATCGACCAAAATAGTGTGGATGAATTTTCGTGGGTAGAAAGCTGAAATATTGTACTAACAAAATATACGTTGTTTTCAGCTTTGCTTTAAAGTTTTATATTCATTTTTTTTTTGGCTGAAGCAGATCCTCAAGAATCCAGCGTCCTCTTACCTAAACTACCACTTGAGAAAATTTCTGCGGCTGCGTTTTCGCTTCTGGCTTCTTTGAAATCTCCTGAGTACGTTTGATCTTCTAAAGCTCGTTTTTGCAATTCTTTTTGGCGTCTTGGATCTCCAAGTTTGTAGTGCGACCGGGCCAGAATCATGTGCGCTGCTCTCCCCTTTGCCGATCTCCTACTTCTGTGGCAATGTTCAGCAGTTGTTTGCCGCATTCGATGCTTTGTTCGTATTCTCTAGCCCGATAATACGACCTGGCTAGTTTTTCACACGCTGCTGCTATCGATTCTCTATTTTCCACCTCCTTGGCAATACTGAGCAGGTGTTTGCTGTGTTTTATACTATTTTTGTGGTCTCTTACCCGGTTATATAAACAGGCTAGAATAGTGGTCGCCGCTGATTCCCATTTTCTATTTCCCTCTTCACTGGCAATACTAAGCAGTTTCTTGCTGTATTTGGTACTTTTTTCGTGGTCTCCAAACCGGTTATACGAACAGGCTAGAATATTGTACGCGTCTGCTTCCCATTTCCTATTTCTCTCTCCCTTGGCAATACTAAGCAGCTGTTTGCTGTGTTTTATACTTTTTTCGTAGTCCTCGACTCGGTAACACGACCTGGCTAGAATATTGTATGCATCTGCTTGCCATTTCCTATTTCCCTCTTCCGTGCCAATTCTTAGTCGTTGATTTCCGTATTCCGTGCTTTGTTTGTAGTTTCTTACCTCGTAATACGACCAGGCTAGAACATCGCACGCGTCTGCCTCCCATACCCTATTTCCCACTTCCGTGCCAATTCCCAGCTGTTGATTACCGTATTCTATGCTTCGTTTGTAGTCTCCAACCTGGTAACACGACCAGGCTAGAATGTCGCATGCGTCTGCCTCCCATTGCCTATTTCTTTCTTCCTTGCCAATTCTCAGCCGTTGATTGCTGTATTGTATGCTTTGTTCGTATTCTGCAATCCGGTAATACGACTTAGATAAAACTTCGTACGCTGCTATTTCCAATTTCCTATCTTTCACTTCCGTGGCAATACTCAACAGTTGTCGGCTATATTGTATGCTTCGTTCGTAATCTCTAAACTCATAATGAGACCTGGCAAGAAAATTGTATGATGCTGCTTCTCCTTTTTTATTTCCAACGTTCTTGGCTATGCTCAGCTCTTGTTTGGCGTTTTCTATGCTTTGCTCACTGTGGTAGACTCCACACCTGTAGACCCTTTCTATGCCATTCCATGAACCTTCCATAAACCTTTCTTTCTGTGTCTAGTATCTTTGCTAAAGGAAAATGTCACCTGCTGAAATACAAAATATAAATAAAAGAATCATTGTATAACTGATAATAAAAGTCGTAAAAAAATTAATCTGCAGTCAACAACGCGACATAAAGTATCCTGCGTGACCCAATGCATTCAGCGTGACATGGAGCACTCATCTTTAATAGGCCTTTATCACGCCCAGCCATTTTTTATAAAAACAAAAGATTTTTGCCTGCCTAACCTCGTTTTCAACTTTTTCGCTGCGAGGCTAGGCGGGCAAAAACAATGCACTTTATTCTCTGGAGAGTCAACATGGCCGCCGCGTGATAAAGGCCTATTGAGAATAATTGCCAATAGCGAGGCTAATCCGGCGCTCTAATCCGCACTCTGCATATCGAACCATTCTTTATGACATTAGGCTCTCTTCTTTGCAGCTGCAGAGCGTTTTATAAGTTGGTAAAAACCGAAAAAAAATAGATACATAAATAAACGCCTCTGTTGGACCGAGCAACAAAGTAACTGGAAAGACATTTTTTTAAGGGACGGACCACTAGAAAAGTGATGAATGGGGAAGGGGAGAATTTTCATCTTGCACGAATTTTTTGAAACGAAGGGGTATCGGATTACCTCGGAGTTATTTTGGACAATTTTGGGATTCCGTAATCGACCTTGGTAAATTCTTTTGTGTTTCTGTTACTCTTCGGCATAACTTAAATTTTCAGAAAGTCCTTCTCTTACTATAAAAAAACAAGAGGCTCCAAGCAGTCTATACTCATGCGCATGCGTAACAAAGTTTTATGATATATTTTAAACATGATAAGAAGACATGGCGAAGAGTGCTCCTTTCATTCAGTCATCGTTCCTGCAAACCACGTTGTTTACTATTGAATGTTTTGTAAATGAAGGCTGTAACACAGTGAAGCCAGTGATCCTTCGAAGTCTTATATATACCAAACGTGAACATTGCTTATGTAAGTAGGGTTGTAGGAGACGCTGTCGTGACCCTTAAGTAACGCTCTTTTACCGGAAGTGAGAGTAGTCGGAAGTCACTAAACAGGAAGTGTAGTGGCAAAGTTATGAACCGGAAGTGGATAATTTAAAATATGCATGCATAAATTTCGATGCAAAATCGTGACACAAAAAATAAAAATAACAAGAGGCTACACGTAGCCTATACTCATGCGCATGAGACTCTAAGACGCGTTGATTGAAGTTACCAATTTTTCTGTACTCGCTTTTAATATTTAATTTATTGATTCCCGATCAAATCCACACTCGTCTATTACTTTCCAAGCCGTGAATTATTTCTGTGACATTTGAAAAGACTACTTAAAAGAATAGGCAGTCGAGGACTGCATGTGGCCTACATGCTGTAAAAAGAAAATTGATAATCAATATAAAGAATTAGTATTCCTGTGTTACTAAATCGCATGCAACCTGTGTAAAATGGGTTATTTCAGAAAAAAATCTCACCCCCGACGGATGCAAGAATTTTTTACCCCTCCCCCGCCCGGATTTCCCGGCCAGGCAGACCCATCCTCGCACCTTGATTTTTAACCCAGCTACCCCCTCCTGCCCGCCATAGTTTTTAAGTAAAGTTTTAAATATATTTTTGAACACGGCCTCCATGAAAAGCAGTTTTTATTTTTTATATTGTACCTCTTATTTGTAGTTAGGAAGTTAGGTAGCTAGCTGATTATGATAAATTAAGCTGATGGAAATGCCGTGTATAAATTAACAACTATTCACCGAAGTGGAGGTGGGTAGTGGTGGATATTTACCGAGCCGCGTATATACTGAAACAGTGAGATAATATAACGAAAATGATGCTTTTTAACTCTTTTTTTAACTCTCTTTTTCATTGTGATGCGACGCAAGGTTTTGCTGAATCTCAGTACCAGAGAATTTGCCGGCCCCTCAAGTAACTTAAGGCTTGGATTTTTTATCCTTAAAGGACCCCCTGCAGAGATTTTAAAGGACCCCATTCTTCCTTGATTTTACAACTTTCCTTGGTCATGGAGTTTAAGGGAATAAATAATTGATTTGTTCGATCTAACGAAAGTCTCATCAACCATCTTATCAACCCTGATTGATGACGTCACAGAACATGTTTTTTAAATTGGGGAACGTTTGCAATCGGAAAGTTCAAAAACTTTCGAAATCAAAATGTTCAAAAGGTCCTTTCTAATATAACTCCACCTTTTAAGGCGGTATCTTAAGGCATGTCTTGTCAGATATTTTGACATTTGTTATGTCACGTGACCTGTTTTCCTGCCCCACATGGGGCTGGTCGAGAAGGCAGTTGACGCTCAGACTATGGCTCTGATTACCAGACTTCCGGAAATTCGTTACAGTTTTGATTACATTCGGCTACGATGTGCTGACAAAGCAAAGTGAGCATACTTTCGGTTTGTGCCGAGTTAGATGTCTATGTTGATTTTTTTTTTTTGCGCAGATACTATATTAGTTAGTGGTTTAACTGCAGAAAAGACCTTTATTTGCAAGTGCTTAAATATGTCAACGAATTTATTTTGACTTAAACTCGATCAGCTTATCTCTTCCAGAATTTAAATCGTCTGCTGACATGAAGCCTTTTTTTAGTCCAAATTGATCTATTTTTTTACCCGACCAGTTTTAAGAGTTTTTTTAGTGTTTTCTGAGGAATTATAAAATTCGACTAGAACTTCATGTTTACGGCAAAATTTAGGCCCGGTTTAAACGTTGCAATTCACATGTGCCATTTAAACGAGTCGCATTGAATTCACGAGCGAGTTTTTATAAAGTTGGGAAAATATGCCGAATTGTGATTAAAATATAATTTAAAAATTCGATTCGACACTTGTTCGACGTATAAAATAACTGTTGAACTTTTGTCGAATATTCGACTGGCTCAGTCGAAGATGCGGCAGAAGTCACATTGTCAAATTTAATTTGAGTTTAACGTCGAACTTCACATGCATCCTGAATTAGCTTCGGCACATGTGAAATGCGACGTTTAAACCGGGCCTGATATGAAATTATTTGATTTTATCCATGAGTTAGAGCCCTTTGCACATCACTTGACTTGTTTTCCACATGTTATGCGAATAGTGCTTGAGTCGGCAAGTTTTTTCGCACCCAAGTTTATAGTTGTTGCCTTTGTTCCTAACCTTGTTATCCGCACAGAACTTGTGAGTATTCCATTATTTATTTTCGGTTCTATCTATTTAGGCATTTTTAGTTTTCACCGAACCATACCACTGATAGTATGCCGTTCCATGCTAGCGTGCTACGAACTACGACGTGTGCACATTAGGCTCCTTGGATCAGTTTGCTATCCGATTCAGATGAATAAACGGTGTGTTTGGTTTGTGTTGGAAAAGTCTGTGTTCTGTTCCCTACGTAAGTCAGATAAATTATTGGCCGTAAATTCCAGAAAATGTAATTTGTGATGATCCTGATTAGCATAAATTACTATTTTGCCGGCACGTATCAAAGGTCTGGGGGAGGGTAGCAGGCGCGCAGCGAATTATGGGATTAGGGTTCATAATTTGCAGCCGTTAGGAGGGTGGAACATTCTATGGTCAGCCTTCGCCGTGTTAGGTTTACGTTTAGTTTGATTTTAATATCATCATATAGACACTACATTTTACCCTTCTCAAGTGTCTAGATGCTTCGTAGGGTAACCTTTATTTATTAGTGTAATGCTCGTTTTTAAACTAGGATACCCTAAAACCCCAAGGGTGGTACCACTGCGTTGGTCAGAGGTACACGTTCCCCGTTTTCTCCACCTGCTGGTTTTTAGAGATTTTCGTGTCCGGCTTTGGCGCATTTGTTTTTCTTATAATCACAGTTGACATCTGTACCGTATGTTGAAACTAAATAAATGGCACGGTGGCTTGGTTGGCCCACGCGCCCATATATCATCATTCTTGTGTGTTCGGTTCAGTAGTGGAGGCAAAATTTCGTATATTTGTGACGCCAAGGGCATTTTTCTAGCTCCGTCCGAAATATCAGTATATATGTCTAGCCTGACAGGGGTAGTCAGCAGCCAGTTGTCGACAAGCAAACCAAACTGCTCCCCGGGTCCCCTCGTGAGTATTATTTTCAAGGCAAAAAAGGCGCATTGTTTCAATTGTTTTTTAGGGTTATGACCCTCGGCGGCAAACTGAACAGTCTTTTGCTGATCGTCATTCAGTTTACCCTGCGAGCAGAGCCTCTTTCGATCCAATCGAAAGAGGCTCTGCTCGCAGGGTACATTCAGTTGAATCCTGAAAACCACCAGAAAATTTCAAATCCATTACAATCAAGCAAAACCCGCAACGTGTGAAAATTTATGTGCAAAGATGAATTTTCGAAACGAAACTTTACGGAATAGCTAGTACTTGCAATGGGTTTTCTCTGAAAGTGAAAGTTGTCATAATTGTCATAATTGCAAACACGACTTGGTTTGATTTTGATTGGTCGAATATAATAATACTCACGAGGGGACCCGGTGAGCATTTTGGTTTGCTTGTCGACAACTGGCTGCTGACTACCCCCGTCAGGCCAAATATTTTTACCTGACATACTACGCGAATAGTGAATGTGTCCACGCGACTCTTTACGCGCCTATTTCGAATATTCCGAAGCGAAGCTGACTCGAAACAAATGTTTCGCAGCAGGGGCGGATCTAGGGGAGGGGTGCAGGGCGTGGGCCCCCCACCCCCTAACTGAGATGACCTGCATCTTTTGAATATACAGTATATATATCTTATTGACCAAGCGCGAGGGCCGTACTGGGAGAATATCGGCCCGAGGTCTTGACAGTACGGACCGAGCGCAGCGAGGTCCGTACAGAAAAGACCGAGGGCCGATGTTCTCCCAGTACGGTCCCGAGCAAGCTTGGTTAATAAGAGATTTATTACACGACTCCTGCCGGCGGGAGGATCGCGCGGGATCATTCGGGACAATGCGCGGTCCAATACTTAGAGAATATTGGACCGGCAATCGAGCATTCTGATTGGTTGATTTTAGTTATTGGCCCTCTGACTGCCTTGGTCGTGTAATAATAACTAGTATTCTGCAAAGAAAAGAAAAAAAAATACGTGGTTTATTGGTGTTGAAGTAAAACATGAAACGAGGTTGAAGAATTTATGTTGAACGGCTTAAAAATGGTAGTTAGGCGCTGAAGTTTCGAGCATTAGCCCTTCTATTCGTCAGAGCAGACGTTATGAGTGCATCATTGCCGCCCAAATGTCCTATTAATGGGTTTCCTGTGTACTTTGCATCGCTTCTATGCATACCGCTTCGCCACGATGGCTTCCTCTATCTCACTCGAAAATTATACACGCCATTTTTAATTATACAGCATTCTATAGCGAGGTTTTTTACCAAGAAAAGGTAAGTCTCTCTTGTATTTTGTTCTTATAGCGATCTATTACATACTTTTTGGTAGACTGGAAATAAAATTCATCATTTACTATTATTTTTGAACGACAGAGAATCAAGTACTGCCAGTACGAGCAGCATGGGTGAGGACCGCCTGTCCAGCCTAGCACTTATGAACATCCATCATGAGTTGGAAGTGAACACTGACAAAGTTATCGAGGAATTCAAGAAAAAGAATAATCGTCGCCTTTTCTCAAGAAGCTTGCTGCTCGACTAATTACAACCGAGTAAGTCCATACAATTTACCTACCATACGGCAATTTTCGTATGACGACCAAAACGACCAGTTACAGAATTGCATTAACACTGTGCAGTTCGCTTACTTCACGGTTCTACAAAATCTGCTGTATTGTTTGCTATGTATTCTCAACAGTTCATATTATGTTATTGCCTAGTCTGCGTTGTTCGCTTTTAAAATTTTTTTACGTCACCCTTCAGTTACGTCATTTCATAGAGGTGCACCCCCTCCT
>JAJLRJ010000005.1:41786279-42106279 GCA_024195265.1 Dendrophyllia cribrosa | reverse complement strand
ATTATTTACATGTGGGAAAAATCTAAGACCTTTCGGAATGCACAGAACTAAAGGATTTTTGCCCAATTCCACGGCGATGGCGTAAATTTGATTTATGTCAACCCGACGTTTTCAATATTCTTATCCAGCTTAACCAGCATCTCGCAATGAGGCAGCATTTCACTTCCAATATGGAACTACTAGTTTAATTGGATACTCTCGTCGACAAGAACCAAGTGGCTACTTTGTTTTTTATAGTAAGATCATAACTGATCATTATATTGTATTGTATTGTATTGTATTGTAATGTATTGTATTGTATTGTTTTTTATTCAGTGTATTGTACTACTCTGTGCCAACACAAAGCGAGCCTATTAGAGATGTTTCGCATAAGCACACTCCATATGATAATGACCTACTAATAGTGGCTATCACCTACTAAGTATGCTAATTTCAGACGAAGCTGTGAAAGTCTTTATTTCATCAAATTTAATTTAATTTTAATCATTAAAATAATTTTAACAGAATAAAAAATATTCGAACTAAAGATTTATTGACTATTGCTGACAATAAAATCCATTTTTAACAAATTATTGGCAACCGCTAACTAGTTTTAATTTAAATATATGATCTGTTCGATCTATTCGTTATCATTTTTCTTGATCAATTAATTTTTTGTCTACTTTGTTTCATACAAATATTTTGCGCACAGTTTAGTCACTTAGTTCTTCAAAAAGCACTACATGTCTCTGGGCGAGAAAAGTGCACAGCTCCACCACTACGGGCTGAAACCAGCGGGGGTGGCGCCAAATGCTTCCAACCGCTTTGTAGCTTTTCATGTATTTTATTGTATGTTCAATGATGATTCTACACTTGGATAGTCGTCGATTGAATCTTCGTGCTCGCTGTCGATCGAGCCTTCCTAAGCGCCGAATTTGAGCAGCTCTAAAAGGTGTGAGAAGCGGTGGTACGTCTGCATAGCCTTTGTCTGCTAAAAGGACCAAGTTGGCAGGCATATCATGATAACGTGTTCCAGGCCCAATCCTTTCCATCATATTAAAGTTCCCCGCATCATTCATAGCTCCTAGAAAACCCGCCTGCAAGAACACTATATTTCCCAAGTTATCAACGATAAGTTGGGTGTTCATAAGATGGTAGTGGCGATGACCACTATAAAAGTCGGCTTGCGGCTCAGCCTCCGGGCGATAAATTTTATGTGGTGTGCCATCAATGCAACCAACAGCATCGGGAAAAGAACGCCAATTTCCGCGTAAAGCATTCCATTCACCCATGGTAGGCCAGGTTACTTGATTCCGAAAATATCTCCATAAAGCTGGAATTACTCGATGAATCGTAGCCGAAACAGTTGGTGGACTAACGTCAAACATCAGCGCCAGTGTGTTTAAACAATGATACTTTCTGAGCCACATGATTGTCAACAATACCTTATTAATGCAATTCAATTTAGACCTCCTTCGTCTTTGTCTTGGATGACCATTTCTATTCCATCTAGACAAATCGTGAGATATATCTTCCGCAATTTCAGCCAAAGTTTCAGGCAATTCACCAGTATTCAGCCAAAACAAGTATCTTTGACTCTCTATCATTGAAAAAAAGTCTCTTCCGGTGAAGTCAAAGCCATGGAAAGTTGGGTCTAGACGATGCATGATCGGTAACGCTTCACCAATATTGGGTGGGGCTAACATTGTTGCCAGCAAAAGGAGACCAGGAAGCAACAATCTTAATAACTCTTCCTGTGCATCATGGTTCTCAAAGGGCGTTGGAATTGTTGTTATCATTATTAAAAATAAACAAACAATTTCCAATTGCCTTCGTAGCGACAATTCTCTTGGCATGCCTGTCAGACTGAAAACGTTTCTCTGCATAAACAATATTGTCAATTGAAACTGAAAGTTCTTTGAGTATATATATGTATATATTTTTTCGTTTTCGGTTTCATCAAAGGCTTCAAAGAACTGAAGAAATAATAACAGGAATATTTTGATCAAAAATAACACCGAAAGAGAAGTCCATGGGGCTCCTGCTAAGTCCCTGAACACTCCGATCTACTCTTTCTGTTTAATCCGAAACATAAAAACCTACCCCGCCTACATAACCACATAGGAATAATCAGAAGTAATGACTTTTTCAACAATTGTTTCTTTTGTGAGCACACACAAAGAAACGGCTTCACTGGATTCCCGATTTTGAAAACTCTAATCTTTAAAGTTGTTCGGCCAATATTAATTGCTTACAAAAAGGCCTGTGTACTGTTTTTTGTCGCTGTCAATTTGCTCTACATGTGCTTGCCGTACTGATGGCAAACTTTTGGCGTCCAGTCAAATTTGCAGACGACGATGTGCCAAACTCTGATGGATTGCAAGGTATGTTCTAATTTCTGAAAAATACTCCTCTCAAACCTGGCTATGTTGTAAAAATTACCGTCCACTTTAGTTTCAGTGTCGTCGGAGACTAAACGGCAACGTTACCATGTGACGAAAGAAGAAGAGGAACTTGTGCTTAAAGCATACCATCAATGTACGGGTGGATGGGATGAAATCCTTGGATTTATTAAATCCCAGGTAACATCCATGTCGGGCAACTATTTAAAGAAGGAGAAAACGGTGGAGTACTATAACAACGCAGAAAAAAAAAGCGGCGATAAAGCGTGTGCAGAGGATTGTCAACCAAAATATAAAGAAAGCAAGCCAGGAAAGCGGACCAAGTACATCTAAAAGCATGCCGCAACCAAGCACCTCTCAAAGCATGTCGCAAATGATTAAAAAATCCAAAATGCGTTACGCGATGAAGTCCACTCCAGAGGAGCGACGGCTGAGTAAGTTTGCTTATGAAGCACATGTACAAAGTAGTGATTCTAGTGAAGAGGAACCACCCATTGAACGCGGTGACCCTTCTGGTGATGATGAAGAGAAGCCAGCTGAACCTAGCGGAAGCGATGTCTTCTGTGCGAAAGCACCAAAGAAACAAGAGAACAAGAAGAAGAAACGTCGTGAAAAGTATGCCAAGGAAGCAAATCAAGCACACACACAAATGTGCAATAAGGCCATGCGTATGATGGACAAAATTAATTCCGTTTTAGATAAATTTGAAGATACAAACAGCGACTGACTTTTACGAAATCGTGAATAAAAAGGTGTGTGTATATTTCAACTATCATGAAACTAGCTAAAAGGATTGAATAAACTTTGAATAAACTGCTTGTTCACGCAAAATAAAGGTATTCATGAGCTTCATCTGAAATCAGCATACTTATTAGGTGTTAGCCACTATTAGTAGGTCATTATCATATGGAGTGTGCTTATGCGAAACATCTCTATTAATAGTTTTTAAGGCTGCTTTTTCCCACAGAAAACGATAAATTTAGACAGATGTGGATTAATGAGTGCGAACAGGAATGTGTGAAAACTAATTAAGATTTATTTTAACGTGTGAATTTCCAGGGCGAATGTGGATCCCTAATAGAATACGTTCAATAAAATCGACCCTCTGGTTTGTGATGAATAACAGTTCAACTTAACTTATACCAGCTACGCTAATTAAAATCCTGTAACTGTTCAGTTAACTGAGACAGAAATTGTTAAGATTAATAAATGCAAATGACCGAGTCATATCCGTTGTTTCATAAAAAAATTGATAGGAAAGATGGAAACGCTTGCCAAAATGATTTCGTTTCGTTTTTTGTAACGTAAACTCATACAACTGGCTCAAAATGAAAAAACTCATAATGCCACACAAAGCCAATACAACAACCAGCTGGGTTTGCAAGTCCTAGTTAATTGATCATGATATGCAGACGTTTGTTGATCGGACAATAATTAGATTCGATCGATTTTCGCATCCAAGCCAACTATCAAACATGTCAAGCATTACATTTATACGTACCAGTACTTCAATGAACGACACTGAGCTGCAACAAGGTGAAATCTGGCTCCAGAAGAATAATCAGGAGTGTAAACGTAGATTGAAGACAGCGATTGACACGGCTCGATGGAAGAGCATGTTTTATGAATTGACACCGTGTATAAATAAAGTTTACCTACCTTACCTACCCTACCTACGCGTTAATTGGCCATTTGCACGATGACGTCATATGACTACAACTACCAGAATCCTTCAGTTTTTTGTTTTGTAGTGCAAACTAGTTCTATTGTTATTTAAACCGCACTGGGATTACAAAATTTAAGTAATAAAGGAAAAACGAAATGAATTCTGGTAGTTGTAGTCAAATGGCGCCATCGTGCAAATGGCCTATTGAAATGCAGACTCCCAAACATTTTGTGCAGTCATGCATTTGTGGTTTCTGTCAGTTACAATCCACGATCGAGGACGGCTTTTGTGTGTATCGCCCGAGTATTCACGCACGTCATCAAGATTTATGCTTGTTTAAAGATTGCTTCGATCATGTAGATGTAATTGTTTGTACAACCGATACTTCGATGTACTGGTAAGCTGTGTGCTTTTTCGCAGGCGAGGGTCGAAAAAATAAAAGAGGGAGTGTGGTTTAAAATGTCGAAATCAAGTGGTCAATAGTGACTTTTCAAGTTACTACTCAACGAAAGAAAATTAGAAGGAAATGAGTTTTTGATCCACAAACCACAAACCACATATTAAAAATAAGACCGTGTTTGTTAGACTGCTAGCAGTCCCTCTCTGGATTGCCGAGCGGGAGGGCAAATTTGCGGTCGGCGATCCGATCGACGAGCGAGTGAAAGTAATTCACTCTCCATTCACAGGGGGGTCTAGTCCCTCTCTGGATAGTCGAGCGCGCGGGAGAGCAAATACGCGATCGGCGTTCCGATCGGCGAGGCAATTTTCCCTTTCGTAAACAAGCGATGCCATTTAAGCGACACTTAGAAATTTTTCACCAATTTTAGAATTTTTTTTCTATCAGAAAAAGAAAAATGCAATAACCTAGAATCGAACCCGGAACCTCTACATGCTAGCATCTCTCCTTTACCACGAGACCACTGGGTTGATCCGGCAAACCCAAGAAAATTTTAATGATAAAAAATGCTTTTCTTAATATATATCAATAACGGGTCATCCTAACCCTAAATCTTACCTAACCGCGAATCTAGCTTAGATCTAATAATCGCTTTACCTAAACCCAGTTTAGGCATAAACAAGAGAGAAATGGCATCGACCATTACAAAAGGCCTGGTTACCAATGAATGCTAATGATGGCATCGACCGTTAAAAATGGCATCGCTTGTTTACGAAAGGGAAATCGGCATCGGCGAGCGAGCGAAAGTAATTCGAACCGAGGGAGCTCTAGGGAATCCTCTCCCCCAGTTACCCCTCGGCTCGTTCGCTCGCTCCAGTCTTGCCGAGCTTGTTGTCGTGATTAGCTCGCCCGCTCGATAGGGACAGCTAACAGTCTACATGTTTGTTGTTACCCATAGCCTGTTCTAGGCGTTTAGATAGTTGAGAGCGAATGATAGGCTGCACGCAAAGGATATGTATTGCGAGTTCTGACGAAGGGAAATAGGTGCGAACTGCCCAGTGGGACGGGAAAACACAGACTAGTCCCCCGGTCTCAACGCGCATACTGAATGTTGAGAACTCTTATTGATACCCTGGGCCGAGCGCGATAGCCCCAGGCGTCCTGGGCAAATTTTCCGAATCAGGTGAACGGGTGACGCAATATTTGGTTACGCACCTTGGACGACTGGGAACCAGGCTGTAGCGAACCAAGTTCTTGCAGTTTTCTCCGATTGCAATTTTTCCTTCGTCTGGCTCTCCGCTATCTGAACGCCTGGAACAGGCAAGACACAGGCCTAGGTGAACTCGCATCTGATTGTGGCATCCATAAAAGTGTAGACTACTCTCTAGGTTTGACGGCACTCCACTTGGCCCTTTACTGTCGAGTCTAAGGGCGTTACAACTATTATTGTTGTTCTTTCCATGTTCCAGAGCTCTTTTTACCCTGGGTGCCAGCCAGCAAGTTTGAGCGATGAACCCGCGACGACGCAATGAAAATAAACCGTCTCGGGAGCTTCTTCTCACCGTTTATGTGGTTAATTTCAATCTTGATATTTAGAGAACGGACCTCTGGAGCCAAGGTAAGCTCCTTCACTGGGTTACTAACACGAACTATACCTGCAAAAAAGCACACTAATGCATCCCCTCGGTGTGGCCAATACGTTACGCATGCGCACAACCATATCACCATGGTAGTGCAGATACCACGCAGCTCTTTACAACCTCTAATTTCGTGGACCTGGGTATCACGCAGCTCTATTGTTTTCAGGGCTAGGGTCCATTGTTGTGTTGTTTGTTTTATTGTTTTCTCAGCAAAGACCTTGTAAGAAAAGAGCTGCGTACTGCCCCTGGTAGTGGCAGTCATGGACAGCTGTTTCGTCCGAGTTAGGGCTCAACAGCATGGCATAGCCAGGTAGGGTCTCTTATAAAATCATCGACTCCGCTAGTTTACTACCAAGGCGGATGCATTGAGCAAGGTACGGTATTGACCATACCGAGAGTGTGCTTCCTTGCGGTTATAGTTTACCAACACGAGATTAGGATGGCGTACGCGACTCCTTCGTCGAACGCAACTACAAAATTAAATTGCAACAGGCCGCCGATGCACTGTAGCTTCTTTCTGTCAATTGTACGCTGATGTGTCTAGCGAGGTAAAACTCGACTTCTTTTAAAACAGACTTCCCTAGTCTAAGGACAGACATAACTAGCATAGTAATTTAAAGTTTTAATTAAGTTTTTAATTCAGAAGTATTTTCCTACAGCATTTGTCATCATAATATACATTCATATATCACGATTACATATGTATGTTGTAAATAGTGAGCGCTTTGGAATATTTATAGTTTAAACGCTTTAGAAATACCATTATTATGTTATTTTGCTAGTATGAACCGGCAACCAGGCAAATCAGTATTGTAAAAAATACATTACTACATGCAATAAAGGGAAAGGTATGATCAAATCCAAGGTTCTCCAAAAGGAGCACAAAGTACATTATGAGAGACTTCTCTGTGACTTTTAATCGATTTTATCATATATTTTCGCATAACCATAACTTATCTTACCCAATTGAAAGTCTTCGAACTTTTCTGTTGGTAGGTTGCTGAATCTTAGTACAAAATCTATTGTGATTTGAGCACGTAGGTCAAAGCTAAAAACGATTACAAAAAAACAAGAAGCTTTCTAACCACTGACTTTTATTTACCGTAATTTAAAGTTTGTGGGATCGGAACTCCAAGAGTTTACTACCAACAGCAATAGTTCGGGCAATTTGCTGTTAGAGCAGTTTTCAATTGAGTGTCGTAAAACCAAAACCAAAGTACTTACTCTGACCAATCATAGTAGACGCAGACAATCAGATGAACCAATCAGAACTCGTAGCAAATACATGCAGCCGGTGCCAAGCGCGGGAAAACGCGTGCGAGCAAGTCACGATTGGTTTTGGTTTTACTTTTGATTGGTTGATAAAGTGGCGCGAGATTTTTCAGCCAATCACAAAGCGTAGCAATACAAAACCAAAACAATCGAGAAATTACTTTCGATACTCAATTGAAAACCGCTCTATATTAGAGCGGTTTTATATTACATACTAGCTTGAGTGTCGTAAAACCAAAACCAAAGTAATTATTCTGTCCAATCACAACAGACGCAGCTAATCCAATGAACCAATCAGAACTCGAAGCAATTACATGTCGCCGGCGCGAAGCGCGGGAAAACGCGTGCGATAAAGTCACGATTGGTTTTGGTTTTACTTCTGATTGGTCGAGAAAGTGGCGCGAGATATTTTAGCCAATCACAAAGCGTGGCAATGCAAAAGCAATTGCGAAATTACTTTCGACTGAAAGCTGCTCTATATAAATTGTGATAATTATTCAGATAATAACTTATATAGCGATATTCTAGGCCTAAAAACATAAGCCCCGGCTACACGTTCTAACATTGTCATATAACATTTGTTGGACGGTTAAAAAATGTTAGAACGTGTAGCCGGCATGTCAGATGATGTTTTTTTTTTGTTAGAAAAAATGTTTTGATTTCGATCAAACATTGTTCTAACAAAAAATGTTACTCAAACATCATCTAACATGCCGGCTACACGTTCTAACATTGTTAAACTAACAAATGTTATATAACAATGTTAGAACGTGTAGCCGGGGCTTAACGCTTTTCTCAACCATAAAAGTAACTTGTAATCTTCAAGAATATACGCAGGATCTTGATCTCATCTTGTTATATGTTATTTTTTTTAATTATAGTCATGCAGAACTCTCTATAAACTTACCCCTCTTATGCCGTGTTCACACAAGCACCGAAACGTGTTTAGAGCAAACATGTTTCAACGAAAGTTTAGACCTTTTTTAGACCTTTTTTAATGTTCACATTAGTTGTTAATGTCAAAACGCATTTTACTTCTTGTTCTATAATTTATCCTGTTTTACAAATTGAAACAGGCATAAGGTCGCATAAAATCTTTATTACACATTAATCTCACTTGAATGTCAAGCCCTTCGGGAACAAAGGAAAATGACGGCCTGGTGTGGACACTTTTCGTAGTGAAACATGACGGTTTTATTCGCGATCAGACTAAACATGTTTCACCCTAGTCAGCATAAGAAGGATACCTAAGTTTGTCGCTAGCGCACTTCAGTCACTCACGGTGGCTCTTGTACCGACGGTTTCTGTCTCATATAGAGTTGACTGTGTCTGTTATCGCAGTGCCTATGCCGGTAATTCAGTCCACAAATCGCAATCTAATGCTGTGTTCACACTAGGGCGAAACATGTTTAGTCTGATCACGAATGAAACATGTTTCACTGTAAAAAGTGTTCACATCAGGCGGCGCATGCGCCAATCATGATCGGAACATGTTTACTCTGAGCATGATTGAAACTACTTCACGAGGTAGTTTCGATCCAAGCCAGACGAAACACGTTACCGCAAAAGTCGTCTCCTTGTCAAACCTGCATTACTCTTCGTTCCTGAAAAACTTGAGAAGTGAGATTAAACCACAAAACATGTAACAGAAAGTTCGAGCTCTATTTTTTCGGTTCATGTGTTATTATAAAAATTTCACTGCGAGCTTATGCCTGCTTCATAAAACAGCATAAATTATAGAACCAGGCGCGAAACGTTTTTCGTTAAAACATGTTTACTCTAAACATGTTTCGCCCTAGTGTGAACACAGCATAACACACTAGCTCGACTTGCTTTAGTACTGTTTAAAAGTTGGCTTACTAAAATTATACACTGGGGTTAGAATGGGAATGACGGTTTTTAAATTCCTTCATTTTTCTTTGGATCATCCGTTCCTGACGTTCTTCCCGAAACATTCTCTCTCGCCCTTTATCTTCAATCCAAAACAGCTCTTTGGATCCCGACAGGTCCACAGACCTAGTCGTAAGGCAAGGAAAATACGAGAATCCTCGACGTGAGGTTGGCACAAAATCATTCAATTCGGGAGATAAAGGTTCCAGCTTCTTCTTGTTGTAAATTATTCGTTTTTCTCTAATTTGACGAATTTTTGCCTCTTCCTTTAATTGCTGGTCGATTTTCAGGATTTCATTGGTGAGTTTGTTTAAAACAGTGCGAGGAATTTCGTAGCTATCTCGCAGACCCAAAGCGTTGCTCCAGCGCTGTTCGGACGCTATTCTTTCCGATGTTGGCGTTAACACAAGCGAAGGCAGTCGAACTCTCCCGCTTCGATCTTTGTTCTTGTCTTTAATTTTCGACATATCTTCAGTTTGTAAAGATTTCTTCGATGAAGAACGCTTCCTAAAAGCTTTAGACGCTTTTTTCGTCGCTTGCATTGTCTTTTCGACTTCCGGAAAGCTAACAAAAATACGGTCGTCATTTTGCTTCTTTTGACGCAAACTTTTCTTTTTAGCAACCATTTTTGCTCCTTGTTTACCATTTGCTCCATTGTTGTCCATTAACGAAGGCAGGAAGGATTGTTCCATGTTTGAATATAAAACCATCCTACGAGAAGCTGACGAACATCCGTAAACAGAATAATCTGTAGCTTTATGTAAACGTTGTTCTGTTGAGAAAAGAAATTTGTTTTAAGGCGGCACATCTCCGCTCTGACAAAAAATTGTCATATGAACATTTTTACAAGTGCATAAAAGTAAAACGTTATTTTTACGTCCGAACGACGTTTTATTAAGTCGAGAAAATTAAGCCGTAACTTTGTTTAATGCCTGCCGATGAAAATAATACTATTTTTATCCCAGGATGTTTATTATTATGATTAAAATTTTCTAATTTAATTTGATCCATAATGAGGTTTGATTCAATCTCCGAGCCCCCCCCCCCCCATCGGCTACCTTCATCTGAAAAAATACCTTTTTTATGTATTATATTAAGTCTTCGTCTTTTCCGCAACCATGAACTTTCCCAGATATTTAAGAAACCTGAAATCACGGCTAGTTTAACGAAGAAAAAAACACTGAGTTCGCCAAACAGGTGATAATAACAATTACAAACCATAAACTTTATTTAGAATTGTAATTTTAATTACGTTTTGTACGCTAAAACTTTTTATTAATAGTTCATGCTTTCGATGATGAATGAAACTAGAAAACCCATGTAGGTCAAGTGCAAGTTAATTTTCTGATTTAAACTTTACGAATATTTGAAGTCTTCGTAAAATTTAATTACGCAACCTCCTACAGTTAAGTGATTTGTTTACACATATAGACCGTTTTCTGTTAAATAATATATATGAAAGGGGTGAAATCATATGAAAACAATCTTAGACACAATGTATGCAAAATTTGGTGCCATTGAGTTCAGTATAGTTCAAATGTATGACTATGTTTGAGTCAGTCAAGCAAAATTAGGCTGAAATTGAAAACGTACTTAGTTATAAAATAAACTTCTTTGAACACTGTTTGAATGCAACGAGAAAGCTTTAGTTTTACATTTTAAATTTACATTTTTAGTTTGTTATTCCATGTCTTTAACTCAACACACCATGTTACAGTTACCATGTCACTTATCATCACGTAACAATATTAACATGTCATCCATTTGAGTACAATAACATACACCTTATTCCAAAATGGCGGCCAATTTATTATTCTTTTATATGCATCTTAATTAGCTCGCATGGCATCGTCAGCATGTGCAAAATACAAAGGAATTTTCAAGCGAAAATGAGGCCAAGATGGCTAATTAACATGCATATAAAAGAATAATAAATTGACCGCCATCTTGGAATAAGGTGTATAGCAACACAAGCTAGCTCGAGCCTGCTGTTTTTTATGGGGAGGTTTTTAATAAAGGATATAATTAAACAGGGCCACTAAACGAAGAATGTTTAGGAAATGCTTGCAATGGCGTTTGTACTGTTTTTCCATATCATTCAAGTGCCTTTAAAGGAAACTATGTACCTAATACAGTTTGAACTTTTCGGTTTTTTTTTAGCTGAATATTATAGCAGCAGAAAATTTTAGGGAAAGGACGACCTTGTCCCCCGAATTTACTCACTGTTTTTACTGTTCCAAAAATCCTTGCTGATCTTATTTCGTACCCATAATCCTAGCTGATCTTATTTCGTACCCATAATCCTAGCTGATCTTATTTCGTACCCATAATCCTAGTTGATCTTATTTCGTACCCATAATCCTAGCTGATCTTATTTCGTACCCATAATCCTAGCTGATCTTATTTCGTACCCATAATCTTAGCTGATCTTATTTCGTACCCATAATCCTAGCTGATCTTATTTCGTACCCATAATCCTAGCTGATCTTATTTCGTACCCATAATCCTAGCTGATCTTATTTCGTACCCATAATCTTAGCTGATCTTATTTCGTACCCATAATCTTAGCTGATCTTATTTCGTACCCATAATCCTAGCTGATCTTATTTCGTACCCATAATCCTAGCTGATCTTATTTCGTACCCATAATCTTAGCTGATCTTATTTCGTACCCATAATCCTAGCTGATCTTATTTAGTACCCATAATCCTAGCTGATCTTATTTCGTACCCATAATCCTAGCTGATCTTACTTCGTACCCACAATCCTAGCTGATCTTATTTCGTGCCCATAATCCTAGCTGATCTTATGTCGTACCCACAATCCTAGCTGATCTTATTTCGTACCCACAATCCTAGCTGATCTTATTTCGTACCCATAATCCTAGCTGATCTTATTTCGTACCCATAATCCTAGCTGATCTTATTTCGTACCCATAATCTTAGCTGATCTTATTTCGTACCCACAATCCTAGCTGATCTTATTTCGTACCCATAATCCTAGCTGATCTTATTTCGTACCCATAATCCTAGCTGATCTTATTTCGTACCCATAATCTTAGCTGATCTTATTTCGTACCCACAATCCTAGCTGATCTTATTTCGTACCCATAATCCTAGCTGATCTTATTTGGTACCCAAAACAACATTTGCTATTCCTCCTAAAACAAAGGGTGTTAAATTTTCCGATGCTACGAAAGTTTGAGGTGACATTTTACTTAAGAAAACTCTAGTTTTTAACCTTATTATTACGAATTTCTAAGATAACTAAGGCCTTCAGAACAACTTTCCGTTGGAACGATGATTAGTTGGTTGTTCCTGATTAAAAAGATTGAAAGTGGGGCAGACCGGACAATAAAAAGCCAGCTAAGATTTTCGGAAAGGCAATAGCTGTCCAGGGTATCAGATTCAGTTCACAAACTGTATTTACAATACAATCGCAGTTCTCTGAGCGTACACTCACGAAAGCGGACTGCTCTACTTACGGCCACCTTGACAAAACCCCGTTAAAATCCTCCTCTTGAAAGAATCATTCCCGTAAGCGGCCAACTGCAGTAACGGACATTTTTTCTGCTTCCCGAGGATGTTCGCTTAATAATACTTTATTCAAATACAGAAAAACGGTATTTAAAAGGGAGGACCCTGAGGTTACCCCTATTTTAGGTCCCCTAACTAACTAACTAACTAACTAACTAACTAAATTAATAAACTATAAAAATATATAATACAGATGGTTAATAATGCTTGTAGAAAATATAAAATCTAAAATTTTGAATACGAACATCAGGCACTGAAGCAGCAGAGAAATATAATGTATAAATATGTAATCAGTTGATGTTCATCCACTTTTTTTTAAACTCATTTTAAATCTATTGATGTCGATATCATTTCCAAATAGATGGTTTGGTAAATTGTTCCAGTCTTTGATAATTCTTACAAAGAAGGAGTACTTCAAGGAATTAACTCTTGCTGACTTCGTTTGGATCTTATACGGATGGTTAGCTCTAGTGTTTTTACTTTTACAACACTCGAAATAATCATTAAAATCTTGGCCATTCAATCCGAACACTGTTTTATAACATTCTACTAGGGATTGATGTTCTCTTCGATGTTAAAGAGTGTTCCAGTTTAGCAATTTGCATCGTTCTTCGTATGACATCTCACGGGGTTTTTGACCAAGAGCAATTCTCGATGCCCTTCGTTGTACCTTTTCGATAGCTAATTTATCTTTAACTAGGTTAGCTTACGAGAGCTTCGACTTTAACCCGGCATATCAAGGCCGGCCTTAAAAGATATGGGGAAATATAATTACAAACGGTTTTCCAATTCTTGTGTATATTCCTCGTTGTTATGGCCCATGACGCAACGTAGAAAACGACAAGTACTGTATACTCCCCCACATTTACTAGTCATAATTCACATAATTCATGCCTGTTTCTCTCGCTCATGCTCGGTTACTTAAGGTGAAGTAATACGGGCAATAAAATCGTGCAACTTGTAGCGCAACTAGTTTAGCTTTTTAGTTATTTTGGGTAACTATTTTCAATTTATATATTATGTATACATCTTTGTTGTTGTTGTTGTTGATAACAATGTCGCGTTGCACTGAGGTTGCAGCCCTGATGTTGCGCGTATTGCCATCTACGAGCGCAACAAATTTTCATGTTGTAGAAAGTAGACGTCGTTTCTACTTTTTGCAACAAGAAAATTTGTTGCGCGCGTAGGTGGCAATACGCGCAACAAACGATCTCAACTTGCAAGGCAATATTGTTGCCAAAGCGGTCCAAAGGGCCTTGTTATCCTATCCTATTTATGATTTAAATGTCGAAACTAAACTGGTAAATTGATTTGACTTATTTTTCTTTTTGTAAAATAGCTTCATATAACTAGAGGCGATCTGAAAAGGGATTAATGTAGCTAGCCCGAAGTCAAACTGACATTCATCCAATTTTTGACAAGGAAAAAAAAACAAGTTGCGCGGCAGGTTCTTGAATTATTCAACTATCTCGTAACGGCTAAATTATCCAATTATACGGAAATCTCTGAACATTTCTTCCGTTTTTCTTGTTATTGTTGTCAGTATTTATTGAAATATGTCTTTAACCGTCAGTAGCTTCAATTCCAAAATGCGTCCCTTTGTTTACATGCAGTGAGCTTCAACTTTATAACGGTACCGATGTAAAGGGGAGGTGAAATCAACTGTATAGTATTTATTTAAACCCAAGAGAACTCCATTTTAAAAAATCATATTTACATTAAGAACCAAACATTTCTGACATATTCGTCAAATTGTCCCTGACGTTCCGTCAAATATTTCCAAATATTTCAGACGTTCCGTCCTAGCTTGTTATATTTTAAAATTACCATGAACTTCAGTGTGCTGTGGTCTGCTTACAAAAAAATAAGTCTGATATCGAACGAAGATTTTCAGTTAAAAGACCTTGTTTACAATATCACCACAAGAAGTTAATGGCCTCGTTTAGTTTGCAAAAAGATCCGGTGTCCTTGCTAAACTGAACAACGTATTTAGCGAAAACAAAGAGCATTTTCAGGCTTCTGAAAAGTCTTACCTTATAATTTCTTGACGGAAGCGCCCGTGGATAAGATTAGTGGGAAAGAATTATCTGAGGTGTAATTTTGCAAGCAGCAAGTTGTGTAAAAACATTTTGTCACCCGTGTTTATTACCAAAACAAGTTTAAAAAGTTCTTTTTAAAAATTAATGAGCTATATGATGAGTCATGAATCGTTGACTATGCATGTCCATTTACTCATTTTCTTGCTTCAAGAGGCTTCATGCACCTGTCGCTAATTAATTTGTTACGAGACAGTTAGAATTGGTAAGATATATTGTGAAAAAGTATACAACAAACTCACTAACTTGAAAGACGGATGCAAAAGTATCGCGTGTTTTGAAATATTCCTCGCCGAAATGCTGATAAATACGAGCACTGTGGTCTTGCGTGTCTCAAAGACCTAATTTAATTTTAAAGAATTGTTACAAATTAAATAACAATTCATAATTTGGGGAGTTCCATGCTGTGTTGTTTGTGAATAAGTTTGTACAGCTCACGAAAGGTTTCCTGCTTTGTTGCTTTGAAATTACACAAGTACAGTTGTGTGCTTCACGAAGGCTAAATAACCAATTGCAATTTTGAACTAAAATAATTAAGTTAAACAAACATTTTATCCAGCTTGGGCGTTCTTTTTAGCACGTAAAAGTATTTATATTCCTCCCCAGTTGCGAGTCATTTAAGCCACGACACACTGGGCGATTTTTTACGTTCGTCGCGACAAAATTGATCGCCAGCGAAAATCGCAAGTGGATTTCGCCGATATTTGACATGGAAGACTGATATCGCCGCGATTTCCCTCGCTGGCGGAAATCGTCGTCGCTGTATTAAAACGGGCATACACTTGGCATACGCCATACGCCTATAGTGTCGCTGGCTTTAGCGACACGGGAATCTGCAAAAAAAATGCACGACAGGAATACAAGTCCTGTCCGCTTCATTATTTACCTATTTATAACTTTTTAGGTGGTAAAAAGGCGTCACATTGCTTTTCTAAAACTTGATACTAGTGGAACTTCTTTGAAGCTATTGCCTTATTGCCAAATAGAATTGTAAAAATCATCCCCTCGATACTTTTTTGGGGAAATCTTCAAAACCAAGAAATGAATATTTATTCCTCGCCGGTGAACCATTTTCCATATATTTAACAGTTATTCATCTCGGCCAGTCGCCGAATATGAGCTGATATATATAATTTTCAAACACTCAAATAACCGGAAATTGGAAAAAAAATATTTCCGCTTCAAAAAAATACAAGACTGTCACGTCAGTGAACAAGTGTCACATGACCGCTTCACAAATCGAAAGCGCGTAAATGCTATAAACAGGCGGCGAGATCGAGAAGAATGTCAAAGTTTTCTTCAAAAATAAGTCTTAATCGGACTGGCAGAAATGGTTATGGATTTGAACATAACAATTGTAGAAATTATACTGCGGACGAGGAAAGATTTGCCCGCCACGTGCACGTGCCATTTTTTTTTTCCGCGACGAGGAAAACAATTTTTTTTCGCGTAATTCGTCATCATTTTTCCATATTTGGGGAAATTAACCAATAACGACTCAGATCGGTAGCGGTGGGACCAATCAGAAGTCTAGAAAATCATTATCGAGAGGTAAAAATTTACTAATATCTTATATCTTGCCTTTATATAGCTAGAGGGTAAAAAACGGTATTGGGGCTCCAGGCCCCAAACAGCGGGGCTCCAGGGCATAAAGGTAAAAAAGCAGGGCTTTTTCAGGGCTCCGAGTTTCAGACATCGTCAGAGTAAAAAAAAACATGGGGCTCGGGTAGTTCCAAAGAAAAACAATCAGGGCCACAGGAACCCCAACTTTTGGACCCTGTTTAGGAGTAGCACTCGGTACGTCCTTAGCTAAAGATAAACTAAATCACAAGCGAGTCAAGAAAAAAAATACAGGCTGCGTGACAGCAAAGGAATACCATTTATTGACTGTCAGATATACATTATAATTAAACTATAGGAATTGTTATACTGTATTTCAAATTGCCTTGAAGCCTGTATAGAAGTCCTTTGAATGTATTCAATTTAGTAATTCAATATAATGTTCTTCAATACAATTTAGTAATTCAATATAATGTACTAATACAGTGAAACTCCGCTAATACGACCACCAAACGGGCTACAAAAACGGTTTGGTGTCACATTATAATTCAATTGAGTCCATTGCCGCAGAAGACGGTGAATTGAACCATACTAATCAGAAAGAAATATTGATGGCGAAACATGAATAACAAAATTGGCAATCAAAATGTTTTATCCAGTTTGTCATTATTGTCATTTTGTCACTGGTATCTCATTATCCATATCGAGCGGTCGTATGAACGGGGTAAATTTATAAAGACAGTGAAGGTTTTGGTACTCCAAACGGTGGTCGTTGATCGCATTAACATGGAGGCCGCATTAACGTACGGGGTTCTCCCATATGGAAATATCTGCGGTTTTGGTCGAGCCAAATAAAAGTGGTGGTATTAACGAGGTAGCCGTAATAAGGAGTGGTTGTATGAAGGAGTTCCACTGTACAGTTGAATATCTATGTAGCCTCGGCTACACACAGTCAAGTACTATGTACTATATTTCAGAGAAAACCTATCATATATGCATGTTTTCCCGCGCTTGGAAGCGGTTGCATGTTTCTCTGTGCTACATAAAAATACATAAAATACAAACATTTTCTTCTGCAAATAAATTCCAAGAAAAATAAATAACTGAGGTCGATGTTCACCCTGAAATGCATCATCGGCAAATTAAAACGTCCAGCGTTGAATAGACAAACATTGCGGGAAAATACATTACATGTTTTATCATTAACATGTTCGATTCAATCAATACGGAGTATTTTCAATGAAAACAATGCCTAATATAATTGATATCAGAAGCTTATCACGTAGAATCTGTTATGAGCTTCTGTTGATATATAATTGATCTAATTTACATGGATAATATTCCACTCTTTGCACACACCGCTGACATAGTGGATTGGGGTCTAATCAATAAACCCACTGAACATTCCGTTTCTCTTTTTCTCTGTCTTCGTTGCCCCTTCTGAAGCCGTTGGTGCTCCGGCTCCCCCAATAACCTTGAAAGCACCTGCAAATAGACGCAAACAACGAACGAATATAAATAACGTGCAGTTTTTTTGAAATCATTGTCTGTTATGATTCTTTTAAAAAATAAAACAAAAACAAGTGCATGTGTAAATCAAAGTAAAATGATACAGTTGTTTTGCTCTGGTCGACCACGGAAAACGACCATTTTTCTTCAGCGACATGTCTTAGTCAAATGTTGTGGTTGAACGGCTCATAAGCGACCACCTCCCGTAAGCCATCAACTTTCCAGGTCTAGAGGGTACTTTTTCCAACTAGGAGCATATTTTCCACTAGTAAAATTTCGTTGTAATAGGCTGGAAGAGGTCGCACACGAGCCACAGGTGACCCACATAAGCCACAGGGTGCCCACACGGCTGGAGCTTAACCCGGTTTCTGTAGCATGAAGCAATTAGGAACATTGCTACTCATCCCTGGATGGGATGCTAGTCCATCACAAGGTTACCCCCAGCATTTTGTCGCCAGTACCCATTTATAAACCTGGGTGGAGAGAGACCATGTGGAGTAAAGTTTCCTGTCTAAAGGCCAATGTGCTAACCATTACACCACTGCGCCTCCACTATAATAGGCTGGGAATCACATAACAAATACCAACTAAAAACGTTTAGCGGACTGTTTATGGATAGAAGGAGTACTTGACGATGGATGTTGAACAATGCCGAAGATGGTGGACACGATGAGATTGAGAGCACGTTTCTTTTGGACATATTCTGCCCATTCCAAAAACAGAATGCCTCAAAATATTGCACCTATTCCTCTCGTTAAATATGGAAAGAAGTCGCTACTTTGACTATGTGTAACTGGGCAAATTTTGGTATGTGAGAATGTAAACAACATAGTTTTGTTAGCGTATTCTGATTTCAGAATGACCAGAATGTCCAAAAAAAAACCGCGCCCTGCCGGATTGTTGCAGGGCATTCTGTACTGCGTTTTTTAACCTCGCTTTTGTCAGTTAATCATGAATAATAAACAGAAAAACTAGTGAATTAAGAGATAAGAATTTGAGTCAGAAATCATAGCACTGAGAAGCAAATAGTAGAGGCAAACGTGACAGTGCATGCAAGTAAGAATATGACAGTGAAAGAGCAAGTTGTCTAAAGACATTGGCAATATAATCCGTTTTCAGCGGGTTTACAGAGAAATGCGTTAAGCCATCACCACTCTCTTTACTTGTAACAACTTTTTCATATCAGTTTCTTAGTCTTGGTTTACTAAACCTCTTAAGGCCCGGCCAAACGAACGCAACATTTCAACGCAAGATCTTGCAACATTATTGCGCGCAACATGTTGGAACATGTTGGATGGTGTTGGATCAAATTTGACCATTTTCAAACTTGATTCAACACCATCCAACATGACTGAAATTTGATCCTCGCAGTGAGCTATCAACTGAAGCAGTTGAAAAGCAACATGAAAAAAATTCAGGCTAAACGGGATTCGAACTCATGACCTTGCGATACCGGTGCAATGCTCTATCCACTGAGCTACCAAGGCCATATGGATAGACAGTCAATTGTGAGTTCGTGATCTGCCCGATGATAGTGAAATACATGAATATGAATATATGAAAATCATATGTGATATATATATGTTGCAACATGTTGCGCGCGTTTGGCCAGCTCCTTTACAACGCGATCCAACAATGTTGCAAGATGTTGCGTTCGTTTGGCCAGGCCTTTAGGGCCTGGCTAAACTAGAAAACATTGTTATGGACGCAAATATTGCTTCCTGGACGCAAGGAAATGATATTAAATCAAGTCAAAAAACATTCTTGCTTCCCAGACGCAAATTTTGCTTTCGAAACAAATGTTTCCCAGTTTAGCCACATTAGAAGAAATAATGTTTCCGCAACGATGTTTCCTTGGAAACAACTACACGTGCAATTATGGCTTACGGCACATACGCTCTAATGATTTCTAGTATTTGTTCTTTTCTTGAGTTTGAAGTGTTTTAAGGTGGTGTTACACGAGACGTTTTTAACGACGATTTTTAACCAACATCGTGGCGTTGAAAATCGCGCAGTATAACACAACATTTTTAACGCAACAAAGCAACATGTTGCAAGAGTTTTAACCATCTTCAAAAACTTGCAACATGTTGCCGCAACAATGTTGCATTAATAATCGTCCCGTATAACGCCACCTTAAAAAAAAAAAAAAGATGGTTGGCCTTCTTTATTTGATTAATAATATATTCTGATAAAATCATGTTTTTTAGCCAATCATAGCGAGCGCAGCCTTCAAACTAGATTCCATAATTTGATAGTGTCTAATGTGCTTGCCGTTTCACTAAAATCATTCGTGCAAGTGGTGAGGTGAAAAAAGAAGAAGAAGAGTTCATTAATACTCACCGCTACCCTCACTGGACTGATCAGCTGACAGAAAGAGTAGGAAAGTGGAAGAAAGAGAAGGAAGAAAAAGACGTTAATATTTAACTTAAAAGGATTTTACCAAGTTATACCAAAGGGAGAAGGGAGAATTTTAACAGTTCAACGCGGCGAGATATCGTAAAACCTATCTTGGGTGCCAGAGGCTTTTCTTGCGGTCTCATCTCTCTCATATTACACGTTCTTATGTATTACATGGTTAATTTCTTCCTTAATTGAATGGATGAAATCCTAAAGTGTGATTATTCAAATGAGAGCGACTGAACAGTACTTTCCTGTGGTGCTGTTTACTGTGCTGTGCAATGTGGTTCTAACTTTTGAGTCTGTGGGTGAAATCCTACAGTGTGACCATTCACATTAAAGCTATTGAGCCATGTGAGCAGTACTTTTCTGTGGTACTGTTTATTATGCTGTACAAGGTGGTTTTAACTTTTGAGTGTGTGGATGAAATCCTACAGTGTGACCATTCAAATGAAAGCTATTGAGCAGTACTTTCCTTCGGTTCTGTTTGTTTTCACCAATTTGCGAAATAAAATTTGAGGGTTTTCTTCAATTTTACGCGATTATTGTTGTGGGTAGGGGAGTAGTTACCCGTGAGTGCGGCTCCAGTGGCGGTACTGGGTGCGAGTATTGGTGGATACTGCTTCTCCATTTGTTCCACCACCAGGTCAGCGATCCTCCTCTGGTCTTCATCTTGTGTGTCACTGAAAAGTCGCATGGCAGTGTCGTTCACCTGGATGATAAAATAAGTTTGAGCCTTTCATTTCCAGAATCCGGACAAAATCAGTCAATCAGGAAGTAGATAATAGTCGGTTCCCAGTTCTTTTTCCCGACCTTTACGTTGCTTAAACAACCACTACATCAACGCCAAGGAAAGCATCACTTGAAAAAGGATTCGAGCTGTTTTAAACTACTTTCAAGTTGTTCCAATTTGTTTAGTTTGTCTAATGTGACTGGATTGTCCAGGAGCTGAATTTGTAGGGACGGCTTTTAAGTTCAAATAAAAAAAAAGAAAATTAACCGTCGTGTGTTCACGTTCTCCACAAAACCTATAATTTAACCATTTAACGTTGTAAGTTGTTTTGCAGGGAACGGAAAAGAAATGTACCAAAATGTAAAACGCACGTGCAGAGGTATTGTTTTCGCTCATTAAACCTATTGTTTTGTGTTTAGCCCTGAAAACAATAGAGCTCTTAGTTTTGGGCGTTCTCAGCAGAGAAAGCTCTACACAGTACAACAAACTATACACATCGATTTGCACTTACTTTTTTTGATTGAAGTACTGTCTTAAAACCAAAGAAAGTAAGTAAAATATTCACCTCGATGATGTGTTCTTTGTTGTCTTTTCCTATAATCGCCTCCACGCACATGATGTCAAGACCACCTCCAAACAGCTGGCTGCATTCATCAACCCACATTTTATATCTGGAAAGGAAAGTTCAGGACGTTATCAGTGGGATGATTTGCGGATCTAGGGAAATGGCCCGGGCTCCCGCCCCCCCCCCCCCGTCTCCCCCCTTATCTTGGAAAAAAACCCGAAGGGTCGAAAATTTGTTTCAGTCTCTAACATCTCTCACTCCGCCCCCCGCCCCCCCCCCCCCCCCCCCCCCCCTATTAAAGATCGCCAGGTTTCAAAATGTTGCCAAGTCGTTTCATTTGGCGTTCTCTGCAACATCTCATCTCTTAATGGGCCATTTCCGAGTTGCCTTTAGCCTCTCTATCAAAGCGAGGCTAGGTGCGAACCTTTCATATGAACATGAGTTTTCATTCACATACAAATAAGTTTTATTTAACTCGGAAATGGCCAATCGTGTTGCTCTCAAAGCCAGAAAAAGAAACTGCTTACGTAGATGATCAAAGGGCTTTAAGAGCCATCTCGTGAATACGAAACAACATAAGTCCACAGATCGGTTTTAATTTTCCATACTGAGTTTGAAGTAAAAAAATTGAAGAGTAAAACATATTTAAAACGACCAAAACATCTTAGCGTGACATAAATATGCATTGTGTGAAACGAGACTGTCTAGACAACTGAATGACGTTATACATTTGGGGAAAAAATCTGAGTAATTAATTGGGGCAGTACGCACCTCTTACAAGGTCTTCTCTGATTTGCTGAGAAAACAATAGAACAAACAACACAACATGGACCCTAGTCCTGAAAACAATAGAGATGCGTGATACCCAGGTCCAATGAAATTAGAGGTTAAGAGCTGCGTGGTATCCGAATTAATTAAGTGAAAATTTGCATAATTGTTCCAGTTTTCTGTATCTCGTTCAATGCTTCGTGTATTCACGAGATAAAATCGATCAATAGAAGGAACTGTACCTGTCAGTTATTTCAATTTCCTCCAAAACCGCCGAACCAGTGTTTGTTTTCCAGTTATCGGAAATTGACGTTCTCCTGTACATAGAATGAAAATTATACGTATTAATAGCATAAGGCCCCGTCCACACTAATGCGTTTTTGAAAACCTCCGTTTTTGGTTCCCCGAAAACGGATAAAAAGATTTGCGTCCACACTAGACGCTGAAAAACGATGATCCAAAGATGCGTTTTCATCACCAGGCTCTGCTCGGACGTTTTCCTGTCCAATACGCATGCTCCAATAGCGTCAGCAATACTATGCGTTGCTAGTTGTGACGTAACCGTTTTTGAAAAGCTCCGTTTTTGCCTTCCACACTAAAACGATAGACCTGCGTTTTCAAAAGTCTCCACTTTGAAAAGCGTTTTCGAAAACCCCCGTTTTCATCGATTCCATTCTCCGTTTTTTATCGTTTTAGTGTGGACGATCGGTAAAAACGCATACTGAAAAAGTATGCGTTTTCAAACGAAAACGCATTAGTGTGGACGGGGCTAAGACAGCATGGTTATTAGTCTCCCACGCAGCCGTTATTTGTCTCGTCACGCAACGCTCCTCCCCATTAGCGACGAGCAGGATTTGTGCTAGGCCTGCCACCTTTTAAAACGATTCAAAGGAAAATTCAGTACTGAGCTACGATGTCTGGCACATGTAAACCGGAAACCACCGGCTTCTTTTCGCGCGAAAACTTACGTCATTTCCATTTCGCCGATACATGATTGGTTCGCTGAATTTATCGCAAACACAAATGCAAAGGGTAAGGAATGTGGTCCAGGTTTGAGCAGCCGTTAGTGGGGAGGAGCGTTGCGTGACGAGACAAATAACGGCTGCGTAAAAGACTACATGGTTATCGGGTTTATAACGCCGCAATAACTAAGCAGCTTTTATTTACTGCTGAAACAATACGAGAAGAGATATATTTGTTACTGAACTAAAGTTAAAATTAAAATTCAGGAGCACTTAAAAAGTCGCATCGGTGAAACCACAAAAAAACATTCTTCGTTGGGTGCCTCTGAAACACTGTAAAGAACTGACGAGAACTTACTTGAAGGCTCGGTAGTGAGTGCCAATTTTCTGAATCCTTATATCACACTTGCCAGGAATGAATGGCTCAGTTGTGGCGTAAGTATCTGATAGAGCAACAATACTCGCAATATCCTGGAAACTACGATGGTTGTGAACACAAACCTGGAAAAAGTTAATAATTAATGACAGATAAATCCCGAGAACGTCGGTATAATGGCTATACAGTTAACACTGTCTAAATCGGACACCTTCGGGACGAGCTATAACTGTCCGCCTTAGAGACTTGTGTCCGTCTTATAGAGAGTTTAGTTACAGATGAACAAGAGAAATTCAGCCGGGACCAATCAACCATTCTGAAGAGTCGCACCCTCATCGGTCCACCCGCACGAGGAAGCTCCGACAAGTTAATGATGCTTAGGGCTTTTTATAAGAGGCGACAACCACTTTTCCTCCCTTGCGGGGCACATTTTCTTAAATGCGCATGAGTCGTAGCCTCGTTTTGGTGCCAAGCTTGTTTTTGTCCTAAAACGTCATAAAATTACTGTTTTGAATCATTACTCTGACAGACGTCTTAAATTCGTGGATTTTTTGACATCTTTTAGTTTGATGTCGACTACATCAAGAATTTTCTAGAAAAGTTCGTCTTAAGGCGGGGTCCACTTGAATGCCATTTATCCGCTAATAACATGGGTTTAATGGAAATATCTCATTCACGTTTCAAGCAATCCAAAAACTCTATGCTCATCTCATGAATCTATGTCATGGGGTGTTTTGTAAATTTTTGGGTGATTTTTGGGTATGTTTGGGAGGAAATAGTTTTTCTCAAAGGATTTGTAAAATTTAGAGTTATAAAATTATAATTTGAAAATAAAAAATAGTAGATGGGCACCAAAATAGTCCACTAGCAACCTTGGGTGCTCATGCGTGGGTATCAACTGTCTGTTGGTGTTCCAAAAATCATTTTCTTTCTTCTATCCATTCTTTAAACCTCTTAAAATTTCATTGAAATTCACGTGTACCGCTACCTTAAGCTACCAGTTAAACCCCGTCTAGACCATCAATTGACCAGTACTTTCTTAACCCTTGACCTCCCAAGAGTGCCAAAAATAAAAATGATAGAAAATTGGCAAATTTCATTTTGTAAAATATTGAAAAACAAATGGTACCATGCAAAAGTACTGCCGAAGAGGCTTCATTTGAATGGTCACACCATAGGATTTCGTCAACAGACTCAAAAGTTAGAACAAATGGTACCATGCAAACGTACTGCCGAAGAGGTTTCATTTGAATGGTCACACCATAGGATTTCGCCCACAAACTCAAAAGTTAGAACTACACTACATGTTTCTATAAATTGACTCTAGGAGTGAAAGAGATAAAGTGTTTTAAAAATGTTTTGTCAATTTAGAATTATTCATTATTAGGAACAAAAGAGATAACCCAGACACGGAAAGCCGGGACAGAAAACCTAAAAAAACCTAACTATTCACAGAGGGAGATTTTCAGACACAGATCTCAGACAAGCCAAAACGTTTTAAATGGACTCCTTTCCGGTGAAAATTAATTTAGAGCAGCTAATGATCTGATCGCGTGACCTTATTAGAGGTAATTAACGCTCCATGAAATTAACACGAATTTCAAACAGTTTCCGCGACTTTAATTTCTATCATTTTTGCCCTAAATTCTAAATCATGTCCTTAGTGATACCTGCTTAAAGAATAGTTTTCTTTGTTCATATAGATCGTTTTCACGTGACGTCACGACAGATCCGCCGCCATATTGGTGGACCACTTTCGATTGCGTAATAACAGTAATAGGGTGCAATGCAATGTCGCATTTTAGAAATGAATACTTCGGGATGTGAAGCAAAGTCTGGGGAAAATCTTTATTTGACTTGTTCTTTCCTATTTCGAAATATGCTAAGAAGTTGGAATCGCGAGTTAAGCAGCGTTATTTGGAGAAAATCTCGGCAATTAGAATCCATCCCATGTCGACATTTATTCGAGCCGGACTGCTTGTCTCATATTCAAACAGTTGAATCAACAGCCTTTACACCCACTAGCAGTTTAAAACTTTCCGATGCCTACACTAGGAGCTTATAATAAAACAGTGTCCGTATTTATAGTTAGCGTACTACAAAGCCAAATCATTGCTACAGACAAGTTTGTTTAGCGAAGGTGAGACATTTCCAGCGATGACTCAAAATCTCGATTTTAATCAACACGGAAAGAGAAGGAACAGTTTCGTCTGCTCATTGCCTAGGTTGTAAGGCTGGGCAAGCAGAATCCTTTTCAAATTATATGGCGAGTGTTTGTTTGGAACTGATCAAGAAGCATAGACAACACCCCGGCTCAGTGATAAACTCAGTCAATTGTACACAAGTTGTGTACATGCGAGTGGAGAATTTTTAACGATCAGTTTGAAAGAGAGACTAGCGGGCAGCAATTGCGAACTATAAGCTGCAAAAGTTCTTTATTTCTCCTACATATTTCGTTTAACTATCGTAGACTTCATCAGAGAGTTTTAGGTCCGTATCGAAGCCATAAAAACGGAAATCGCACGAGCGCAAACAACAGCCGAGAATGTTTTGGTCGAATTTGCGTAAAAGGAAAGGCGAAACCGTATGAAATATTTCAGTAGGGCAAGACATGAAATATTCTTGGGAGCTTAGTTTTAGCTTTTGGAGATTCGTTCTCGAACACAATATCAGACATTTGTCCTCCGGGTGTAGTTCGCTTTTTTTGCTGCGATTTTTTCGGCTACAATCGCTTTGGCTTTTTTTGTTCCTTTTGATTCCTCTCTCTGTTCTCGCTGCGATGCTTGTTCGACGTTTCTTTTATCCTGTTCTTTTTTTGTGTCGTTCCCGAGTATTAACGAAACCCAGTCAACATTATATCTATCCCTGTTATAGCCGCTTGTCCAGAAAATTGAAACAAAATATCTGGCTTACACACTATCGTTCAAAACTCGTCCGTAAGGATAGCAGAAATCCATCGCGATCGCCTCTCTTGCGGCAATTTGTCGGTTTCTTTACTTTGATTCATAACTGCAGAACGTACTCAAGTAAAATAAATACCCCTATCTCGACCGCTTTTGCTTCCACATCGAACAATGATCACAGCACCCGTTTAATTAAGAGGACGCGACTCGGGTTTGTTTACACTTTGGTCCACCAATATGGCGGCGTAGCAACGGTTGTCAAGATTTTTGTCACGTGAGTGAAAACGATCTATATTCAAGATCAATCGATGACATTCTGATCCTGAGAATGGTCTTTCAGCACATGGTTGACTGTCAGTTCCCACAAATACTTTCCTTCCTTTGGCGTCAATTTCCTATATTCTAGACTATTTTCTCCTTCAATTCGCGTTAATTTAAGTCGCGTTATTCTCAACACATCCTTTCTTTAGCTGAAATTCACTTTGCTTTGAGAAATATAAGATATCTTAGCTTTTAAATGACATATAAAACTTGAAATCTGTCAAGATATTCTGAAGAAAAAAATAATTACATGAGAGGTTAATAAATTACACTTGAAGCTGTTATATTATTAGCTTGCGACCAGTCGCGGGTATTTTTATTTTAAGTGTTTTGTCTCATTGAACTCAAAATCACTTTGCTTCAAGAAATCCACGATCTCTTTGCTTGCAAGTCACACATTGAAATCGGAATAAAAAATATCCGTTTAGAGATCCATAGGAGAAGAAAAACAAAATTTTAACAATGAATTGTCCAAAATCCCGGCGCGAAACAGCAGGATACGTGAACATTACGGCATTACGCAGACGTCCTTTTGCCGCGTGAAGCAAAGGAAATAGAAGACGACGAAAATCCCGGCGCGAAATCCTCGTGAATGGACGATTCCAGGCATACCAGTAAATTATCACATATTCGATTAACATAAAACTTTCCGGCTGCAAAATACTATAATAAGGAAAAGGAAGTTGAAAGC
Organism: Dendrophyllia cribrosa; assembly: GCA_024195265.1. Classification (NCBI taxonomy): domain Eukaryota; kingdom Metazoa; phylum Cnidaria; class Anthozoa; order Scleractinia; family Dendrophylliidae; genus Dendrophyllia; species Dendrophyllia cribrosa. The sequence continues at coordinate 42,078,613 of JAJLRJ010000005.1, read as the reverse complement.
TTGTCCCATGAGGTATTAAAATAGTTCAGAATTAAAATAGAACAACGCTACAGTAGTTCATAATACGCAACCTAATTCTCCAATTCTTCGTCTTCACCTGACGTCATCAAAATTGTAAAATCTAAACAGCCTCGATTCTATACGCCCCTTCTTTTAACAGGTTCTTCATAGAGCAGCTTTCAAAAAAAAAAAGCTTTCAATTGAGTGTCGAAAGTAATTACACAGTTGCTTTGCTTTTGCATTGCTACGCTTTGTGATTGGCTAAAAAATCTCGCGCCACTTTTCCGACCAATCAGAAGTAAAACCAAACCAATCGTGATTTGCTCGCACGCGTTTTCCCGCGCTTGGCGCCGGCGACATGTAATTGCTTCGAGCTCTGATTGGTTCATTGGATTGTTTACGACTGCTGTGATTGGTCAGAGTAATTAATTTGGTTTTGGTTTTACGACACTCAAATGAAAACTGCTCTATCAGCGATAGTAATCATCGTGCCAAGTTTCATGTCAATAAATTACATTGTTTTGGAGCATTTAAAACGTTTTAGCGGTGCAGTTGAGCGTCTCCATGTGCAAAACAAAAACTAGTATTTTTTACTCAGTTTGCAGACTTTTCTAAAGCGAGGATGCAAATCAGAGGTCTTTTGAATCTTTGAACTGAACAGAAGCAATTACAAAGAAATTTTAGCTGTATTTTAAGATTTTTTTTAAAAATGCAAATTCGGCCGTCATGGCGGACGTATATTTTCGAAATATTCTCTTCCCCATAACTCGCTTATTAAAGAACGTCGGGTTTCAAACTTTTGGCAAGTCGTTTCATTTGGCATTCTCTGCGAAATCTTATATCTGTTGTTGCTCTCAAAGTCAGAAAAACAAACTGTTTACGCAGATGAAAACGATCTATGGGGGTAGTCCAGCACTTGTCCAAACGATGTCTGTGATTCGCTAAGAAAACAATAGATTTGTCCCGCTGGGATAGGGATTCGGGATAGGGGCATTGTTCAAGTGATCTATTAGTTGTATCGTTCGCCAATCAGACATCGTTTGGACAGCTACGGGGTCGCCCTCTATAGGAGAGATCGATGATGTCGACAGTGGTCCATACTGTAGAAACGATAAAGCCTTTCCATTAATGAAAGTCTTATAATTTAAAGAACTAAATATGCTAAGATTAATATATATTATTAGTGATGCTGCCTGTTCGTTTGGCTGCCTAGAGATTTCTAACACATGGATTTTCTTTTCTTATACAGTAAAAACCCACATAAGAGACTGAACTCGTGATTTTGTGGCAGACTGAAATGATTCTTATCTATATTGGATGAATAGCGAGAAATCAGGCTGAATTCAACTATTGCCGGTTCTTAAACATGTTTTTACCGCGACTAAAGGGCGAAAACATTTATTTCTGATATGGTGTATCATGTTTTTATTAGTGAATTATTGACCCTGACAGGTCTAATAAGAACATTAATAATTATAAATAATGAGATGTCTGCATATTCAATACATTTAATTTACCTACCATAACATAAATACAATAAGAGGTTCAATGCTGTGAAATTGGAATCTGTGATGCTCCTGTTCTGACTAATCATAGATGTTTTCTGAGCTTTGGTAATTTTTCGAATAAGAATTGCTTGATTTGTCAGGCTTAAATGGTTCTTATATATTAGGTACTTAATTGGTGACACAGTTTCAGCCTGGAGGTTCTTAATCCGTAAAACATTTTTTCTGATATGGTGTATCATGTTTTAATTAGTGAATTATTGACCCTGACAGGTCTAATAATCACACTAATAATTATAAATAATATGTTAGCACGCATATTCATGTAATTTAATTATCACATTTAATTAACCTACCATAACATTAATACGATGAAAGGTTCAATGCTGTGAAATTGGTCAGCTCCTGATCTGACTAATCATAGAAACTTGGGTCTGGCTTTCGTAATTTTTCGAATTAGAACTTGCTTGTCAGGCTGAAGTGGTTTTTATATTTTAGGTGCTTAATTGGTCAAATTTCAGCTTGGAGGTTCTTAATACACAGTTTCTTTTATACGGGTTTTACTATACGTGCTTTTAAACCGACAGTGTAACTGGGAATTTGACCTTTCTTTGGTCAAAACCATGATACTATTATACCTTTACTTATTAACAAAATTCTACTTACAGGCCCGCTTACACAGGCGATTTTTTGTGCAATTTTTGTCGCACTTGTCAATGCAATTTTTATCGCGCGCAAGTTGCATCTTCAAATCGCATGTGTAAACGGACGGCGATTTCAGTGCGATTTGGGAGCGATTTGTCGCGCGATGTCGCAGAGGTTTCGAACATGTTTGAAACCTGATGCAACTTGGCGGCGATGTTTGAAAAATCACAGCAAATCAAAGCAAATGTCGCACCCGAATCGCATAGGAAATCGCCGCTAGTTTACACTTGCGACAAAAGTTGCATTGGAGAGCGCGACAAAAATCGCATCAAAAATCGCAAGTGTAAACGGGCCTTAACACCAAGGTGAAGTGAAAATAATCAGCCAATTCTTGAAAGACTATCGAGCCACCATAACGCAAAAACATTTTTTGGTTTTTGAAGTGAAACCAAATCCATGATACCGCCCCCTTAAGACTGATTAAGCAAATAATCTAATAACGAGTGTATATTCATTCAATCAACACCATTTTTCCCACCTTTCCGTAGCCGCCGTTTGCATGGCCGACCTTGACAACGACTGGAAACTTTGGAGTGATTAACTGCAAGAAAATACATAGAAGATATTAACCCTTTCACTCCGAGAGTCCATCATGGAGACATGTATAACTAACTTGAGTCTGTGGATGAAATCCTATGGTATGACCATTCAAATGAAACCTCTTTAGCAGTACTTTTGCATGGTACCATTTGTTTTGCAATATTTTACAAAATTAAATTGGGTATTTTTTCTTGAATTTGGATTTTGGGCACTCTTGGGAGTTAAGAGTTAAAACTCAAACTAATTTGTTCTCATATATGCGTTGTATATCTTATGGGCTATTGATATGCAGGTGTTAAGAATAAAGGCGTTTAATATATACTGGATGAGGGATATCAACCTTTTCAAGTCGAACTGTCGTGCATGTGCTGTTGAGCAGTACTTTCCTGTGGTGCTGTTTATTATGCTGTACAAGGTGGTTCTAACGTTTGAGTCTGTAGATGAAATCCTAAAGTGTGACCATTCAAATGAAAGCTACTGAGCAGTACTTTCCTGTGGTACTGTTTATTATGCTGTACAAGGTGGTTCTAACGTTTGAGTCTGTAGATGAAATCCTAAAGTGTGACCATTCAAATGAAAGCTATTGAGCAGTACTTTCCTGTGGTACTGTTTATTATGCTGTACAAGGTGGTTCTAACGTTTGAGTCTGTAGATGAAATCCTAAAGTGTGACCATTCAAATGAAAGCTATTGAGCAGTACATTCCTATGGTACTGTTTATTATGCTGTACAAGGTGGTTCTAAATTTTGAGTCTGTAGATGAAATCCTAAAGTGTAACCATTCAAAGGAAAGCTATTGAGCAGTACTTTCCTGTGGTACTGTTTATTATGCTGTACAAGGTGGTTCTAACTTTTGAGTCTGTAGATGAAATCCTAAAGTTTGACCATTCAAATGAAAGCTACTGAGCAGTACTTTGCTGTGGTACTGTTTATTATGCTGTACAAGGTGGTACTAACTTTTCAGTCTGTGGATGAAATCCTAAAGTGTAACCATTCAAATGAAAGCTATTGAGTAGTACTTTCCTGTGGTACTGTTTATTATGCTGTACAAGGTGGTTCTAACTGAACTTTTCGGTCTGTGGATGAAATCCTAAAGTGTGACCATTCAAATGAAAGCTATTCAGCACTACTTTCCTGTGGTGCTGTTTATTATGCTGTACATTCAAGTTGGTTCTAGCGTTTGAGTTTGCAAATGAAATCCTTAAGTGTGACCATTCAAATGAAAGCTACTTAGCTATCTGGTTGGCTAAAACCCATGTTTTATCAGGGCATGACAGAGCAAAATGTGCCTATAAATTTCGAAGTACATTCCTAAAGACCAAACTTAGAAGTGCCTTTAACGTACATTTCTGAGCAGTGTAGAAATTTACAGAGTTCGGCATTTATCTTTGTGAAGTTGTTTCGTTTTAGTTTTAGGTTAAACTCTATAACATAAAGTTGGCAAAACCATGTAAGATATTGTTATGAAACAGTACAATATAATATATTATTGTTGTTATTATTATGTAAATTTCTGCTGTTCAGTTTTGCTTGTTAAACTCCTGTAGGGACGGATCCAAACTATATGGTCCTTGGGCGCAACAGGATTGAATAATTTTGCTATTAAGAGAGAACCTGAGAGCTGTTTCTTTACTTCTAAGCCATTTTTTAATACTTTGCAGATGTATCTCGTGTTCTCAAATATAACACATGGCTGGACCTTATTAATTTGTTAAATATCGCATCATTTACGTATACTAAATAATATCTCAGACATTCCATGGGCTTGACGTTCAAAAAACAAAGTCTTTATCAGATCAGTTATCATTATTTTTAAACTTCCGGCACAATTCTCGTGCGCAGTATCCTGCCATTTTTGGTATTTTTTAAATTTTGAGAAAACAAATGACGACAACATAAAATTGTTTTGTTATTATTCTCAAAACATTTATTAAATATTTGTTCTACATATATAAATACAACGTATTATATTGTCATAAAATACTTGGGAAATCTTTTTACACTTGATACTCAGTGCTTGTTCTTTCTTCAGATTTATCTCGTGTTCTCCAATATAATAAAAATATAATAAAGATCGTGATGATCCTCATGTCTTGAGTGTCGGACAAAGAAAAAATCTGAGTTCCCGTCCAGAAGGACGTCGGACACCTTAATGACACTTAGAATTTTATTTGCAATAAATTTTTAAGTGTAAAAAAGAAAATCAAAATCCCCACTCAGGATTGAACCTGTGACCTGAGCTAGGGTTAGGCTTACATAGCCTACCGTACCACTGTACCACCTAGCTTCTCGGGTTGCTTAGTCCTAAATTTAACTATATAAACTGCTACCCCTAACTTCAACTGAAAGCTAACCAGTTACTGCGTTATATAAGTCTTAATAAGGTGTCCAACGTCCTTCTGGACGGTATGATTTGGGCTTGACCGACAAGAATCGAACCAATGACCTTCCGCACACCAGTCGGATGCTCTAACCACTGAGCTACGAGAGACTCGTGGCGAGCTAGGCCATATACTGGGTTCACACACTGGTCGGATGCTCTAACCACTGAGCTACGAAAGACTTGTGGTGAGCTAGGCGAGGTTCATATATGACATATGTCCTGCATACTGCAAGGATCAGGAATGTCGAAAACGTCATGTATGGTGATAAATAAAGAAAGATGGTAGTTTTTAAGAGCGATAATAAAATGATAAAGATGAATACATGTTTCGGCCTTTTCTACGTGTAGGAACGGTGCCTGTAGTGGTTAGTTTTATTGTCTCTCTCCACCCAGGTGTAAAAATGGGAAAGGGGGACAAAATGCTGGGGGTAACCCTGCGATGGACTAGCATCCCATCCAGAGATGAGTAGCAATACTCCTGGTTGCTTTATGCAACAGAAACCGGGTCACGTAAGCTCCGGCCGAGAGGGTCACCAGTGACTCGTGTGGGTTAACTGTGGCTCGTGTGCGCCTTAACCTCACCGTCGGCTTTTTCTATTTTAGTGCTGAGTATCGCATCAACCGCGGAAACGACAAATTATAAAACAAGTTAACAAATTAATAAAGGGGCGATGTAGATGATAAATATCTCAGACATTCAAGGAAGCTGATGTTCAAAATAACAACCGCACCTTTCTATAGGTTATTTTTTTCTTTGCAAATTTCCGCCACTTATATAGAAATTAGTATCATGACATTTTTCGTATTTTTCAAATATTTGTGTTTTTACAAATATAAATGTCGGCATCAGTTTGAAGTCTTCGTAAAGAATTCTTATCATATATGAGAAAAGAACAAATGCCAAGGTGAATTCAGCAAGGAAAAACCATAAGACGGACAAGAATTTTCGACTTTGTAATTGTTACGATTTTTGGGCAAATTTAACGTCTTTAACCCCAAAGTATAGTTTTGTTAGCGACCATCTCCTCTCAGCGACCATAGAAGTGTTTGAGATTTTACTGAGCATCCATTTGCAGCCAGACCGGTTAAAAGAATGTATAAAAGAAATTAGTTGACGTAACTATCTTTTAATTTTTCTCAAAATAATGAGCTTTTTTAAGTTGAAAACTGACCAAAACTCTGCGCCTGATCAAAATTATGTTGGAAAATGGCGCCGACAATTCTGCAGTTCACAGTTGTTAAACGCTTAGAACTTTTTTTTTAGTAAACTTTCAAACCGTTTGGTAAATTGACAGTGTATGGGCAATATATCAAACTTTAAACAGTGAAAACGACAACCTTAACTTTTAAGTGAATGGGGTTAGTTTCTAGAGAAACTGTGGTGCTGCGTCGGTGGGGGGATGAAACACGAGAATTTAGTTTTATCGACTGAGTCGATAAGGTAAATTGACCACCGTAAAAAGATTCAAATAGCTGACGTTTCGAGCGCTAGCCCTTCGTCGGAGCGAATCGCTCCGACGAAGGGCTAGCGCTCGAAACGTCAGCTATTTGAATCTTTTTACGGTGGTCAATTTACCTTATCGACTCAGTCGATAAAACTAAATTCTCGTGTTAACTTTTAAGTACTTTGCTTAACTTTTGCAAATTTCTCTCATTTGACCGCGGTTATGTATCAACCAGACACTGTATTTGGACTCTCCCCAGGCCTTTCACGGTCCCTGACGAGACTGACAACTGTATAACATATTTCGACAAGAAAAACAGAATGAAAAGTCCATTATTCTACGATATTGTGAAGTGTATCAATCAAGCTTGTGAAAGTACAGATACGTGACAAGTAGTTTAATTCAATATCCTGTTCGTATGGATATCATAAAAGACGTTTTGTGGGCCAGAAAACAATAGTTACAAATTTTTCATTATCCGCAAAGAAAGCTCCCGCAAAATGTGTTTCCGCCGCAAAGTAAACATTTTTTTTTGCTCCATTGGAGGGAAGAACATTATTCAACGTTGTTTTTAATGTAATTTTGGCTTTGAGCTTCTTTAAATTAAAGGTGTATTGGTTTACGCGTAAAACAACGGAATTAAGGAATTACTAAAAATAATCCAAATGTGTGATCCACAAATTGGTCGATGGGATGAATTAGGAAAGGGAAGGAGCTCCAACGCCATTGACGAAGAGATTTATAGACAAAACAAAGAAATACTGGCCAAGTTTGGTCAGCTGATATTTGAATTAGATTATTCGGAAGCCCGAAAAGGGTAGCGAAATTTAAGGCTTCAGTATTTGAAAGCGTCGTGAAAATTGATAGAGAAAGTACTAGAAAAGGGTAGCAAAAATTCTGAGCAGACATTAGACGCAAAGATTACGCTTTACGCCGGAAAATATAGAGTTGGTACTGTTCGATTACCCTAGGTTGCCTATTTTTTGTCTTTTTTAATTCTTCTTTGTCTTGCGCATTGCGGTACACATTTTTGCTACATGTATGCCGGAAGGGTATCATTTCGGTAAGCGTTGGTATGTGAAAGTGAATGGGTAACCGGGAGCAACTGATCGATCGTATGGCTTTAACCTCTTGGTATCAAATTTAATCGAGTCTCCCCGGCCTCAAGAAACTTGCGTCGAACTCTGACTTCGGCGAATTTGAGCAAAGTGAACGAGATCAACCCAAAGTAAAACACTGACGCGCAAAACGAGATCGCCAGTAGTTGAAAAAAAATAGCTGTAAAAATTAAGACAGAGATTGGTTTCCGTCTTCAACGAAAACAGTGAAACTTTTTATTTGCGGATTCCAGACGACCACGATATCAAATGATATTTTCTCACGCATTTGTACATTCACACATTTTCCCAACGGTATCGATTGTTTAATCGGGTTTAGGACTCATTCAGTTAGACTAATCGTTTTGAAAGAGACGTTATTCGTTCGCGATGTTTCTACAGTTCTTGTATTGCACGACGATTAGGTAAAAGTCCCTAAAATAAGATAAATCTAAATGCCGACAGAATTAACATCCCACAAAGACCTCAAAATTGCCATGTATGCGCAAAATACAACACACCGGCGAAACTGTTATTTCACCCGGACAATTACATAGTCCATTAGCGCCCGAGGTACTATAAGCTTCTTTTATTACGAGAGCGAGTTCTGTTAAAACAACATTAACTCTATACATGTGGGCTTTATATTTGACAAAGAGCCTTAAACTTCAAAAGTGCTTGACGCCAAAAATTGCGGAAACCTCAAGATTATGCTGAGAGGTATATTAACCGTTGTTCGCTTCGATTTTTTTTCTTTTTTAAACATGAAGGACATCATAACATATGTTTAATGCACGTATAGAATAATGAGCGATCGCAGAGCACAAACGGACACGTGTGTGGGCCCGGGATTTATATTCGACAAAAGCTGGCGCCAAACTTTGCGGAAACCTCAAGATTCACTTAAGAAATACAAGTGTTGTTCAGCGCGAGTTAAAAGAAAAGTTGCATCCTGCGATATGTCAATACACGTATCGAATAAAATGAGATTTTATACAGAGCACCATGGACCTTCCAAGAAATACTGAAAAATGGTACGAGAATTATAGAAACACAGTCATCTTTGTGGGTAGTAATACAGGTTTTGCGGCTTAATACAGCTAATGGAAAATTGCACGCGAGTAATTGCACATAAAAGCTGGCGTTTCCCGCAAAAAAACAAATTGCAGTAAGGACAATAAGATAACATTGAGCCACAACATGCTGATTAAGCGCCGGTACCGAAAAATGTAGGGAGTAGAATCTAATTTCTGCACTTGAACGATACTTTTGGGTAATTTTGTCACGTACAATGTGGTCTTATCAAAATAGATTGAAACCTCAAATGGAGTTTTGAATCGATTGAAATGCATACACGAAATACCAAAAAGTCGCAAAGTAGAACGGATGGTCAAAATTGGATACGAGAAAAAAGGATCGCGAAAAGTGTATCAAAGTTGTTTGAGGTCAGTCTGTCGGCCTAATGTATTATAAAACCAGCCACCAATTTACGCCAAAACTTTGTATAAACCGCTTAGAAATCACTTTGAGATTTTAGCAACGAATGAATATTCTTTGATTTTCATGACAAGTTTAGAGCTCCTTTATATAGAGTAAAATTGATATAGAGAAGACAGGAACGAACCCGTCGCCATTTGCAACATACACGTGAATATTTGTTGCGTTCCGTATTTACAAGAACTCAAAAAATAGTTTCAAGAACAAGAATACCGAGATTTCATTTTGTACTTCAAAAGAGAGATCTAAATTGGCGGGGAACGAAAGAAACGACGTATTTACTTTAATTTAAACCTATCAGACTGCGAACAAAATACGACAAGAATCGTCCCTTGTATTGAATGAGACTAGACCCAGGCCTTGCCTCTTTTCAGTTCACTCAGACAGTCTTCGTTATCAATTGACTTCTAGAAAAACGTGATTACGGTTTATTTAATTGCCAATCTACTCTTCTTAACTCTCTCAGGTTGCGTTTAGCACGCTATAAAATAGATCTCTGAAAATTTGGCAGCGAGCCGAGCCATCTCGAGCCAATACACGCGTGCGGAAACTTAAGGCTTTTCAGATCTCTTGACCACAAAAATGCTGAAAGGAGGAAAAAACAATTTAAAGCGAAATTGGAACAAACCCCACGGCAAAGTTCAGATTCTGCCATCAAAGTTCTGCGACAGAGCTGAGTAACCAAAGCATGAAATAACAAAGGATTTGTTCTGTAACAGATATATGCAGCATACTTCGATATCTCTTTCAATTTTCAGAACCTAATCGTCTTTAAAATGACCATTTACTAGCAACAATAGAAGATCCATAGTCCCTTGATTGCAACAAGGATATAAGTAACAAATCTATCATGTAAAAAACCTGGAGAAAAGTTATTCATGATCTTTATCCGTCTACAGTTTCTATTAGCGTACGATTTCCGTCGTGTCCTTATCTCGATTAGCTGCTCACACAATTCATAAGAAAACATTCCAAAGAATCACTTAGAGGCCAAAAACCGCTAAAACGATCTTATACCGCCCACTCCTTTAAGGAAATCCACCACACGCGAAGTAGCTATAGGTTAGATTTTTTCTTTGGGTTCAGATTTTATCGTTCTCATTGCAACTAAATCCCGATTCCAGCCGTTCTTAAAATTCATACAGGGACGAAATAGTTTGCGTATTCACATAACTGTTTTCTATTTCTGACCATGTTTGTATTTTTAAATATCAGAAAGCTTTCTGTTCCTGTTTTGCTGAACTTTACAGAAAGATGAAAGAACACCTGTTTTCTAGGTTAGAAATTCATTGGCGGTACATTTTCACAATAACTTCCTGAAAGTTTAAATGGGTAAATAAAAGAAACATGCGAAATAACAACGAATGTATTGTTGAAAATGACCAATAAAACGCGTGAACGTACATGAAACAAATATGAGCACCACTAACAAATCCACTTAAAGAAACTCGATGGAAAATGTAAAAAATGTTGTCTTTTGTGAAGGATCAATATTTTTAATTCTTATGACCAACAACACATCCTTTATCATAAAGCTAGAGGTCAGTTTAAAACTTCCTTAAAATTCCACGTGCAAAACATCGTTTATCACATTATAACAAAAAAAGATAACAGACTGATGATTATTTTTTCTTAATGTGAATCACAGAAGTGTAAATATGCGAACATTTTCCCTGGTTTTATGGATAAAAATAAACACGTCTGAAAAGATCAATATTCTATTACAACAGGTTTTGAATAACCACTGTTATATTGCACATTTGCGACGGTTATTTCGGCGTGGTTCGTCGGAGTCTGGAAGATTCTGTCGCCCGGAAAACGAATATTGAAAAGTTGTCAACTCAACATGAATATTATGAAAAGCTCCGTGTGGCCTTTGAAGCGTGACCTTAACCTGGCTAATAAAATTTATTTTTAAAACACGGTGACATCACGCGTTTTCAAAAAGGGTCGCATTTTTGTATGCTACGTTAGAGAACGCCCTTGTATCCGGTATCCGGTTACCGAGTAAAAACCTGTAAATTAAAACGACTCTGACCGTACCTCGAACGGACGTGGCTTGCAGGAACAGAAAACACAGTCTTCAGCTAGCGCGGAAGCTGCGAGTTTTTGGACTTCGACATTACAAGGAGTTTTATTTGAAGAAGGCGTTCCAAAAAAACGTCTAATCTTGCTTTAAAACGCACGATTTCGGTACAAGTGACGATGGCGTGTTTTTTTTCTGGCGTTTTTTCTCTGCAATGCTCTCATCACAGCGTGTTGTGCCTGTTCGTGTCTTCCAAGTCATCCGCAAAACGAGTATTGCAATTCAGCATTTGGTGAGTTAGGTTTGGTTTCTAATGTGCCTGCAGTCAGCATATCGTGTACTTTGGTAATGCGTTCTTAAAAAAACCTTTTGAAAAACCCGCAAGTCTTCGCTGAAACATGCAAGCTGGGCGCGCGCAACTGTCGTAGAGAATTTGACAATCCACTTGTCGTTCATAATATCGATCACCCAGATTTTATCGAAAAAAACCTTGTGCACAAGCTGTGTTTATTTCTCTAATGAAACCCGAGAAGAACTAAAAATTGCGAGAACAGCTCTGTTGAGTGCGAAACGTGTCAAAAAATCACTCATGGGTGTTTATCGCTTTTAACATTCATAACCCCAGTGTACAAATTTTCGCACGCAATCAAGCCGTTTTTGTTCTGACTTCATGTATGCATTACTTAGGACAAACTCTTTAAAACTGTTTTGCATGAAGGTATTAGTAGAGAATCGGTTAAGAAACAAGAGTTGATCTTTTTATTAGCGGTTTAAATGCCTCTATGGTTGTTAATACGATTTGACGAGGAAATTTAAGAATTAACATTCGGCGCGCTCGTGATACATGTCCAGTCTCACCGAAAATGCGTTCTTCAACAGTATGCGATGATTTTCACAGTCAGATTTGTTGATGAACGGAAAACTTAAATGACATTGAGACATTCATACAACAGCGATATCTGAAATTTTTAAATAATCGATAGAAAAACAAGTGCATGACGAAGCGAGATAAATCCCCAGATAAATACAGCCAAAAACCAAAATATTTGAATTGGGCAAGATAATCCTATAGACATTTTTGCGGGCGGAATGGCTGCTTTTGTCACAGAAGGAGAGGAGATCGTTACCGAAAAGTTTTTTTGAAGATAATCCTAGACATTAGACATAACAAATATGCGCTCCATGGTTTATTATGAAGATAAATATATCGATAGCGAGACCTCTCGCCCTCATTGCATAAGGACCACTTAGAAAGCAACCGGAAATTCTCCGCTAGTTGGGTGTTTAAATCACGACATCTCGAATCATTGAAATGTTTTTAAATTGTTTTGAAGGGTTTTGTCTAAGCGGGTGTCTTGTTCATACATAGTGAGAAAGTAACGATTATTAATGGAATACAGATTGCGAGAAAAATAAAGAAAAATGCGGGAAAATGGCACGAGATGAGGAAGTTGTTTTTAACTATTTATATCACGCGACGCTTCAAAGTCACGCTTGATGTTTGCATACATGAAATACCCTTTCCACCTCAAAGGGATTTATCACCATTTAAACGCAATTACTAAGATTTGAGGGTTTGTGTTTTTTTTTATGCTGTACAAGATGGTCTGTGGATGAAATCTGAACGTATTGTTACACGGGACGATTCGCAACGACGTTTTTAGCGCAACATGGGTGCGCGGGCGATTTTCTTCGCAATTTTTGCGTTGCGACAACGCAAAAACACGATTTTTTTTTCTCAAGTTGTTTCATGAACATACTTGTCGTTCATTTTGTTGCGCTAAAAATCGTCGTTGCGAATCGTCCCGTGTAACATCACCTTAAAGCTCTTCAACATTACTTTCCTGTGACACTGTTTTTTTACATTGTATAAGGTGACGTGATTGTAACTTCTAAGTACGTAGATAAATTCCTTGTGACCATTCAAATGAAAGTTACCGAGAAGAGCTTTCTTGTAGGTTTTGAGTCTGGATAAAATCCTCAAAACCCTGTATGAGGTGGTTCTAACGTTTTGAGTCTGTGGATGAAATCCTAACCATTCAAATGAAAGCTACTGTGCAGTACTTTCCTGTTGTACTGTTTATTATGCTGTACAAGGTGGTTTTAACTTTTGAGTATGTTGATGAAATCCTGAAGTGTGACCATTCAAATGAAAGCTACTGAGCAGTACTTTCCTGTTGTACTGTTTATTATGCTGTACAACGTGGTTCTAACGTTTGAGTCTGTGGATGAAATCCTAAAGTGTGACCATTCAAATGAAAGCTACTGAGCAGTACTTTCCTGTGGTACTGTTTATTATGCTGTACAAGGTGGTTCTAACGTTTGAGTCTGTGGATGAAATCCTAAAGTGTGAACATTCAACTAAAAGCTACTGAGCAGTACTTTTCTGCGGTGCTGTTTATAACTTGAGTTTGTATACAATCCTCAAGTGTGACCATCATTCCAATGAAAGCTAATGAGCGGTACTAATGTGGTATTGTTGACTTTTCAACTTTTTTAAAGACTAAGAAAAAATAATAATGTTTTGTAAGGGTCAAAAACCGGAAGCAAAAACAAACGGACCACAAAAGAAGAAATCCAGCGCCGTGAATAGATGAGGGCGGGAAATTTTTTAATCTAACTTAACGTTCATACCAACGCAGTTTTTGTCGGCTGTCGCGTCTAAACTGCAGGCATTATACATGGAGATAATTCCAGACAAAGCTGCAATTCAACGCATTCAAGGAATGAGAAATGATAATACATCGTTAGCTTTACTTTCATCACAGTCAACTTGATTAGTTTTCATTAAAAAATCAAGAACTCAAAATGCCAGTTTGACGTCGGACGCAGCACAGGAATCCTTATTTTTAGCAAATTTACTGGGAACTCTTGTTTTTAGAGCGTATTGTACGTTTTCATGTATTCATGTAATCTCGACGCTTAAACGTCTGAAAAATTTGAAATTTAAAATTGCCTTTGGACTAATGTTAATTTTTATCCCGTCTAGATAACAGATTAGGAATTGATCAAATACAAATCGCGTTATGGGTTTCACAGGATGTCTAAAGGGCGTTATCTTAAAAAATAATATATCAGATTGAAATTTTGCATTTCGCCAGACACGAGACTTTTAAATGCCTTTGAATCAAAATAATCACTTCGTGAAAAGTATCTGCGACATCATATCATAATTCATAGCCTAAAAAAAATTATCAATGAAAGAGCATTTCGTGTTTTATCGATTGGAACTTGGAATTTCGTAAAAGGACAAACCGAGAAAGAGTTACGGTATTGTATGAAAGAGATTATTATGAAGGCCATGTCATAACAAGTTCGTAAGCACTGCACTATTTTGTGGTCCAAATAGTAGATTTTATCATTTCGTCAAGGACCAACTTGTTTGCACCATTTTTAAATAGCTGGTCCATCAGGAAAACGAGCATTCTAACTGGTTTCAGAGCGGTCCGTATATTAAAGTTCCGACCGCTAAGACGTATCTCTCAAGTACTGATTTCACTGAATACCGAAACATGTATTTTCAGACCATTTTCAAAAAACTGTTCAAAGGGGAAACTGTTTTTGTGTAAATAAGCAACATTCTTCTAGGTTCCTGGCCTATAATTTGTCAAAACGTCTGCGAAAGAGAAAAAACGTGGCTATTTCCCAAAACAGAACGCATGTTAGTTCAGTAACATCTATTTTTTACTCACAAAGATCAAGCGCAAAGAATGAACGATTGTCACTTTGTTCTTACCACAAGACTATTGTTTTGAGCCAAACAGAATCACCTAGATCTACTGAGGCATATTTGTAGGTGTAAAAAGCTTCAGCCGTCTGCAGGTTAATTTCACTGATAACATTAGCACCCATCTTAATTATTCTGGATATAAAAAAAACCTCATCCAGTAATTGCCTATTCTCGTTATCTGTTTGCGCAATTGCCTGACGATTGTATGGAGAATTACACTCTAAACACTTCATGGAATTAAACGATTAAGGAGACAAAGTGCCCATTCAGAAAACAATGGGATCGAAATTTCCACATAACATGGGGGATCTGGGAGCATACTATTTGAAATAACTTTATTTCCGACGGCTTAACAGAAATCACGTAGTAAACTAGTATGTTGTTGTCATCCGTCCCAAAATGTGTACGTTTGGGACCTTCGTTAAGCCAGCACCCTGGCGTCTGTACGAATTTCATATCGTTTTTCCAGACCTAATCGTATCGTAACCACCGTAACAAAGATTTCACAGTGCTTTAACACTTTAACTACTCAGGAAATCCAGTGAATCAAAACTTAAGAAAAATGGCAATAGTCATGCTATAAAAAACTGAGAAAAAAAAAGCCATAAGAAAGTAGTGTAATAAGAATCACATTACACGACACAAGGTAGTTAAATTTTCAATGAAACCGACTTTATCTTAAATACAACTGTGAGAATGCTTGGTCATGTTTTCTTTTGGTACGTTTTAAGAACACCGCAGAGTTTTAATTGCAAAAATCTTGTTTTTCTTACTTAGAAATTCGAACAATGCTAACCAACAGACACATGCACCCATGGGTGCTGTTTGCTTTATAAACTGCGATAGGTGTGTTAGAAGACTGTTGAAAATGCGACAGCATCGCAACTAGCACAAAATGCGGCATACATTTACAATGCGACAGTGCAATCCCAGGCGTGCAAACCAGTAGCCTGCATAGCTAGCGGTTTTTTTGTGCGCGATGCTGAATTCACGAGCGGCGAAGCCGTGATCGCGGCTTCGCCGCTCGCGCGAATTCTCGCGGCTTCACCGCTCGGGAATTGAGCATCGTGTACAAAAAAACCGCCAGCTACGCAGGCTAGCAAACCAGCATGTTTTGCTCCTTCCTCAAAAATTTATTTGAGAAAAGAGTGATGCAGCTTACATTAAATCCCTTTTGTAATGATTTTTATTATTGTTTCAATAGTCATACGTGCCAAAGTTCTTTCTGAATCAACCGAGGAACCTTTGCAGACAGAGTCACCAGAGACCGCCGTCTTAGAAAACATCCCCGCGGAGTTCATCCAGGAGCAGGTCTACACATTAAGGATACTCAAAATATACAAGGGAGCCCTGGAAATCAACAATACCGAAGGTGTACAGGTATACGGATCAAGGAAACGGACATTGCTTGCTAAGCTGTACACCCCAGCGCGCGCTTCATCATGCAACGTACCGCTCCGTAACAACACCGTGTACCTCCTGACAGGACAAATACTCAACAAGAGGCTGCGGACGGGCGGCTGCAAATGGCGCACGGAATGGTCTTCTATCACGCGCAAGCAGCGCGCGGGAATCAGGCGTTTTTACGGCGAAAACTGCATGTGTCAGGTTGGAATGTGTTTCGGTAGTAACTGTAGCAAAATGCTAAAAGGGTGCGACAAGGTGGAGTGGCGCGCGCCCATGAAGGAAACTTGTAAGAGCAAGTACTCATACTGCATGAGGGATTGGCAAGGAAACGCATGCGCGTGGAGAATAACCAGCGACTACAAGAAGTGCCTGAAGAGAATCCCGTGAGTCATTGACAGCACAGTAAGGAATTCATTATTGAGACGAAATTTCGAGCGGATTACCTCCGTTGGTAATCTGAAAGAAAGACATTGTTTACATAACATTTATTTGTGAAATATTTTCACGTCTTTAATGTAACGACTGGGAAAAATTTCCCGCCAATTTATCGATGAAGCACAGCTCGCTATTCAAGGCAGGCAGTGTAATTAGTATCTCTTAGATAAAGTTCTTCAAAAATACGTTTTAAGAACTATAAAAGGTTAAAGAAAAACTTAACCTCGAGCTTGAAATTACCTTTAAACGACTAGCACTAAAAATGTGCTTCGAAGTACATAAGACAAGCTACAGCATGACCTTTATGTAATAACTAAATCCGTCTACAATTTCCGGTTTTGTACATAAGCGCTGCGCTAAGAATGATCTAAACTATAAGACGAATTTACTGGACTAGCTAATGAGTTCATAATATAGTTGTTTCACAATTTAACGTCTTATAAAGAACCTTAACTGCTATAAGCGACAGATAATTATTCTACATACGAGGCGCGCGCAAATTTCTTCCGGCGCAACAGAACGAGAAAATGTTTACGCACAATACACTTAGGAGAGAAAGGAGATTGTAAAAGTCATTGTAAAATTCATTAATAATTCATAAGGGTACTAACAAATAGAAATGAGCCATTCCAATCACATGGTTAACCCTGTAAATCAGATACAACTCACTAGTGAGGTGTATCTGGAATGTGAATTTCACAAGTTGTCTACTACATTCGCGTCCGTGTTGTATCGGCAATATATATTCACTTGGCTGCGCCTCGTGATTGTATAGGCCGATACAGCACTCCCGCTCATGTAGTAAACATTACTAATAATATACATAAAAATGATACTTAATTTTGATTGGCTAACACAGAGTGCAGCTTTCATGTACGTAACACAAGGGCAAAGTTGTAACACGAGTTCAAATTACAAATTGGTTCTGATTGGCTTAGAAACAATAGAAGCCAACGAGAGCCAATCAGATAAAAGCCGTTTCTAGGGCAACAAACTGGCAACGTATTGGCGCAGACCTGTTGATTTCCTAATTAAACTTTTTAATGCACGTGCAGAACTGTAGTTTTACTAATTAACTTTTTAATGCACGTGAAACATGTTCTCTCTATTTTTTCATGTATATTTTTGACAAGTAATCACATGATTTTTCTCGTGCAAATTGGAATAAATAAGCACTTTACTCGTACTATACTTATTGGATACGTCTTAATTTGAAATCTTTTCAGTGTGTGTTTACTATATATAATTAAGTATATGTGTTCGTTTATGAACACCCAATGTACGTCGTAAAGACGACTTATACCCCATTCACACCAACGCTTAAACATGTTTAAATGTTGTTTAGTTTAAAACAGGTTTAGAAAAATACCTCCTAACCTCCCGTAATATTTGGAGTAAAATCTTTACTAAAAGGAACTTTATTGACTTTATTACCATTCAAGGTAGTTTGAGTCATATACATTTCAAAACGTTCAAGATAGAGACTAAAACGTAGTTAAACTAAACAACATTCAAACATGTTTAACCGTTGGTGTGAATGGGGCATTAGTTTGCAGACTTGTAACTAGCCTTGATTGATATTTCCTGACATTTGTCACTGTTATGGTATAAGTATGTAATTCAAATAAAACAAATTGTGCCTGAGAGAACAAAGAAGGAGTGCATGTATTCTCAAGTTGGGTTGTAGAGCTTTCAAAATACCTGTTAGCCCCCCTCCCCCCCACCCAAATGGGGTAGATTCGTTGAATAAAATACAGTGATATTTGGAGTGGGTGCCGGGGGTTGGGGAAAGGCGAATTTAGCCCGTTGGGAGTTGGCATTCGGGTAGAAATAATACCCGGGAATAAAATGCATGCATTAATAATTCATGACGAGGAAATCACTACCGTGAAATAGGTTTGGAAATCGGTCTTAAGGTGATGTTACACGGGACGATTCGCAACGACGATTTTTAGCGCAACAAAATGAACGACAGGTATGTTACACGAAACAACTTGAGAAAAATTCGTGTTTTTGCGTTGCAAGTTTTTGAAGCTGATTCAAAAACTTCACAACGCAAACATTGCAAAGAAAACCGTTCGCGCACCCATGTTGCGCTAAAAATCGTCGTTACGAATCGTCCCGTGTGACATCACCTTTAATTTGCATAGAGTTTGTCGATTTTATTCCTTCGTTCTATATCAAACCCTCGAAAGAGTGTTTCGTCAGGTATCCAAACACCTCGAAGTGGCTAAAAAAAACTCAGCTGCGCCTCGTTTTTCAACCCACTTCTCGGTGTTTTGATATCCTGATGTAACACTCTTCGGCTCGTGTTTGATATATTGCATCTAAAACTGCTTAGTGAGGCTATCAAAAATAATCTGTAATCCAGTTTGTTAAAAAATGTACCTAAATCATAAACATAACTTGGGAATACGTCGGCCCTTAATCTTCAAGTTGTTGTGATCTTTGAATCCAAAACTGTTTAAAATGAGGCTATTAAAAATAATCTGTAATCCAGTTTGTTAAAAAATGTACCTAAAATAATCATATATATAAACATAACTTGAGAATACGCCAGACCTTAATTTTCAAGTTGTTGTAGCCTTTTGAGTCTGTTTACGCTAAGTTAAAATCTTATACTTAAGCTGGATTGAAAATACCGTTGAAATATTCAAAAAAAATGCTTTCCCTCTTGGCGCTTAACCTTCAGTAAGATGATGTGGTTTTAAGTTTTGAGTCTGTGGAGATAAAAACTCGCCAGTCAAAGGCTAGCTACTCGAGATTTACTGTACGTAGTTTTCAATAGACCATATTCGTATTCTCGGTATTGAACTGGTACTAGCTTGCAATGGAGGCTAATGCGGGGGGAATATCATTAAAAATATTTGCATGTGAAAAGATTCCCCCGCATGAGCCTCGACTGCAAGCTAGTACCAGTTCAATACCGAGAATACGAAAATGGTCTATTGAGTGTTGTAAAATCAGTGAACAGACGCAGACAATCTAACGAGACAATCAGAGCTCGAAGACATGTAGCCGGAGCCAAGCGCGGGAAAAGTCACGAGTCACGATGCTTTCTTGTGCTGCTGCTCAATTTTCAGTGTTTTTTTTTAGAGGGAATTTCGTACAACCCCTAAAAGATTACACGCAAAGACAACCAAAGCAAAAAAAAAAATCAAACTTTATGGAAGCAATTTGATTGGTTTAGAGAACGGAGGCAAACGCGCGCAGTTTTGGTTGGTTTAGCGAACACGCAAAGTAAAGCGAACGGATTGCGAGCTAGAATTGACGTCAGGTCTTTCCATAATAGGGGTTTATTAAAGCGGGAAAACGAGCAAAAAAGCTTGTTTGCCAAATGAAACGACAGCAGAATTTGGACGCCCGGCGCTCTTTAATAGCCGAGTTATGGGGAAAAGAATATTAAGAAAATTATAAAACATTGTATGCGTCCTCCATTTTGGTGTACCACTATACAAACATGGCGGTCAAAAGCTTGCGTATGCCTGTTTTTCAAGGTCATACGAAAATGGCTCTATTGGAATTTGTCTCATTTAAAAAACTAACTTGATGTAAGAGGAAAGAGCCCCTTGGCTCCCTTGAAGGAGGTTAGTCCCGCCTATTTAATAAGCAAATCCAAAACAGATGGTATTCGCTTTAAATGGTTATCAACAGAGATCATTCTTAATCCAGCATTGTTTTAGAGCTTATTATGTATAACATAATCAAGTTTCTTTCAGTCAAAATACCGTGACAAATGCGAACCTGATGTGATTTTCCCCAGCGTTCGTATGAAATGTAATCATGAGTTATGGAGACAGGAAAATTGTAGTCTCTCGTATTCTCAGTTTTCTTTTGTGCTCGCTACAACAGGCTCTGAAATTCTGAGGGAAAATTGACGAGCTAACTTACTGAAATAAAAACTTCCATCCAAATCAATACGCCATGAAATAAAAGTCATTTGCATAAAAGTATACTTGAAATATTTCAAATTCTTCATGACACCTTAATTCCTTGAATTAAACAAACCTTTGACTCATGTCATTTGGTTCTAATATTTTTTGTTTGTGCAATGAATTCTAAAATGCGAACATTTATATGAAAGCTAATTAGCAGTCTTTCGCTGGGTGTTGTCTGTATTTTTAAATGCCGGTTTGCCTGAGGGGGATGAAATATGTGTAATATCTGCTAGGTTGCCACGCTTATAGAAGATAAAGGATTAATATATATCTGGGGCACTTAACAAGCTAGCCAAGTTCACCAAAGGTTTTATATAATTAGAATGTCATGTTTACGTTTCTTTTGACAATTTAATGCCGTTTAAATGGATCTTTTTTCAGCTACTAATTTTCGATGCCTTAGCTGAAAATTCAACAGGCCTGAATTTTTAGGGAAAAAAATCCTTTTCTCCGAAAACGGCAGCTCAAGTATTAGGGCAGTTTTCAATTGAGTGTGAAAAGTAATTACATAATTGCCTTGGTTTTTCATTGCTACGCTTTGTGATTGGCTAAAAAATCTCACGCCACTTTCTCGACCAATCAGAAGTAAAACCAAAACCAATCGTGACTTGCTCGCACGCGTTTTCCCGCGCTTGGCGCCGCCGACATGCCACACTCAATGAAAACTGCTCTATTTCCAAGAATTGTTTTTAGGGAGCCATTTGCTTCGCGAAATTTGTAGCTGGAGTTTCTGAGAACCAAAAATAGCATTTTTTATCGTCTCGAAAACGTCAGGCGTATTTTTTATTGGCCCGAAAATGTCAGTTTACATTTCCGGTTTAAGAACCATAACCTTTCATCCTTATTTTCTGAAACTCAAAAGCTCTGATCAAACACTCTAAAGAGTGTTTCATTAGGTGTCCAAACACCTCGAAGTGGGTTAAAAATTAACTCGGCTGCGCTTCGTTATTTCAACACACTACTCTGTGTTTGGAAATCCTGATGAACCACTTTTCCTCGTATTTGATATATTAGTACGTAATCCGAAAATCAGAAAGTGGTATGAGCATTCCGAACACGTATTTAGCGAAAGAATTGATAAATTACTGGGAACAATCGTATTTCTTGACATTGCGGCATGGCAATGTTATTTGCAATTCCCTTTTGGGGATTCGTACAAGTTATATTGCTCGTTTTCACGAGGTTCACTCATTGACGCTTGTATGGCTGGTCGGCCTCTCCCTATACAGTTGTATTCATTTAGCATGTCATAGACATGTATTCTTTTCGGATGAACATAGTGAAAGAGAATAGAATTGACGTCTTATTTGGGTTGGACATGTTTCACTCCCCCACTGACGCAGCAGCACTGTTTCTTTAGCAACTAACCCCTTCAGGATTTATTTGGGTTAGGACACGTTAGGGGTTTAACAAATCGCGTGAACTGATAACCATATAGCCTGCTTAGCATGCAGACGCCAGGGAAACGCGCGAAGGGGAGAGGCTGCCTTTCGCGCAGTGAGATCTGAACAGTTCCATTTCATTTCGAACTGGAATAACTGAAATTAACGAACCGTACTCATGATGAGCGCTCTGCTTTAGTGCAGTTCCATTTGTCCAAAGAAAAATCCACCGAAAATTTCATTCAAATGGTAAGACATGTTTCATCAGGGTTTACAAACAAGAGAAAAGTGGCTAAAGACTGTAGGCGGGAAGCATTCATTGTCCTCGCGGGTACATGTTTGATAAGGTAAGGTCGCACACAAATCACGGGAGACCCCACAGGATGCCCACCGGACGGAGCTTATCCCAGTTTCTGCAGCATGAAGAAATTAGGAGTCGGCTTGTGTATATGCCGCAGGTTTAGAGCTTGTCTTACATAAGCCGCGAACTTGCTCGTAAAAATGGGTTCGCGCTTATCTAAGACGGGAACACATACTGCGCAAGCGTAGGTTTAGCTCCCTAGTTTCAGATTGTAAACAAGATGGCTCTCCAAGCGTCTCTCCAAGCAGAGAAAAAGCCGAAAAAATCGCCAAGAAATTGGTTGGCCACATGTTGAGGAGATGCAGTTTCGCCAAATCTGCAAGGATGCCAAAGTTTCAGAAGAACTTGACAACTGCGTGACATCGGCCGGGGTAAGTTTTTGTTTATCTTGCGTAAAAATCATGGCAATTAGTTTTGTTTGGCAGTTATGTTTGTTACTATAACAGCTGTTATAGTATCATATTTAATCCCCCCCCTTTAAATTTAAAATTGTAACGTTTTTTGCCTTACGAGTTATTATCTACAGTATTATCTGCAAGACCCTGAAGAAGAAAGGCTGTGCCTTTCGAAATATTGGATATTTTACTAATATAGTCGTTTCCGTACCGTTAATTAGCAGCCTTGCTTTTTTATCAAATCGTTTCATTATTTTATAGCTGATTAGTCCCTGTCCGGTGCTTCTATTTCGTTACGGAGGTCTTTGCAAATATAGTTACTTATTGGACGTGAACCATTTATACGAGCACTTTACGTCTTATGTAAGCCGCACTCGTATAAATGGGTCAGTTCGCGGCTTACCTTAGCCGCGGCTTATTTCTCTCGTATAAATGGCCCTTATGTGGAGTAAAGTTTCTTGTCTAAGAAAACAACACAACGGCTGAGATCAGGGGTGCTTACCATTTACATGGAAATTTCGGAAATTCCGGGTGAACCACCGACTTTCAGAACTAAAGTAATTTCGCGATTGCTTTAGTTTTGCATTTATACGGCTTATGATTGGCTGAAAAATCTCGCGCAATTTTTCAACCAATCAGAAGTAAAACCAAAACAAATCGTGACTTGCTCGCACGCGTTTTCCCGCGCTTGGAGACGGCTACATAAATTTTCTTCGACTTTGAAACGAAGGCAGGATTTTAGAAACAAAAACGGAAGGATTTCAAATGCCCAGGGGTAGGCTAAAGCCACCCCCCCCTCCCACCCCCCGTGGGGTATGGGCACCGGCGGAACAATATTGACTGATACACGAGTTACGTACATTGATTCTAAGGTGTGTCTGCAAAACAAATACTCATGACGTCATAATTCACGTCATTGCTAAACCTGGAAACGAGGCTGTTGCGCAAAATGTTTGGAAAAGTGAGTTTTGCAGTCATGTTGCCCACAGGAAATACGCAAATCAACAGCTCAAATAACATTTCCTGACAAAACCGCTAATTTGAACAGCATTTAAAACAACGTTTCAGCTCTCCGTTCTAACAATTCAACCTAGTTTTAAGAGTGATTCTCGACTTAGAAGTTTGAGAATTTTATAGGAAACGAATTATGTCTCCGATTCTTTTCCCTTTTGTTTTGTTGTTGAGTGTAGGAGGAATAACGCACGGAAAAGAAAGTCAGTCTATCGCTTATCACTTGAGACATCCACAAGAACAGTTCTGCTCGGCAGATTTTGGTAAGTGGTTTAACATCTTTTACTCCGAGCTAATGATTCATATTGTAGCAATAATCCGGCAAATGGAGATGATCGTTTGGTTGTACTTTCATGTCATTGAGACGCATTAAGGGTCAGTTCACATTATAAAGGTCAGAGCGGGGGGGGGGGGGGGGGGGGGGGGGGGGGGAGTGGAAGGGGGGGGGGGGGGGGAGTGGAGAGAAGGAGGTGAGGCTAGAGCTACTCCCATATGTGAGCTATATTGGTATGAGCCGCGGGATAGGGTATGGTTTTTGAGGTGCTCAGTCCTTAAATAGGGTATCCTTTTTGGTATTGATCCTTGATTAGGGTTCCTTTAAATTGTATTAACTAAATTACAGTACCTAATTACCCAGCTAAACGAAAAAAATATGGTTACGATGGCGTATTTTTTCTATGCCTGATGCTAAACCTTTCATGGAGAGATAATAAAAAAAGGCCTGTTCACAGAATTCTAAGTTATCGTTTTCCCCTTAAATAGGGTGTCAGTTTTCGATTTTCTACCCTTTATTAAAATAGGGTCAAAGTTTAAGAACCTGCGCGGCACACGTCCATCCTACTTGACGGCAGTACCCCCGGGTGTCAGAGACAAGACATTATAAATTAAAATAAAATAAAAAATACTGTGGTAACGATAGTTTGTAACAGAACTACATTAGAACAAAAAAAATGAACGTCACAAAAGATGCTCAAACTTTGAAAATGGCAAGAGGAAGGAGGTACGAAAATTACGCTGACCTAGTCCTAGGGAGAGGGGGGGGGGGGGTGGGGGGGGGGGGGTTGACAAAAAACAATTATACGCGCGCGAGCTGCAGAATGAAATTGAGTCACGAACTGGCGATACAAGCTGCTTTTCCGTTTCTAATCATTAAAAAAAAACGTAGCAAAAACTCCCGAAAAGGAATATATCACAAGTTCCAGCGGAACTGTAATTCCGGCTTTCACAGAAAATTTCAGCAAGTGCTGCAACTAAATAGTCATGTCGTGTATGGGTATCTTATGATATTTTGTCATAGCGGAAGATCATTATGATACCGGAAATGATACATTTCATCTTCTCAGCAGTGATTTTAACCACACTCCCGAAACACACCGGTCTAACTTACGACGCGTACTCGATTGTCGCCCGAATTTTGCTGAAACGTTTGCAAATAACCAGTGATTTTCAGACCTTTTCTAGACAGTCTTTGGACCCTTTGAAAATCGGCATGACTTGCACACGACCTGCCAAGAAATATAGAACCCTCCACCTTAAACGCGAAACTTTAGCCGTATCTGAAAACTTAAGCTTTCTAACGTTGACTATTTATGACACAAAAGTCAGTAACTGTTGATCACTAGTTTTGTTCGCAAAACAATCCGGTTGTCACTTTACTTTTAGCAATGTTTTCTTACAAACTTGAGACACGTACTTAATGCTTTGTACTGAAGGGGGGTCGACATTTCGCGCCAGTGAACGTGTGTGCATTCAAGGGGGCGTAGCATTCTGATTATACTGGATCCAAAACCCTAATCCCGTAACAGCTAAACATTGGCTGTGCTGCCTTATATAGTCAAGTTTATACCTAAATACATTCATGAACTGTATTTACAAATAGACTACTCCTATAAACTTAAAGGTTAAAACTTTCCTTCTTCCGGGCTAAATCACTCAGAAGCCACACCCGGGCACAGACTCAAAAGTTGAAACCACCTTGTATAGTACAATACACAGTACCACAGAAAAGTACTGCTCAGTAGCTTTCATTTGAATGGTCACACTTTAGGATTTCATCCACAGACTTAAAAGTTAGAATACCTTGTACAG
The DNA here is from genome assembly GCA_024195265.1 of Dendrophyllia cribrosa. Classification (NCBI taxonomy): domain Eukaryota; kingdom Metazoa; phylum Cnidaria; class Anthozoa; order Scleractinia; family Dendrophylliidae; genus Dendrophyllia; species Dendrophyllia cribrosa. Next base: position 42,052,669 of record JAJLRJ010000005.1, on the reverse strand, counting down.
CATAATAAACAGTACCACAAGAAAGTACTGCTCAGTAGCTTTCATTTGAATGGTCACACTTTAGGATTTCATCCACAGACTTAAAGGTTAGAATACCTTGTACAGTGAAATAAACAGTACCACAGGAAAGTACTGCTCAGTAGCTTTCATTTGAATGGTCACACTTTAGGATTTCATCCACAGACTTAAAAGTTAGAACCATCGTATACAGCGTATTAAAGTACTGCTCCGTAGCTTGAATTTGTATGCAGGATTTAATCCACAGACTCAGAAGATAGAACAATATTGTACAGCATAATAAACAGCACCACAGCAAAGTACTGCTCAATATACAGCTGTTTCGAGAAAGGTTGTCGGAAAAAAGCGTAAAAGTGCACGCGACAATCTAGAAAGGTATTGTGGGTAGTCATCCACGCTATATCCTAACAACTCATTTATCCCAATGGCCCGCCATCTAAGATCGTCCCTGTACGGACTAGGCATCGCGGGTTTCATGTATTTATTTGACTTATTAAAATTCATTGATCATATCCCATATTATTTTTAGGGATTGTCGCGTGCACTTTTGCGCTTTTATCCGACAACCTTTCTCCAAAAAGCTGTATAGCCTTCATTTGAATGGCCACACTTTAGGATTTCATCCACAGACTCAAAAGTTAGAACCACCTTGTACAGCATAATAAACAGTACCACAACAAAGTCCTGCTCAATAGCTTCCATTTGAATGGTCACACTTCAGAATCTCATCCACAGACTCAAAATGGAAACACTCAAGTTTGAATGAAAAAGGAAAACGATGAAAAGGAATAAGTACTTTTACTGATGTAGAAATATAATTTTCCCTTTGTTGGGCGCCTGAGGCTAAGGTGCCTTTGGAGTCTTGAAAAAAAAAGGCCTTAAAATTCAAGAAAAATCCCAAATTTCATTTTGTAAAATATTGGAAAAACAAATGGAACCATGCAAAAGTACTGCTGAAGAGGTTTCATTTGAATGGTCACACCATAGGATTTCGTCCACAGAATAAAAAGTTAGAACTACACTAGTTTGATTGAAGTTAATTCTTTTAAATTTTCTTATTTTAGCTGTCCACGCCAAGGTCGTGACCACGAACTACACAGAGGAAGACAAGAAACACCACATTCGCGTGTATGAGCTAAAAATCCTGGACATCTATAAGGGAGAAAACCTTTTTGAAAACCAGACCAACAGTCTTCAAGGGAACAGCTCCAGCGAAACCGGTTTGGTGGTAAAAGCTTACGCTGATACAGTACAGTTAAAAAAAGGCCCCCAGGGTGAGTATCTCCTCGCAGGAATAATCCGGAACGAGAGATTCCAGCTGAATTTCGGCAGCTTGATTGTGGAGTGGACACAAGTTACGCCCGCATACCGTGCAGGAGTCAGCGGTATCTATGGTCAAAATTGCGAGTGCCACATCACGCCTTGTTTTGGAAAACCTTGCAAGCCGTTAAAAGGATGTGATGTCTCGCTGCGAGAACTGCGGCGGTTTTATCAGGGCTGCGAATGGCGTCATTCTTACTGTTTGAAGAACGGAGAGGAAAACGCATGCTCTTGGAATGAAACCGCTGAATACATTAACTGCACGAGCCAGATGCCTTAAGAACCAAAGGACTTGACAATTTAACAACCAAAGAACTGTTCATTTTAATCGTACAACCAAGAAATGTAATATTAAGCATGAGCTCAAGCTCAGTTCAATGGGTCTACTAGTTTTCTTGAAGACTCACCATTGTACGGGTACTATAAATTGCCATTTCAACTTAGTTGCTGTCCTCTGTTGCATCACATAATGACTAACTTCTGGACCTTAATTCATTTTGATTTTATTTGTAATTAAAATTACATTTAGAATTTACGTGACTTTTGCAGCTGCGTTGTACGTTGTTATAGCTATGTAGTCTCGACTGGTACACAGTCGATTTATTCCTGGTGTGTGCTGAAGGCAATTGGGACTACCTTGTGTGCACATTCGGTATCTCTAAAGATAGACTAAAACTCATACACGCCGTATAGAGCAGTTTTCAATTGAGTGTGGTAAAACTAAAACCAAAGTTATTACTCTGACCAATCAGAGCAGTCGTAAACAATCCAATAAACCAATCAGAGCTCGAAGCAATTACATGTCGGCGGCGCCAAGCGCGGGAAAACGCGTGCGAGCAAGTCACGATTGGTTTTGGTTTTACTTCTGATTGGTCGAGAAAGTGGCGCGAGATTTTTTTAGCCGATCACAAAGCGTAGCAATGAAAAAACAAAGCAATTGTATAATTACTTTTGACACTCAATTGAAAACTGCTCTATTTGTATCCCTTGCTTAGACCTTTCTATGCTCTACACTTTATCCCGCAGTTCAGAGCTGAATACTGAACAAGAGATCAGAGCTGTTTGACACAACACGCCACAACTTGGTTAATATCTTATGAAATTACATGCAATGAATTATTGAACCTCCCAACAAACGCTAGAAACTTTCGTTAACAAATACAGGTGTGGTCTAAAAAAAAATTTCATATTATTTTTTTCCATGCTGTTTTGTAGCCTGATTGGACGCAGTATGTCTTATTAACGGAATTTGTTCCAATACGCAAAAGCCGGCATAATAATTCGCCCAAACGCGAGAAAATCCCTTAAATGGGGGATTACAACAAAAGCTTAAAAACAGTCTAACTGCGGATTAATATTGTTTTTACAAGTGGTTTTTTTTTGCTACGGTTTGTTGAAAGGCGGGTTATCACAATTGAAATTTGGGTAAAGGAATAATTTGCCGCAAGTAAACTTGACGCTGCCAAATATAAAAGACCGTTGAGCTAGGATATATTTTTACACAGTTTTCCTCGTTGCCTTTACATCAAATCGATAATTTTCTTTAAGGGTTTGTACTTGATATGAATAGTAGGGATCATCCTTCACACTTTGCGTACTTGATAATTTTCCGAACATTTAAAAATCACACCAAATACTCAAGAATAAATGCAATAATTCCAAACGTGAAATATATCTTGGCGTTTTCTATAAATTGTTTAATTCCTCGAAGTATTAATAATTGTTACACAAAATAAACATCAATTAAAGTATTATTTTAAAGTATTTTTCGAGATCGGCGTCACCGTGTCCAACAAAACGTATAGATCTAGAGTTCAAAATCTGCGCCTGCCTATGCAGGTGCACACATGTAAAAAGGTTTACGCTCCGTCGCAGGTATGTGTTTCAAGCCGAAATACGTGGCATAATATATAGATATTTTAGTATATTTTGTTCTTTATACCTCTGCCTTTTCTCTGCCGCATAGTTTGCTGTGTTGTTTTGCATTTGTGAAGAAAAAAGAATTTCCGTTAAAACTCTGCAAAATCTATCCACACATTTTGCAACTAAAGTGTATAAACTGCATTGTGAAAATATAGATTCAAGACCATTCAGTTTTGAAAGAGTCAATAGACTCTACATCCACGGCCAATTATATAGACATGTAGTGTAGTTCTAACTTTTTAGTCTGTGGACGAAATCCTATGGTGTGACCATTCAAATGAAACCTCTCTTCGATAGTAGTTTTGCATGGTACCATTTGTTTTTCAATATTTTACAAAATGAAATTTGGGATTTTTCTTGATTTTGCCATTTTTGGGAGTTAAGGGTTAATTAACAACTATTCACCGAAGCGAAGCGGCGAGGTAAATATCCACCACTACCCACCTACACTGAGGTGAATAGTTGTTTTAGTATATACACTGAAACAGTGAGACAATATAACGAAAATGATGCTTTATAACTCATTTATTCCTGTCAACGATTACAATTTTCGCGCGCAAATTGCTGGGAGGTGAATAGCACTTGCTATTCCGAGTTTCAGTAGCCAATCAGAGCGCGCCAACAATGCTATCCACTGTTTCAGTATATACTAAAACGAGTTGTTGTCGACTATTTTTGTGAGTTGCTTGAATTGAGCAATTATTGGACGAGCAAATAACACTGGCGTCAATGAGGAAATTCCACCAGGTGTTACTGTGACTCTGTTAGCTAAACGGCGGCAGTGAGTCGCCGCTTGCTTTATACAACATATCCAAAAGGATTAACGGATTTAATATTTTTTTTTTACTATTATCCCGCATAAGAAAGGAAAACCAGAAATAACGGGTTATTTTTAAAAAAGCATCCCTAGCATTCCTGTTTGTTTATCATGTTGTAATACAGTGTTTTTTTAAACAGATGTTCAGTTTTGAAGTCTGGGCTAATCTGTCTTGTTAGCGGTATTTACGCCAGAAAACGCGGATTTATCCAAACACGAGGGTAATCTCTTTAAATAGGGAATTAATTGTTTAAAGTATTGTACACATTGGGGTCTGTAAACTGTTGTTAAAGGGCCTTTTATAATTGAGCGCCTTTTTTCAATAAAAAATGCAAATGAATATTAATTATTTTTCTCTTCTTCCCTATGCAAGCATTTTTATGAACCTGTCGCACTGGATCCAATGTACTTACACGTTGTCAGTATTCAGGCTACAATTGGTATAAAAATTTTCTACCGTCGACAATTTTTTGAACGTTTGAGAACGTTAATAAAAGTCCTTTATTTTAACCATGAATTCCAAATTCCATAAATCCTTAAACAGAATAAAGTTAAACACAAATTATTTTTCTTTAGTAGGGGTTTTCTCCAGATCGTCTCCAAATTGTCCCTCAACAAGTCTAGACTCAATCCTCGGTAGGAAAAAAGATGGCGACTGGTACATTTACCCATAATTCTGAGCGCACAAAAACCTGAACAACGTTCATAAAAATGTAAAGAAAGGTTATAAAATCTTCAAACCTAGTCTACACATTGTCCTTAGTACTGGAAAAAATATTGTAAAAATTTGGCTTTCTTTGTGCCTTATGTGCTGTGTTAGGTCCGCAAGGTATTGTGGTAAAATGAACAGCCGCCATCTTTTTTCTTACGGTGGATTGAAGATAACGTGTACATAAACTTGAACTTAGATTAACTTAGATTGCTAGAAGAACTGACAAACTTCAAGAAAATCGAAGGTCACAACCGGTTTCATTCGGTTTTCCTTTACTATTATTTCTAAGTTCGGAAAATACATCAAAATATGCGAACGATATGATTGCAATAAACCTTGTGTTATAAGCAGTTCACGGTAATACATTTTGTGCTCTTAGTAAATGTCATAACAACAAATTCTCTTCAAAGTAGCGTAAGTGGTAAAAGTCTTTCGAGCTGTGTGATCCTATCCTGCGCGTAGACGTCTCGGCTATTTCCTTTTTCCGCGTGAAGCAAGGAAATAGAACACGTCTGCGTGCAGGCTAAGTGCCCCCCCCCCCCCCCCCCCCCCCGGGGATGGAATGCCAGTCCATCAGAGGGTTACTCCCAGCATTGTGTCATCGGTACCCATTTATACACCTGGGTGGAGAGAGACAATATGGAGAAGATAGACAGAGAGCCGTACTCAAACGACCGGGCTACTTCCCGATCGAACGTCCAACGAACCACTGCGCCTTCACAGCAACGTCTGCGCATGCTTGACCGGCTGCGTTCATCATAGTCGGATCATGACCTTGTAAATTGTTTTTTTTTTGTCGCGACGGATGCACAGTTGTTTTCCTTTTATGCTCTGACGTTGGACTGCATTTTTGGGACATATTTGTTTTGGATTTCAACATCCTTTTTCTTTATTATTATTATAAAGAGCTGATAAGAAACTGTTCGTTTACACTATAAGATCACTGTGTATATTTGTCTACATGCCGTTTTTATTGAACACAAGCTAGCTTAGTAACATTTCATCAGTTGAGGAATTTGGCATTGGGTCTTTGGCAGTCCCAGCTGCCACAACGAGTAAATTCTTTTAAACATGCTGTGCTTCAGGATCTACACTACTAAAAATATTTCTAAATGCACGAAAAGCTGGTAAAAGTTGAGCATATTACGGAGCATAGCAACTGATAAAATAAAATTCAATTCAAATATCTCCCGGGCCCAGCCGCCGGGGGAGGGGGGAGGGGGGTACTCTCTATATACTGTGCTGCTGTCAAGTGTATGGTTTTAAAAACAGTTTAGTCAGAGTTAGGGTATAGAAATCACACAATTTTGGTCTAGAATAGGGTATCATTTACCGAGAAACTGATCAGTGTTCTTCAGCGCCAGCTCAAGACTGGGGAGGACAGGATTTATAGCGAAGTTGAGGAGAGAGAACACCGCAGAACGAAGCGAAACTCCGCCAACAAGCCAGAGACCATACACTGATGTGGCCGCTGCGACAGGGACTGCTATCCCACATCAGCCTCATCAGCCACACCCGACGCTGCTTCTAGCCTCAGCGACACCGACAACTAGGGTGCATCACCCATGGTCGACTTAGACTGACGGAGGCCTACTAAGTATGAAGATGGAGTTTCTGGAAAATGGCGAGTCTGGGATAAGGAAGGGATTTCTGGTGTCTAGTCCGGAATGTTGCTAAACATGGTTTGGTAGAGTGTAAGGGTTTCAGAGTCCCAGAGGCACACCCCCACCCGAAAATATACAGAATACCTCCCCCCCCCCCCCGCCTCTCCCCCCCCCCCCCCCCCCCCCCGTGGTATTTTATATTAGCAATCACCGAGCACTAACTATATCCATATGTACAACTTATGAACGTGGCATTGAAACTTTGGCGGCTATGTGAGCAATGTTGTTTTAAAAATAGGTATTTACCACGACAGCACACCAGATTGATTCAAACGCGTAAAAATCCTTCTCTTCTTCGTTTTCAAAGTATGTTTACAGAGGGTGATAAAAACGAGAAATCTTCTTACTGCTACTGATAAAAAAAATAATTCTGTGTTTTATTTTTACTCATAAGCGCGTTTTACTGCAATTCTTAATTTTGTCAGTATAGAGCTTTGTGGCAAGTGCGCGCATTTTATATTATCAAGGAGGAGGTCCCTGTTATAAACTCTAAGGAATATTTTTCTACTTTTTTTAAAACCAAATTTCCATATAAAATTTGTATTTTATGTGAAATGCATAACTCGCGAGTTACGTTTCCGAGCTAAAATCACGCGCGCCGCGCCACGCCACCGGCACACGGCGGGAGGCTCGCTTCACGGAAATATTACGTAATGTATATCATGACGCCATTGAAGTAATGCGCTCTCAGCAGAACAGGATATCATGTTTCAGATTCCTATAAAAGCTGCGAGCGAACTCTCTTGGGCGCAGAAAGTAGTCTTGCAATATTGAGTGGCTGATCGGATTGATTTAAGACAGAGAAACAAGGAAAATGCATTTACTGTTATACGCTGTTGTACTGTTGAGTGCTCTTGCTACATGCAAAGCGTGTTCCTGTTCCCGAGCGCATCCGCAGGAAATTTTTTGTGGGGCGCATTTTGGTAAGTTAGTTATATAACTGCAATCTTGAATACACCTCGTTTTTTTCACAGACCGCTCTTGGACCCTTGAGATACTGTGGTAACTGATCTGAAAGTTAAAAGCAATTTGTGTATATCTTGGCAAGTGCATAACAGCAAGGAACACATTAACAGGGAGTAAAAGCGAGCGACCTCGGACCGTCTTTCTTCACAGACAACTTCTTTCGTGACATTTTTCTGGTTTCAATGTGTTTCTGCAATTTTAATTTATATCCTAGAGAATATGAAACAATTTACGTACCTCTTTAATGACAAAAATTATAGCTTTCTTGATTGTGTTGTTTTTCGTATTACAGTTTTCAATTCAGCCGAATAGATTGATCGTGTTATTGTAATTGCTATTAGCCTCTCGTCTGTTTTACACAACCGTGATAAGTAAAGCGACACTGAAGCGAGTCGAACTTAAAATCAGAGATCGAAATAATTATATAAAATAAACGATCGAGCGACTGTTCTCGGTCAAAGATCAGAATGCGTGATGAGAGTAACTGGTGGACATTTGATTGGAGTGATATTTTCAACTGAGCCACATAGCTCACAAACTATAAACACTGGGTGTCGTGCGTTAGCTCAGCAAAAATAACACAGGAAGGCCATATGTCGTCATTCCTTGATACGTTTTAAACCAAATTTATTAAATTTGCCGTACATTATCCCCGGATTATCAGGGATAACGAAAGTGCAGCTTTCTAAAACCCTTCATTGCGACGCTGTGGGGTGCCAAGACGATGAATTACACTACATTGAATATTTGCTCTAAGATATTTTAAAGTTTCAGTGGAGCGGAATGACATGCCAAGGCGAGGGAATACCACAAAATAAAAACCGACTTGCAGAACCGTTTTGGTCTATGGAGGATATTGGTAAACCGCGTTCGTCTTCCTTTATGCTCGCTTGAGGACTACCGGTTTGCGTGGATGATTTGCGGCTAAAGATAACACAAAACAAACAATTTGTCAACGCAAGCACATTCTTTATGTCATCTCTATTTGCGTTTTCTGTTCAAAAACGTGCAGTTTTAAACTATTACTGAGTATTTGCCCATAGAAACGTGTCCCGTACTGTGACGAATCAAAAAATTCGATCAAATCTTGCCTTTAAGAGGTTATCAAAAGGTGAAAAATTCGGATGGTTTGTTTGTTTACTCAATCTATAGGCCATTATCACTGTTCTGTTGGACACGTACTGTGCTTTGCCGCAAAAGGGAAATATTTTGTCGATTTCCTGACGTCGCAATATTAAACGCCCCGGAAATGAATTTTAACTAGAATTTCCCTTTTCAACTTTTCTGCTCGGTTCTGATACAAAGTTTCTTTTTAGTAGCGGTTATTTAGTTTCAGTGCCTGGAACTTCATCGTTGACCCGGAATTTGCCGGAGTTTTTCTCTGGTTAAACCCTTTTCCGCTTCAATAGTGGATAGCGGTCAGTGTCATTCTTCAAAATATTTAAACCCTTCAACTTTCAAGAGTGTCAAAAATTGAACAGTCGAATGTTGTCGATGAAATATACCACCCAAACATTCTATTATAAATTTCTTTCGGATTCACACTTCTCTTTCGCTTTGCCGAAGATAAAACAAACAATTTGGCAACGAATCGAAAGCCTATTCGATAGCTTATCGCTATTTTCGTTTTCTAGAAACAAGTTAATCTGCGGGTGATCTAAAGCAAATATCTGAAATCCTTTTTATTTCTATTAAGCCTAAAGAGGATCCTGCAATTGATGTCACCATCTGGACATGAGATATCCAAAAATAGTCGGCCAAGTTCAAGTGATCTAAATTTTTCACTTTGGTTCAGAAAGCCTCCTCCCTCACCACTCACTGATTGCAAAACTACATAAGAAGACATTTTTGGTGTTCTAAATACCTAAGCCAAAAAAAAAAGTCTAACTTTCTTGGTCGCCGATAAAAAACACACGAACGGAAATGTTTATGTGACTGGCATGCCTGGCAACTCAAGATTGTCTTTTTATCAGTTATCATCACCACAGGACACGTACGTACGGCCGTTCGGTAGCAATTAAAGAGGGGCATTTGTTTGTTTGTTCCCGTTTTTCACGCCCCGGAAATAAGGTCAATTCATATTTTTGGAAGGCGAACAATTCTAACTGTTGTCGGAGTTTTATCTAGCTGTCAAAGAAAAAGGACTTTTCAGTGGCATTGTTTGTTTGTTTATTTATGTGTTGTTTCCTTTTTTCTGCAAAATGAGTTTTCCCTCAGTTTTAAACTGAATACAACAAGGGTCAACTTGTAAATTCTCTCTTATTTTGCTTACTTTGCTCCGCGGTTAAACTTTTCAGTGTAATTACAGGCTATCATAGGAGCTGCAGACTTTTTCTTTTTACAATTTACGTTTAAATGATAAACCCTTTCAATCCCAGAGTCAATTTTGAAGACATGTAGTGTAGTTCTAACTTTTGAGTCTGTCAACGAAATCCTATTCGACAATACTATTGCATGGTACCATGTTTTTCAATATTTTACAAAATGAGATTTGGGGTTTTTCTTAAATTTTGATGTTTTGCACTCTTAGGAGCTAACTTGTTTTGCTCCCTCACCAACTTCTAGTGATCCGCGCCAAAGTTTTGTCTCAGGAAGTATTTCCAGAGAAGTTCATTCGAGTCTTCAATCTCAGAATCCTGAAAACGTTCAAGGGAGAGGCTCGCCTGAATCAAACTGAAGGCATTCGCCCTTACGGCTCCAGACAACGCAGCTTGTTCGCTAAAGCATATACCGCTTCCTCTGATTCCCTGTGTGGAATTGAGCTCGCTAACGACACCGTGTACCTCCTGTCTGGAAGCATATGGAACAGAAAACTCCAGGTTGGTTTGTGCAGTTGGAATCCAAGGTGGGCTGATGTTACCGCGCGGCAGCGTGTAGGAGTCCGGCGTTTTTATGGTGCAAATTGCGACTGCCAGATCACGCGGTGTTATGGAGAGTGTAAAAAGTTGAAAGGGTGTGGTGCCAGTGATGGCATGGGCGACGTGGATCCCAGCGATTGTGAATGGGGGCATTCATATTGTCTTAAAAATGCTAAAAGTACCGCATGCGCGTGGCGTGAAACCACTGAGTACAACAACTGCATGAGCGACGCAATACCTTAGGAGCTACACATGGATTGAAAACAGCGAAGAAAACAATTTGTACTTCCTTAAGTTGCTGTAATACGAGGCAATTTTTTTTGCGAGACAAGTTACGGATAAAACTGTGCGTGTAACACCCCTCTTCGCAATTGCATCGCAGTGAAGAAAGTGCAATACGAATCGCAGAAAATTTGAACAGTACTCTATTTTTCGCAGCTTTGCGAGACAAGTTTCAGATTGCATGTTGCACGCTGCAACTAATCTCGCGTCAGCCTTGCGCTGCAAGTTGCAAAGAAATATTGCTTCGTGTGACAGCAACTTTACACTTGTATCATTCACTGACTCCTCAAGAGACAAGACAAAGGGAGATGAAGACGAGACAAAATTATCTTTGTTAGATGAATGGGCAACGATGTCGATTGGTATAGATCGATAAGCATGTTTTGAGTTGCCCAAAAAGATATTTCAAACACAAAATCTTTTAAAATACTCTTTGCAGAATTTTGTTGAATAAGAGTGTAGTATAGGAATTGGTAATTGACAGGAGTCCATGAAAACCCAGCAAGACTTTGAGGGGATGAATGTTTCCTCGTAACTAAATGCTGTGCATGAATTTTCTTTCATCAGTTTGTAAGGTGTTTAACTGTGCTTGATTTGGAAAGATTTCCGTATTACCCTGTACAGGGCGATGTAGCAGCTCTCGTAAGTTCTCGCATCATTGGTTCGATACCCTTCAAGAGAACAATACAACAAACAGTAGAAACAATGGCTTCTAGCCCCCAAAACAGGAGCAGCCGCAACGCCTTAAGGACGTTCGCGCCCATTGCTACTGCGCATTTTTTCGCGCATGTCACGCAAACGTACTGTTACGCATACGTCATGCATCGTAGAGCACGGAGGTAAACAAACATGGCGATAGATGGTCGCTTTGAGAACTTCGCAGCGATTTTACTCTCTTGGATGCCCGGTGACCCCCATTTTTCTTTCCGTAGATCACTTCCTTTCCTAATTTTCTCTATTTTAACAAAAAACAGAAAAAATCTGTATGCGAGAAGTTACAAATATTTCGCCTTTTCTGCTCTCGTGCGACCAAAGTTTTCTTCGAATGTGGACGGGCAAGACTAATATATTTTCTTTTTCAAGGCCTATTCTACCTCAAGAAACGACATCAGATGCAAAAGTTTACGTAATAGACTTAGTTGTGTTGAATTGAGTACGTTTACCTGATCTAAATTTCACTAAAGTAGCTTCTTTTATTGCTGATAGTTGTAAGCTAAGATCGTCTTTAAATAACGAAAGCTTCTTTAAACGCATGGTCTTCAATGCGCCTTATCTCGAAAACGAGCTCGGTTACCCCCCCCCCCCCCCCCCCCCCCCCATTTTTTGGTCATTTTGGCAATAGTTGATCTTCACCTTACTGCATGGCAAGTTTTAAAAAAATCTGTACATGGGAACATTTTGGGCGCGAACGTCCTTAAACAAAAGAATTGCTACACTAGCGCATACATTAGTGATGTATACCGTTCTTAAAACTGAAACGAAAGCTAAAACAACAGAACTAAAAAACTATAGCGCACACATGTCTAATTGATGCAGTATGGCGTTATATGAAAATCTTACCCTCGATTTTTATTTTACTTTATGTTTTGTATATTTGCATTTCACTTTCAAAACTGTTTAAGTAATGATCTGCATAAGAAGGAAAGCGCTGAACGGCAATGCACGATGGAATGTCAACTTTTTTCATTGTTACAACTGGTGATCTCATTGGCTTACACTCAAAAACCCCTTAAAAGTTAAGGTTCAAGGTGCATTTTGTCTAATTTTTTTAAGGTTTCAAGTAATTTGAAACCCAATCGCACAACATGCAATTTTTAAAATATATCGTATTTGGGGAACTTCATCAAAGAAGCAAAATTATTAGCTATTGTCTTCTGCTATTCTGATTGGTTAAGCACGAACATTTCCTAAAATTTATTTGACGCAAATAGATTTTCTTTATTTTTATACTGAAATATAATTATGAACCATCAGCCCCTCCTCTAGTCTTGAAACCAAAGATATTCTATGTGGGAAAGAGCCAATGCCGCAGAACAATGAAGATTACCGTAGTTCTTTATGTGGAGCATTACTTAAGTTTAGCATGAATCTTAGCAAAAAAAAAACTTATAACAACTCGGACATTAGATCAGTTTATAGGGATTTATGCAATAAATTAAGGAAATATTTACTTTATAAGTAACACCTTGTAATACTTTCTGTTGAAAAAGGGTCATATAAAGAAGTACATGATACAAGCTTTCTTATTATATGACGACATATAAACATGTAATCAAGTTATGCATAATTGTGTTATTTTTTGTGTTGCCTGACAATAAACGCCTTTATTTTTAACCCTTTCACTCCCAGAGTCAATAGGCCATTTCCGAGTTGCCTTTAGCCTCTCTATCAAAGCGAGGCTAGGTGCGAAACCTTTCATATGAAAATGAGTTTTCATTCACATGCAAATAAAACTTATTTTCATATGAAAGGTTTCGCACCTAGCCTCGCTTTGATAGAGAGGCTAAAGGCAACTCGGAAATGGCCTATTATACAGACATGTAGTGTAGTTCTAACTTTTGAGTCTGTGGACGAAATCCTATGGTGTGACCATTCAAATGAAACCCCTTTGGCAGCACTTTTGCATGGTACCATTTGTTTTTTAATATTTTACGAAATGAAATTTGGGATTTTTCTTGAATTTTGACTTTTAGCACTCTTGGGAGTGAAAGGGTTAACAGGTAATTTAGTTTGAACTACAGGCGCTGTCATAAGGGTATAAGGTTGCTGGCTACACAGGGAAAATAGGCAGTCTAAAGATACCGCCTGCCATGGTTGTTGTTCTTAAAGGGGCTATATCACCATTTTAAATGTTACTTTAAAAAGCTAAAAGACATGGTATTTATATCAGTGAAAACAAACCCAAAAAAGAGTCTAGTTTTGCTTCAAATTATTCTACGAGTGCGCTAAGAGTAAAAATAAGTGTCTTGGGCTGCAGATGGCCAGGATGGAAGTAGATTGCATCTTGAAAAAAATGGGCTAATTTTTCAAGTTTATCGCTTGTGTCTTGGAAAACTCGCTAAAACTCTTATTATGGATCACTTTCTTTTAGAAAATTCGCTTGATATCTTCCTCTTAGTGTTCTATTAGCATTTTATGTACGACAAAGCTACTTAGTTTTATTTTGGGCAGTTTTTACCCAAAAACCTCACAATCACCATGACAACAGCTCCTTTGTTCTCCTCAGTTGACGGATAGTCATACTCTCCATTCTTAGAGCGAACATTCCGGCCCGTTCCCAAAATATACGAATACCCCGGGTACCTGACTTCGCGTTATCTCACCACCGTGGCCGGGGGTATCTGACCAACATAGCTTGCACTTTCCGGCATTCGAATTTATTTAAAAGCGGTAAACACACATAAATGAGTAGTCTGTAGAGGTTTTCTAGTCCTCTACACAGCCAGAGTCACTCCACCGAAGGTGAGAGGAGCGTGAACATACCCCTTTATACCACCAACATGGTGGGGTATTTAACATGATTTAACCAACGCGGTATGCACCTTTGGGCATTCGAATTCATTTGAAAGCTAGAGCAGTGCTTTCCTGTGGTGCTGTTTACTATGCTGTACAAGGTGGTTCTAAGGATAAAATCCTAAAGTGTGACCTTTCAAATGAAAGCTATTGAGCAGTACTTTCCTGTGGTGCTGTTTATTATGCTGTACAAGGTGGCTCTAACTTTTGAGTCTGTGGATGTAATCCTAAAGTGTGACCATTCAAATGAAAGCTATTGAGCAGTACTTTCCTGTGGTGCTGTTTATTATGCTGTACAAGGTGGCTCTAACTTTTGAGTCTGTGGATGTAATCCTAAAGTGTGACCATTCAAATGAAAGCTATCGAGCAGTGCTTTCCTGTGATACTGTTTATTATACCTTACAAAGGTGGTTCTAGACTCTGTATATGAAATCCTTAAACGCCTGACAGGAAGCCATTATTAAGCTTATTTAAATTTCATCAAGCCCTCCTTCTGTAATTCGATACATTCAGGAAATTATTAGACTTCGGGTCTTTTTCCCGAAAGTAAAACTGGCTGATGCTGATATTTTGTAGCCTACGTCAGCATCTGTTTTTTTTTTTCGGGTCTTGTTTTTCCTATCGAGAATAGACGCTTAGTTTGATTATTTTTTGTGCAAACTTTAACCCTGTCTTTTGTTAAGTCTTCAACTAATGGGGGCGATGGTTCAATTTGCCAGCAGTATTTTTTAACTATTTTACTGTAAGAGACAAATCTTGAGCCGAATAATGTGTTTCTCTTGTTTATGGATGAATTGAAATCCTAAAGTGTGAACATTCAAATAAAATCAATTGAGTAGTACTTTACTGTGGTCTGTTTATTATGCTGTACAAGGTGGTTCTAACTTTCGAGTTAGAAGAGGATAAACGCTATTTGGCAGGCATCATCGAGGGGTGGTTATACAAACAAGAAGCACGCCCCCTCTTATCTTTTAATAGATGAAGAATTGACGGTCCCTTGCTGAGAGAACGGATGTTTTGAGCAATTCTGATCAAATTAGCCTTGCTGAGTATCACTTGCACGACTTAAATTGGTGATTACTTGAGGCTAAAACGTGTCTCGACAGTCTAAACAATTACTTTTTAAATACAAATTTCTAACAGATCAGCCTCGTGTCAGTTGTGACTGCAATGCAGTTGGCATTCTCCTCAAATATATCGCTGAATATATGTTTTATTTATAACATATACGTAGTGCTTTAGATTTTAGGAAATGACGTAACGGGTGCGCCTGATAAAAAAAACCAGTTCTTCTCGTTCAGTAGGCCTGGGAACTAATGTGCGCGTCTGATTCTTGTTTGCTATAAACGCAACAGAAGCATTGTAACGAGAACATAGGATTGGCTTTACGACAAAAGAGTTTGAACATGGCAGGAATTCTCTCTTATATTGCGGCCCTGTTGTGCGTTATAACCGTGAGCGAAGCGTGCAGATGTTCCGTGATTCACCCGCAGACCAGTTTCTGCATCGCAGACTTTGGTGAGTATAGCGTATTTTCCATGCTGGCCAGCCAGATGTAGTGATATTTTTAGTCGCTTAACACTGAAAATCTCGGAAGCAGTAAGTCAGTTCTCGTTAGGCAATTTCAAATTACGGGGAGTCAAACAATTCAATATTGTATGCATATTTCTCTGATTTCTGAAACGGGGCGGATGTTCACATCGATCAGGTTTCGGCTTGATCAACATTGATCAACACCGTAAAACTGGAGAGGGGTTTTCTTTGTAACTGAGACGCCAAACAATCTTTCTTTCTATTTAGATCAAAACGCTTTATTGCTTTATTGGAATCACGTAAAAACTGTAAACATAACAATAAAAAAAGGGACGCTTACTGCAATAAATTTAAATAGATTCTGGTTGTTGCTCATGCTCGTAAAATCATTCGACCAAATTAAACCAAGTTACGAATACACAAATTAAGAAAACGTACGTCTTTCTCCGGTAAACTAGTTTGATAGGCGTATAGAAACGCGTCATTCAATCTTTCGTATACAATCTGAACAAACTGAAAACTGATCTCTTGGATTACAGCTGACAACAATGAAACATCAAGGAAATTACGTGAATCACGCAACGCACTTATCGGTCCTTACACGGCTCCCCCAAATTGTTCTCACAATTTACTTAAAAAGCAAAACAAAACTTCATCAGTGAGTCTATCAACTCAGTTCTTGTAACTAATTCTTCAAATGTTCTAAAACCAACAAAGAGTTTAGCCAGCAAGCAAGCTCTCCCTTGGGCTTGGGGTTTGGGGGAGGGGGTGTTGGAGGGAAAAGCTCCTTTCCCCCTCCCCCCACCCCAACCCCTGAGCCCGATCGCTTGCTCGCAGGCTACGTAGGGTTCTGTTTATGGCTCCTTGGCGGGAATCCCCTATTCTTCACTGTTACTGCACGATACAATATTAGCAGGACCAGTTTGTAGTATATTCAGGAAGGAAGTGGAGGACATCTTCCCTCTACCATTCGCATCCAGTGGTGGGTCGGCTACCACTACTTTCAGTTTCCGCACATAGCCATCTTCGTCTGGATAGGTCTCACTGACATGGGCGAGTTTCCAACACTTTCGCGGTGCATCATCTTCCTTCACGATTTAATACCACATCTCCTACTTAAAGATTTGACTAGGGGGCTACACCACCGCACCTTAATTACATAGACAAACAGCTGTCCATGGCTGCCACTACCAGGATGATATGGTTGTGCACATGCGTAAGGTACTGGCTCTACAGAGGGCATGGTGTAGTGTGCTTTTTGCAGTTATAGTTTCTCCATATCATACACCATAATCCTCATGATATAACCTCATTAAGTTTGCATTTTTCTTTTTTAAACAGCCATCAAAGCCAAAGTTTTGAACCAAAAAGTGGACAGAAGCACTAGATTTGGAAGCAGAGTCTTCAAACTCAAAATACGGAAAATATTCAAGGGAGAAACAGCGATTAACGGCACCATTGCAGAGCAGCAAAAAGGCGGGAAACGGGTGGTGCATGCTTACACGCCGGGGCAGACTCCTGCTTGTGGCATACGACTTAAGACATCAAAAGTTTATCTTCTCCTTGGCTACATCCGGGAAAACAAGTTAAGGCTTTATAGCTGCCAATGGAACCAGCCATGGAAGGATATCACTGGTGAACAACGCCTCGGAATCAAGGGGAATTATGGACAAAACTGCGCATGTCTGATCAACTGTCTGGCACCGAGATCGCAGTGTGATAAAAAGGTTAAAGGGTGTGATGCGCCTGATTCCCAGTGGAAAGTGACCGCTTGCAAGAAGCAGTATGCATATTGTGAAAATAATCAAAGCGGCGATGCTTGTCATTGGGTTAAGAAGGAGCGTGCTTTCGAAAAATGCTTGTCAAAGAATTAAGCATGTTTTAATTAATAGGCTCGTCCTTGTTCGTTTTTTTGGGGGGTGGGGTGGGGGGTGGAGCGGGGGTACATATTTATCCATTTCATTTTAGTATAAATCTACGAGCATTCTATCATGAATGCTGTTCTCTTTTTGGCTACGCTACCCACTATCTTTTCTTTTGTAGAATGTGAGTGTGTGCGGTGGTTATTATATCTTTATTCAATAGAAACATGAGCCTGTCTTGTTGATAAGTTTTGAATACGTCTAGTAGATTTATTCTAAAACAATTAGATTATTCGCTCTTGATTTCTATGCGTGATAGTTGATTCGGGCTTCGCCCTCATCAACAATCACGATCACGCAATAGAAATCTCGAGCTCATAATCTAATTGTTAAATGGAAGCTTAGAATGATCCTTCCCAATTCACCTCCAAGAGCAGAAATCCGAAAAATTAAACAAAAATCACAAATTTATTTGTATACTATATAAAACAAATAAACATTCCATGGAAATGTAGTGCTGAAAAGCTTTCATTTGAATGATGACACTATAGAATTTCACAGACTTCAAAAGTAGATGCACATGACACAAGATGTGACCTCGAGATTGTCAGAATGAGTTGAAATGAGTTTGTATTGAGTTTTTAAGTGAATATAGGCTTTGTTTTGTGAAGTAGCTATAGCGTTTATAAATTAGCTTCAAGCTGTATAACAAACAGGCTTGTTACTAAGGTAAAGTCTTTTGCGCGTAACTTTTACCTATAACCAAGCCACCAACCAGTTTCCAAGAAGATTTAATTATTAAACTTGATTTGACCTTGTAATGTACTCGCATTTGTCAATTCATATCTTGTTGGAGTAAAAAAATCGGAAAACCTTGGAACTCAAGTAGCAAGGCAGTTCTTACTAGCCAAGACCTATTTTTTCCTTTGACACAGTGATACTCTATTTTCCCCAAATAGAGAAAAGTACTGAATTCTCTATAGCGACGAAAAGCAAAGTCGAAGTTAATTCGAAAATAACATCACGTACATGTACAGTTATAATGCGGAAACATGCGGTATTGTAGAATTGTTGCGCGTTATCATCGAACTGAAAAAGAACTGGTTTTAATACGCAATGCTGACTGAATCACGAAGTTCACTTCGGTTAAGCGTAGGTCGCTGATTCTTTTTAAAAGTTAAAATGCGGAAACATGCATTATCACAGAAGGGTATTACGCGTTCAGATCATCGAACTAAAAAATTAAAGCACTGCTTTTAATAGGGCCATGCGTTGCTGAAATCGCACAGTTCAGTTGAATATATAAAACAAATTCATGAAATTATGAAACATTGAATCCACAACTTCCGTATTAACAATCCAATTTTTGGTCGATTTTCAGTATCGAGACCAAATAAACACGAAACGCATTTATTCTCAATGTATTTTTTAACACTTACCATCTCCTTGTAATTCGGATAGTACGCCTGTTCAACCAATGGAAATGTGTCCTTTCCCAGTCTTTTCTGGAGTTGAATCAGTTGAGCGAACTGTTGTGAATAAAAACAAGAGTTATCAGATCAGCCAATCGATCAAACAATACAGTACCGTAACAGTAAAAAAAATGCGCGGGAAAAACTGCGACCGATGCCAAACGCGGGAAAACATGCAACCGATGCCAAGCGCGGGAAGACGCGCAGCCGATGCCAAGCGCGGGAAAACATACAGGGCATTACAGGCGATGCCAAGCGCGGGAAAATATGCAGCCGATTCCAAGCGCGGTAAACTATGCAGCCGATGCGAAGCAAGCGAAAACGTGCAGTCGATGCTAAGCGCGGGAAAACTTGGAGCCGATGCCAAGCGAAGGAAAAAAAGGAGCCGATGCCAAGCGCGGGAAAACATGCCTTCAGGTTGCCAAGCGCGGACAAACATCCAACTGAGCAGTGGAAAAGGTGAGTAAGCCAAGTTGTACGCCGACGTCTCAGTGCAACGCGAATACAACATTGACTGTTCACTACGCTGAGGACGTTACTTTTGTCGAGAACCATAGTGTTTATTTAGCCTTGCTATAGTTAGTAACTTACCACCCACGGTTTTTCAGCGAAATTATAAATGGAAACAAGTGAGTTTACGCTGGGCACATTTCCAAACTGCAAACCAAGGAGAATGTTACGATAGTCCTCTCTCGGCCCAATGCCTCGCATACTCTGTCGAACAAGAACGAAGTCCGGGCGAAAAGACCTGGAAACAAAATGCAAAATTTTGCAGTGATGTAGACTGACAGGGCTGGGTAAAATAAAGCTGCTTAAGCTTTTAAAAATTCTCATCTATGGCGTGGATCCTAATAAAACACAATTTTTGGCCTTATCACATTAGAAACTAAGAATAAGCGAAAGCACAAAAAAAATCCTTCTGCGTTTGCAGTTGCTTGCGTCAAGCCCATATTTACGTTTACATAAGTGCTGTTCTATTTGTGCTTGAGATCCTTTACAAGCCAACGACGGAACCCATTGTCAAATACAGCACAACTACCATTACAATTCAGCCCCGAACTATATTACCAAACGAAAACGATTTCCGAGTATGTTAAGCCAATATTTAGCGCCATTGATTTAACAACAATATACATATGTGGTTGCTATTATTTTTAGACTGCAAAACAGTCGATTATAAAATTTCTATCGAAAGCTCACGGAAAGGTGCAAAGCGCCAATACTTACGCGCGAGCTTTACGTTCTCGCAAGGGCGCAGCGGAACAAACTCAGTCGCCCCTGCATTCGCCTTCACTTCACTCGCGCAAAAAATACGCAGGATTGAATAGCGCTGTGTAGAGCTGTCCCCTCCTCTCGAGGGAGGGAGCGGCTGTACACAGGCTACGGACGGTATTGTAGTTTGTATTATTTTCTTTTCTGTCGACTTTACCTGACTACAACTGTCCCCTCACGATAGACCTGAATATCTACCATTGTTCCACTGTCTGAATACGAAGCCAGATTCAAGTCTCCAAACGTGGTCTGTACGTAAACAAAAGGCAGTGATATATACACTGATTAAACAACAAAGATGACAGCAAGAAATTAAAAAGCTTTAATGCAATGGCACTGTACGCTCCTTAAATTAAAGTGAGAAAGGCTCCTTTACAAAATGATCACCTAGCCTGCGAGCAAGGTCTCTTGGGGGAGAAAGGGGAGGGGCGGGGGCTAGAAAGGATAGCGCTGTCCCCTTCTTTTCCCCACCCCCTCCTCCCTCCTTCAAGAGAGCTTGCTAATGATCATTAACGAGCGTGGACGATTGCTAAATAGCTACATGATTTGGAACAGTTTTAAAATAAACGTTATTTCTTGCACCCGGGTGGGAATCCCGCGGTCGACGCCATATGACTCGGAGGCTTTTTGTCCCCCGGGACCTTTCTCCTTTCTCCACAAAGACCAACATATCTAAAGTCCTATTCGATTTGCATACAGTGGATATGCCTCTACAAATTCTCATTTATTATTATTGTTTTTTTTTTTTTTTTGAAAATCTCTTACTTTATTTACCAAAAACACAACATTACATTTACAATATTATTATTGTTTATTTATAATGTATACTTTAGATGGAGCGGGGCAGTCGATATGTCTTACGATCGACTCACTCGCCGACTATCACTAAAGCCTGGTTTCCATATAATCGCAACGATCGCAGCGATCGTTAAGCCTGGTTTCCATATAATCGCAACGATCGCTTCGATTCTTGCGATCCTTCAGTTGCGATTGCGATCGCAGAGATAGAAATTTTTCTATCTCTGCGATCGCAGTCGCAACGGATCGCAACGATCGCAACGTTTTGGTTTCCATATGATCGCAAGGGTCGCAAGAATCGCAGCGATCGTCGATCGTAACGATCGCTGCGATCGTTGCGATTATATGGAAACCAGCCTTAAGGTAGCGACTAGACACACGAATGTAGTGGGCTCCTGACGAACGCGATTTCATGATTTTATTACTTTGTAACCACATGGCCAGGGCTTTCGATGTGGATACCGCCTTATCGCCTTACCCATTTGTACTGTTTTCAAAAACCTCTTTAAACCCCTCAAAAGTAAGCGTTTGGTCGTATAGCGAAACTCAACACGCCAGGAAAACGTTCCTTTTCTTTAAAATGTATTTTTAAGGTCACATTTTTCTTAACACAAACGAATAAACCAGTTCCTTGTAACACCTCCGAACCGTATCTTTTAAGATGCGGATTCGAGTTCAAGAAACCGTTCATCTGAAACTGCGTCTGTTTTAACGCTGACTTACAATTATCGCTCTCCTCGACCCGAACCGAATGATAACGCTCTTATCGAATCTAAGAGAATAAACTTTCGTTCTTTTGCTCTCGATTCATCCCAGCCTTTAGATAAAACCCTTAGTTCGCTCGTGGGCTCGGTTATTGAAATGAAATTTTGGTGTGTGTCACATGGTACGTCAAGAAACAGCACGTGAACACATTTTGGCGGGAAAAGTGACGGCCGGCTAGTCATAATGGCGGGAAATATCACATGCGCTGTAAACTATGAAATAATTTATAGCCTTGTGATTGGCTGAGTTTTATTAACCCCAAGCAAATATCTTATCGAAACGTTATTCGTGTGTTCGGCTATTAATTCAAATTTTGGTGTGTAAGCTGGAATTTAAAAAAAGCATCGTACGTCAAGACTGAAACAGGATGTAAACACATTTCGGCGAGAAAAGTGACGGCCGGCAAGTCATAATGGCGGGAAACATCACATGCACTGTAAACTGTGAAAATAATAATTTATAGCTTTATGATTGGCTAAATTTTATTAAGCCGCAATAAAAATCCATTCAAAACGTTATTCGTGGATTCGGTTGTTGGTTCAAACTTTTGGTGTGTAAAAAAGCATCGTATGTCAAAAAACAGCATGTGAACGCATTTTGGCGGGAAAAGTGACAGGCGGCTAGGCTAGTCAAAATGACAACTCATTCGCTGCAAAACTATGAAATAATTTATAGCTTTTTGATTGGCTGGGTTTTATAAATCCGAAGCAAAAATAAAAATTCAATCAAAACGTTATTCTTATGGTAGTAAATATGAAATCAGACTGGTTTTTAAAGAAAACAATGAAAAACCAAAAAAATTACATGAAATTATCAATGGACTGAAATATTTTGCTTCTGCGAAAGATCGTGCACAGGATCATAGATTTTAACCATCGGATAAATAATGTAATGGTTGAATAACGATAAAATAAAAATTAGTCAGCAAATGAAAACACAGTGACAAAAATAACTAAGAAATATTCTGGCGGAAATCGCGAGAGGAAAATATTTATTTGAGCGTTTACTTTCAAAATGTTGACATGATCGGGTAGAGTCTATAAACTGGAATATTTTTCACACCTATGATAGAAAATAATCACAATTTAAAACCACTGACATATTTTCCCCTAACTCGCTCAATCATAATTTGTCTGACTTTGAAAACATGCAAATGGTGCAAATTGTGCGTCTTATAAATTTTTCAGGGGTCAAAATTTGTGTCATTTGCTCTCGCGTTCGTTCTTTCTCTTCATTAGAAATCTATCGTGTGGCTTTATTTCTTTCTCTAAGTCAGCAAATTATTCTAAACTATTGCCCTCGGTTACGCACTTTTAACACTTTAGTCAAGAACGCAATTAACGCGGGAGCTTCATAAATGCAAATTTTGTTTCATCTGTCGCTTTACAAATTTGTTTTTAAAACTGACCTAACAAGTATATGTTATTCTCTATTTCCTCTACGTGTCTGAATCGCGTAAACCACATTCACGGCTAATTCAACAAATAAAGAATAAATTGAAACCGCAAGGGAGCGAATAATCTTGGATATACAGCTAAAACCGAAGTTAAGATTCCCCAGTTAAACTGACCATGATCCCACAGCCAGCATTTCAAATATTGAAATTAAACTATCAATGTGTTCGTTATGATAAAACAAAATTGAAATATTCTGAGGGTTAGATTAAAATATAAAATGTAAACACAACAGTCTTGTTCCGTCTGGTGGTACTTATTTCTCTGCGTGTCATCTTGAATGATTTTTTGCATAAAGGCGCTGAGCATTTAATAAATATATAGTGTCAACAGGATCTATAAATACCTGTTCCACCCGTATATCATAAACCCCTCCGTGTAGTTGTCGTCCCTTGAAAATCTTCGCCCTGAATGGAAACAATAAAGCTATTAGCTAAATAGCTGTCTTAAGTTTCGCAAGCGAGAACTGTCGTGCGCAGTTAAACAAAATTTTAAAATGTTTCACGGAATCTAGTTTTGATAATAAACGAAAACGCATTACAGTTCTACGCGTTGAATATTAATATAATTGTTTTGTTGTTGGAACAGTATTTGAAAAAAGAACCCGTTTGCATAAAATTGTGACTTTCTTGCAACAAATGCGCGTGCGGGAAAGTTATCGATTTTTTTAATCATGCACTCCGGGTAAAAGTCGAGTAGAATTTTACCAGGTAAAATGTCGGTTAGAAAAAACGGCTAGAAAAATTATGTCTCGTTGAGTACGATCAAAGTTGAAGTCCTAATCTTTGATCTCCGACTGATCCGGCAATGCTGCTTGCAGCTACTTTTGATTTATACCAAGCGTAACTGATAAAATGAATGAAATTCAAGTGTGACATTTTTTAAAAAATTCACTTACCAGTCAGTATCAGGCGAATCAATTACTAGAAGAATTTTCATTTTCTTTGCGGCGGGAGATCCTCTTGGAGGAAGGCTCGTGTCTTCTTTGGAATCGGTTCGCGACCATGCAGAAGAACTAGAACTATTACTTGTTGTTCGTTCATTATCGCGAGAGGGGCGTAGGTTGCTTAAGTTGACACCACCAGAAATCTTTAACTTTTGCAAAAACTCCATGATTTTCACGGATCCCAACACTTAAGGTTTGTTTGAAATGCTTGAAGATTTGAGATGACTTCAAGAATTCCTCGAAACATACGTATCGAGCTGAGAAAATATTCCTGTATTCTTTGCCGTTTGTCAATCAGTGATTTCCGCTAGGCTTTGTGCATCGAACAAGCGAAAATCTAAAGATTGCTCTCAGCAATGAATTTGCTATAACCTCTCGACAATTCGTCAAAATTGATTTGAAGCTAAATAAATCACCCTGGCGATTGCTCCAGCGAAGCGGAATGACAAACCGTGTTGTATATTTTTAAAATATTCAAAAACGCTTATAGAAGACACCTGTTTCGTAAAATCGTCGAAGGACAATTGCATTGTTTGTCAACCAATTGAGCATTGCGTTCAAATTATTGATATTCTAATACAACACAACTACTGAACTTTTTTCTCGGCTTCAATCAAAACGAGAAACAGCGTGAAAAACCTTTTTTTGGCGGTTTTTATTTCGCGACTCGATCATTCAGTAAAAATCTGATTTCTGTATTCGTCGTCGCTGAAGTTATAAACCTTTGCGCATTTAGATTAAAAAAATAAATTATATTTTATTATATATGTACTTGAAGCGTTGAATATTTAGTGTCAAATAGGTGTATTGTATTTGCTGTAATACAGTGATTACAAAATGATCTTCCATAATTCAACGGAGGTAGAAATTGCATGTTTGAGGACAAAACATTATGAAAACTGCGCGGATAAAAGGAAAATAGACATCTATACAACACACCAATCAAGGTTTTAATTTCCGGTTTAGTCATTGGCCATAAGTTCAGCGTTTCAAGACAAGACACCACTTTTCACCTCTAACACCAGCGGTCTCTATTAAACAGGGCGGAAGCCATAAGCCTAGACCATTACAAGTTTTCATCCGAACAATGAAAATTTGTCACCATTCACTGACAGAATGAATGGTTCTTTTCCGTTCGCCTTGAATAGATAAATCCTGCCGAGTTTTTCTTCTCAAAACGATTGTAAATGCAATTCCAAAAACTGCAGGAAATAACTGTTGCAAAATATAGAACACAAAGCAATCTGTTTAGGTGCGACTATTGTCCGACTTCCGCTGCAAAACAACTGAGTATAAATACACTTTTTTAAAAAACGCTTCGCTGCCGGCGCAAACAAAGGTCTTCCTTGGAAACTATTTTTGCAGATCGTTCTGTCAAAACATCAGTCTTGCTGTGAAAAACAGGCTACCGCTTTCAGCGTTTACCTTTAGCTGAAAAATTCAAAATTAAAATTCTATAAACGGAAAAAAAGTCTACGTTTTTGGTTTAAAAATGGCGCAGATATTAAAGTCAAGAGACAGCGTGCACAAATCCATAGCTGAAAAAGGGAGATAGCGAGAGAAACAAAGGAGCAACATAATAACATAATTGAGGTCTTTGTTGTTTGTTTTCGGATAGCGTTTTATTGTCATATCATCTATAAATTTAATTGACAAATCCCTGTAAACTTCCGGGAGTTTATAAGACCGTAGAAATCTTCGTCAAAATGTAAGTAAACGTTTATTTTTCGATTTCTTTCAGTAAGTAGTTTTGCGTCATCTAAGTATTCTTTCTAGCATTGTGCATTTGCACGTGCATGGACGCAAGTGCATGGACCCACGCGACCTCGCCTATCTCGTGCGCCCTGCACGCGCACGAAATAAAAAAAGAGTGCAAAGAGGTTCCCTAATGTGAGGGAACTGCTATAATTGTTAAATATTGAAATAAGGAGGATAATGCGCTTAGAGTTCCAGACGTTTCGAGAATTCTGCCTCTTTTAAAATTATTTAAAAAGGGAAGATGTTTGATATCTTTTCCTCAAGCCTCGCTCGCTTATTTTCGCTTTGCCCTATTCGCCTATATAGTAGTTAAAGCCGAAACCAAAGCTACAAGAGAAAGAACTGATTTACGCGAATGGTAATTGAGATCTCAACAAAGAAGTCTTCTATCAAGGTACAATTTAACTTTTCGTTCTGGGAAAGAAAACATAAAACAACTCATTTGACTGCGATCATTCAGAGCTCAAACGTCAATTGTTTCGGATCCGCTTTCCGTTAGAGCACATTAGCCAACCTCTAATTTTCTCTGGTCGGCTTAGGTGTATTATGAAAGCATATTTTCAAGAATTTATTGAGGCAACAGCATAAAGAAATAATTCTGGTCCAGCATTATTTTGGTATCTTTGCCTGAAACTTTAACCGTTTCAAAGACAAGAAGTAATTCCAGAGAGATGGAAATTTATGCTTTTTATATATAGATGAATACGCTTCCAAGCTAACTGCTTAGATTAGGAAAGTTTGTCACTGAACTCAGCTATGTTCAGTTTCGGGAATGCAACTTTATTCTTATGATCCGCTGCGTTACTCTCACTCCCGCTTCCAGCAGTCTATCTTTGCCCGCCTCCCTGAGAGCGCAAGTTATCACTCTGGCCAATCACAACAGAGGCAGGCAATCCAATGAACCAATCAGAACGCAGAGCAAATACTTGTCGCCGTCGCCAAGCGTGGGAAAACGCGTGCGAGCACTAAGTTACGATTGGTTTTGGTTTTACTTCTGATTGGTTGATAAAGTGGCGCGAGATTGTTTAGCCAATCACAAAGCGAAGCAATGCAAAACCAAGGACACTGAATTGAAACCGCTCTATTTTTATAGTAACTGCTTTAGTTTGATTAGCTAAAAACTTTCTCGCCACTCTCTCAACCAATCAAAAGTAAAACCAAAACCAATCGTGATTTGCTCGCACGTGTTTTCCCGCCCTGGAGGCCTTGGCACCGGCTACGTGTTTTTGCTTCAAGTGTGGCCAGAGTAATTTAATACTTTGGTTTTGGTTAAACTGCTCTAATATATTTTTAACAAAGTTAAAGTTAAACCTGAGTGAATGGAAAATAATAATTGCTGTATGCGTGAGGGGCCGATCATTTATTACGTCCTAGGTGGGTGGTTTTTGAGGGGGGGGGGGGGGTTACTTTTTTTTAAACAAGCTCTGTTTGGGGGGGTTATTTTTTGCCTTACACCAGGGGGGTTAAATTTTAAGACATATAAAAGGTAGCAACTACATGTATATACTAGTTATCGAAATAATGGCAATCTAAAAAAACAAATGGTTAAAATATATAATATATTATATAAAATATAATTGAAATGAATACTCATTTCGATGAGAAAATAGCCACTGGTAAACTTTTGAACCTGGTGCGACGGCGTGAAGAAGAGAGACCCTGGGAACTAGTTTGCTGGTAACCAGGACAATATTGCACGGTCAGTGGTGACTGTACAACTTCATGCTAAACAAACATGGAGCTGTTTAAGGTCTGGAATTTGAATAGGAGCATGAGAAAAGCAGTAAAAGCAAGTTCATTTGACGAATAGATTGGTCAAATCTGGTCAGTAACCCAGTTTACAGATGGCCGGTTTCTAAAATGGGAGCACAATTTCATCTATCTGGTTCTAATTGTCACTGTCTATTGCACTTCAAACCTAAACAGCCAAAGCCAAATTCAACATCCCCGATGAGGTGGAACAGAGGTTGAAAACAACGTAACCAAGCCTTGTGCCCAGGACATTCTCAACCACTAGCCTACCAGGGTTATTATTTAAAAACTACAAGAAATGAATGGAGGGCAAGAGATTGGGGGGGGGGGGGGGTAAATTTTTCAAATTGTAATTGCAGTGGGGGTTATAACTTTTGTTTGAAAGTTTATTGTGGGGGTAGAATTTTCATACACTAGATTTTTTAAAAACTACAAGAAATGAATGGAGGGCAAGAGATTGGGGGGGGGGGGGGGGTAAATTTTTCAAATTGTAATTGCAGTGGGGGGTATAACTTTTGTTTGAAAGTTTATTGTGGGGGTAGAATTTTCATACCCTAGATTTTTTAGAAACCACCCCCTTCCCCCCCCCCCCCCCCATGACGTAATTCACGATCGGTCCCTTAATGTTTCTTGTGTTTTACAGGAGCCTATGCTCCTTCCTTGGCTCCTGTTTTGTGTCCTTGCAGTTTTCTCTCTACA
This sequence comes from Dendrophyllia cribrosa, assembly GCA_024195265.1. Classification (NCBI taxonomy): domain Eukaryota; kingdom Metazoa; phylum Cnidaria; class Anthozoa; order Scleractinia; family Dendrophylliidae; genus Dendrophyllia; species Dendrophyllia cribrosa. Next base: position 42,024,285 of record JAJLRJ010000005.1, on the reverse strand, counting down.
TCACGCACTTTTGTCACACAACATGGACCATAACACTACATTTTTTTAAATCGCAGTTTCCTTTCTTTCAGCAACCTGTACCACTTTTGGTTACAAATCCTGAATAAATGGCGAATAAACTTACTTCTGCTATGTGCAAAAACGCATGTTGTTGAAATACTCGCGATTCAGGTACCCGACAGATTTTAAAAGTGGTTTTGTGGCGCTATAAACTGCAAAAAGATTCAATTTGACTCGCAATGGATATTCTAACATATTTTGAAGGCAATATTTTAATGAAGATGGAACAGTGCTGAGAAAGGCACTTTCTACCTCTTCTATTTTCTACTGAAAGGGAAAGGTGAGTGAAGCATTTCTAGCGAGGACAGCACAAAAAAACTAAATATTTTTATACCAACCAAGAGGATTTTCACAAATTTGAACCAAACCCGGCGTAGCCAATCGATGAAAATCGATCATTGGAAAGCAATCAATATAATCAATAAAAATTAATCGATTAATATTGATTGGTTCAATCAATCAATGAAAATCGATACTCACAAGTCAAGTCCCCTTAATTATGTTGATTTTTATCAATTTTATCGATTATTATCGGTTTTAATAAATTAACAGTTTCTGAATTATTAAAACATTTTGTAAGCCCCGGGTGTAAACGAATACGTTGAAATAAGCGCATCCGTTCGCGTGGAATAACGTTATAAGGAGAAGATGACTCAAAAACTGTTTCTGTTACTTATATATTATATCAACACACTCTTGTGGAATTTCAATCAATGTTTTATGATTAAACAAAATTAATAAAAGAGCAAGCGAATGAACGGGAGTGTTGTGATTTTGAGAGGGTTGGATACCAGTTTATGTGGAAGCTCTGGAGAACCTGCGAAGAGGCGAAATTTTGTCTTTGTTATATTTTAGTCTATACGCGGAAGAACGGGGAAAAGGGCCTGATCTCTTGTTAATTTATGTATAGTAAGAGTCGGTACTTTTAAGACACGTTGTTCAACGAATCTGCTTTTGTTCATTATAGAGGGTTATTTAGAGAATATTGTCCACGTATTACGGGTTTCAACTGACGAGACTTTTCGAAGAGATAGTTTTCATGACAAGCCTTTAATCAAGTTTTTCGTATTTATGACACATTTAGAGGAAAAGCAGCAATTGAATGATAGATCTCTATTTACGAGGAGCAAAATTTACAGTAGTTAAGACTTACAATTACTTACGCGCAGTACAAACAAATTTGATTACAATCAATATAATCGATGAAAATCGATGAAAATCGATACTCACAACTCTTTCGATCTTCGATTTTCATCGATTTCCGATATCAATCGATTAATTATAATCGATTAATATCGATTGCAATCGATTTACCAAAGGACACGTGTACCGGTGCAGCACAATCTTCTAGTCTAGAGAGCTGAACCGATACACTGTAAATGACCAGATAAAATCCTCTTGTTAAGAGGTAAAATTATGTGCCTAAAATAAAATTTAGGAAGACAATGTACTGTATAAAGTAATGTAAAGCGTAAAATTCCCTGTATCGTTTCTGTCCTGCCGCCATACTCAGTTGCATTTAGAAAACTGCTTTTGGACGCCCTATTCGATAACCTTTGCTAGCTCTACTAGTCTATAGCTCAAAAGTCACCTTGCCGTAAAACATTAAACGTTATATTGGCGAAAATATCGTTATAAAACCAGTAAAACTTACCTAAAACTGCTGAAAGGTGAACCATTTTCTTCCCGCACTTGCATCAAAGTCAGTGACTTTGCTTGCATGAATGAAGCCGATAGAAAACGATTCGAATGTTGTGACGTCATTTCCTGTGACATGCCTGACTGCTTCGCCCAAGATAACAATCACCTTGATGCAAGATTTTTGACTTCACGAAATGGAAAGGAGTTCTCTTGAGCACCTGAGCACTTATTGAAGCAAGGTAAATTTGAAAGGAACATTATCCTAGGCGTTAAATAAGTAGTTAAAGCTTTTGTAATTTAATTGTTCGCTTGAAGCTGCTCGAGTAACGTGCAGCGTTGGTTCGCATATTTGCGCCATGTGCTTATCGAAATCTGCCTTCATTCATTTTCTGCAAGATAAAAGTTCGGGCTTATGAAGCTTCAGGTTGTTTCTCGTTAGAAAACATCATTCTAGCAAGCTTATGCTTAACATAGTTTTACTATTTATTGGCTGTCTTGCGATGAATGGCTTCGCAAATGTTATTTATAGACACCGCACATGCCAAATTAAAATATTTTATCATCAGACCAATTCAATGCATGCATGCAAAGTGCTTACAAGTTGCTGGAAAAGCTGCATAGCTTTGAATGGCTTCCTGTTATAGGATAACTCCGTAAATGGTGTGGTTTAAATGTGTACATGGATTTAGCCATAACATGCACCAAGACCTTGACCTATTTCAGTTACAATAGCAAATAATGAAGAACTTATCTTAAATATATAAGCTTAAGTTTATAGCCACCACACAGCAAGTTTCTTGACCTCTTTCTTCTTTTTTTATTATTTTTTTTTTTTTTTGCAAGACAGCTAGGGTTACCCTGCCTGCTGATTAGGGTTGCCCTAGCAGGCAGGAAAAGTTTTGGTCTTGTAATTGCTTCAGATAGGGACAACTCTCCTACTTGGGACAACTTTACTTTTTCGTAAAAGTAAAAACATGTACTTAGAAATACCACCACAGCAAGTAAATGTCAAACTGAAATGCTCAGTTAATTATAATCAGTTTTTTTTCTCCAACAGTACATAATATTTTTTTTTTGCCAAACTAAAGAGTGTAAAAACAGGTGTTTCTATTTCATTTGGTTGCAAAAAGTTACAATATAAACTTGCACAAAGTCTGTTAAAAAATGTCTTGATTTTAAGAAACAAAAATTGAAATATGAGTTCTACTTGTATTTAAGTTATGCTTGAGTTGCCCCAAACACACTGTGCAATGTTTTCTTGCAATGCAAAATTTTTCTTACAATGTTGCGCGCAACAATATTTTTTTTGGGTGTTGTGCATGATGCAATTTGTTGGGCACAATGCCGCAAATGTAGAACTTGATTCTATTTTGCAAGAAAAGTTGCACCGTGTGTCCGGCCTTAACCCTATCTAAAAAAAAAATTAGCGTGAGAAAACAGATTACTTTTCATGGTGGCACCATGTACTACCGCTCCCTCCACAAAGACGTCTTAGAAACGAGCGCAAAAATACTGTGCTGATGATGTAATGCTACCCAGATCAGGGTAGTCCTCCTGATTGGTTTAGAAGGACCACCCATATCTGGGTAGCCTTACGTCATCAGTATGGTATTTTTGCGGTTCATTCTTAGAGGTCCTTTTGCGGAGGGAACCCTGGTGGCGTTGCCGCAAAAAGTCGTCTGTTTTGTCAGGCTTAAAAAACAAGCAGGAAAACTTTGTATCCACTCATAAAGGGGCGGGGGACAGTTAAGTACTCAAATATAGAATTAAGTTAGAGGGGCTAAAAAGGCATTTTTAGTGCCACTAAGGCTAAATTTTTATTACATGTTCCTAAATATTGGTTTTACATTTCAGGGATCTGGATAGATGATGTGATATCCAAATAAACAGCTATAATAATAATAATGCCCACAGGAGACGATGTACAGGTGGTCGGTGGGACCACAGATAAAACAAAGCAGGAACTACAACAAGCCTTGCTAGATTTGCTAAAAGGAAACCCTGAGATTTTGAATTCAGTTACCCAAACTACTACTAAACAAGGTGGCCATGCAACTGCTGAAGCTGTAAGTACCATCGTTTTGGAGGTAGTATATCAAACACTAGGAAAAGTGTTTCATCGGGATATCCAAACACTGAGAAGTGGGTTGAAAAACAAGGTGTAGCAGAGTTTCTCTAACCCACTTCATGTGAGGTCTTTGGATATCCTGATGAAAAACTTTTTTGAGTGTTTGATATAGCTTTCTAAACTGATCACTAAACGCAGAGAAAACAAAGGATTAAAATTGCGTAAATCTATGCAAATTGAGACCGGGTATTCAAATCTCCTTCACGGTAGTGATTTCCTTTGTGTTCTCATCATGAATTATTACAGCCATGCTCCGTCACGTGTGACCAGTAATCCACAAGACTGAAATGAACATTTGAATATTTCTTTGTAATGTCCGAGATTTGAATGAAACCTTGTAGATCCCTCTGGAAAACACTTTGAAAGTCACAAGTTAACAGAAAAATAACTTCACTACACGCATAACAAACAAATATTGTTCGAATATGTAACATTTCAAATAAAATGATATTTTGTAGCTCTTTGTTTCTGAAAATGCGGTAAAATTCTCACGGGAATTCCGAATCTCGGAATGAATTTACAAAACCGACGTGTAAACTTGAAAAATCCATTCAAATTTTCAAAAATACTGTTCACGCATGACGGAGCACAGCTGTAATGAATTTAAGAAGTAATATATCAAACACGAGGAACCATGTTTCATCAGATATCCAAACACCGCAAAGTGGGTTGAAAAACGACGCGCAGCCGAGTTTTTTTAACCCACTTCAAGGTGTTTGGATACCTGATCAAACACTCTTTAGAGTTTTTGATAAAGCTTCTCAAACTGATCGTTTAATGTGGAGAAAACGAAGAAATAAAATCGCCAAAATCTATGCAAATAAGACAGGATATCCAAACCTCCCTCATGGTAGTGATATCCTTTGTGTTCTCATCATGAATTATTAATGAGTTTGAGAATGCCATTTAATCAATTGAAAATGACTAAACTTTCCAAAACATAATGTTATACACTGTAGCATGAATACCAAGTTTATTGCTTTCCTTCACACTTGGTACAAATTTCTAAGAATCGTATTTGGGGCATGAGCATGGGGCAATTTGGAAAAGTTTTTCAACTTACAGTGTAACCCTGTGGGAAGCAGAAATTTAGCCTGCGAGCAGGCTCACTTGTTTGGGGTATCGCGCGAGTATCTTGGCGGCGAAGCCGCCAAAGCGAGCCGGCAAAGCCGGCAAGAAGAGTGGGGCGAGGAAAAGTGAGCCTGCATGCTGGCTATTGATTTTTGAATTCACCGCATTCGCCGACGAACGGGGCGATCCGATTGGTTAAAAATGACATTCTTCATGATAATATTTTGCTATCTGCCGCGAAAATCTTCACGTGCAACTTTCTGTCATGTTTGTTTACATTTTGCTTTGCTCCTATTGGATAGTTATCTGATACAGGTCAAATGCCGACTTGACACCTCACAAGGGGCAGAATTAAAAAATCAATAGCCCGCGTGCAGGCTAACTTTTCCTTGCCCCATTCTTCTCGCCGGCTTCGTCGGCTCGCTTTGGCGGCTTCGCCACCAAGATACTCGCGCGATACCCCAAACAAGTGAGCCTGCTCGCAGGCTAGCAGAAATTTTTCCAAAAAAGTAGTTATACAGCAGTACCTTGTGTGCATAGTGTAAAATTAATGATTCTTTACACTGTTGTTCAAACCTATTATTTTGGCAGTTATTGTTCTGGAAAAAACATTTTCGTGTACTGTCTTTCAGCCAACAAGAAGTGGAGACGAAGATGGCAGAACAACTCAGAAAAGTCCATCAATGTCCTTCCCTGAAGATGAAAACCGGCTTAACCAGCAGCGAAGAGCAAGTTATCAGTGGCAATCAGACAGTGGTGAGCATGACAGTGCACTTCATGATAACATGCAAACTCAAACTTATGATAATTATACAGAAAATAATACAAGCATAGGCTGCTTGGATATATTGAAATTTCTGTTTTTCAAGAGTTTTCAGCTCAATATCTGAAGTGAAATTTCATTTTCCAAGCAGCCATGTTAATTATTAATTTTTCTTTACTATATAAACAACATTAGTTACAAAGTTCTATGCATTTTTTTGAAGATTTTGGAAAATTCTCCAAACACTGTCCACAGGTTGAACGAATGTTTCCGATCATTTTCTGAAGATTGCCAAAGATTTTGATTTTTCTATCTCTCGGTTGCCAGATTCTTTATCTGGGTATGAAAGATGCGAAATGATTTACCAAAAATATAAAATTTCTCTCTTTTCCTCTTACTTTATAACACAGTAACACTTCTGTAAGTCTTGAAAACCTCCTCCTTCTTTCATTTATATTTTATATATTTGCTCTTTCTCTTTTTTTCCCTTTTTTATATAACCTGTAAAGTGATACAGAGAAAAAATCATGTGTTTATATGTATATTGTATATAATTTTTGCATAAAAGCTTAGGATTATTATTTTCTTTATTGTGAGGTATCAATTTTTTGGTCTGGTTTTTGTTTCAATTATAAAACATTGTAAACGTATGTACAGTACTTGGAAACCAAAAAATATATATGTATTAAAAAGATTTCCGAGGAAGATCCGAAGTTGTTTCGATTGTAGACTAACACCTTGTAAATTGCTTGACTTTTAATAATGGCAAACATGGTAACTTATGTGAAGATAGATGATTTCTTCACTCTTCACAGCAAAGATAAATTTGATATCTTCACATGATGTGTTGAGATTTGATTTTTTTTCATTAGGAGAAATCCTGGTATTTCACTGAAGTGTTAGCAGGGCTCGAAATTGCGCCCGTATCGGGCGCATTTGCGACTAAGATTTTGCTTTTGCAAATAAAATCTGTCTATTTAGTCGCGATTTTGTTTTACGGCCTAGTTAATAAAGGATTAATATTTGTAACTGGTAGTTGTATTTTTATCCAAAAAATCCTGCGAAATTCACGTTGAATGTTGCGTGACTTAATCGTCGATTTTATGCTCCATTAATGCGGTTTCCAAGAAGTGTGTCACGGGCGCACTTTTTCAGACTTTCTCAGAAATTTCTCGTCTCTCATTTTCGGTTCTGATAGTAGTATTTAGTTTTTTTTTGTGACTAAAATTTTCGAACTTGCGACTAAATTTTAGGAATTACTCGCAAATTACATTTGAGAATTTTTTTTAATTTCGAGCTCTGGTTAGTAATAATTTTTTTTACACTGCCGTCAATCACAATAGAATTATTACTGTATATAACATCATTGAAAAGACCCCCCAAAGAAAGAAAGAAATATTAACCAGCAGATTTTTAAGTAACATATTAATCTTCATTTAACTTGTAGATGATGGTATAGACTCCGCTTGGACAACAGCAACTAAAAACATGTCACCCCGTGAACTTTGCAAATGGCGCAGAAGTCTTTTCTCTGTTTATGTGGGACATCTCCCTTATGACATCACAAAGGTATTTTTATTAAATTAAAAGCTGATTAAATTTACAGTGAACTTGGTCTAAGCCATACACGGCACCAGCTCTAGCTGTCTGCATTAGAGAGGTGTCCGCCTTATAGAGAGTTTAGTTACAGACAAACAAATGAAATTTGGTCAAAACCAGCCAGCAACTGATGTCCGCCCTAAAGAGGCGTCCGCCTTACAGGGGTGTCCGCCTTACAGGGGTGTCCGCCTTACAGGGGTGTCCGCCTTACAGGGGTTTCCGCCTTACAGGGTGTTTGCTTACAGGGGTGTCCACCTTACAGGGGTGTCTGCCTTACACAGGTGTCTGCCTTACAGGGGAGTCAGCTTTGAGAGAGTTGACCGTACAGCCTTCATTTACAAAACATTCAATAGTAAACAATTTGGTTTGCAGGAACGATGACTGAATGAAAGGAATAACTCTTCTCCATGTCGGACATCTTCTTATCACATTTAAAATGTATCATAAAACGTTCTTATGCATGCGCATGAGTATAGGCTGCTTGGAGCCTCTTGTTAAAATTGAGTTGCAAGCTTATGGGATCATTATCATACACAGTAAATGGAGTGTTATTCTATTATATTAGTAAGTAACTTTTTGTGCATTTTTTCACAAGTTGCAGACACAAAATATGTCTTGTGTGCCATATTTATTCTAATAAACGCCCTGTCTCTAACAGACGTCCTTCTCTAATAAATGCCTTGTCTCTAATATACATTCTCTTAAAAAAAGGAGGAAAATTCAATAAACGCTTCTCACTAATAAATGCCCCCAACCCCAAATCCTTCTTGAAAAATATGAGCAATACAAAGAAAACTATACAGTGCATCAATGAAACTAGTTTTATGTTTTGTGGATGTAGTAAGTTGTGTTCCAGCCAGAAGTCTTTGTAGAGAAAGGAAACAAACACCTCTCTCTAAAAAATATCCACCCCACCCTGAAAATGGGAAAATATTGTTAATTAGAATAAATAAATAAAAGTAGCTATCCTGTCAGTGGATTTGTCTTTCTAATATGGCCTTATCACAGTCAACTAAGTCTCCCTAATACAAACTACATGTACATGTAGCACCAACTATTCCATGCAGAGAGGTGCAGGGGCGTAGCTAGGGGGGTCCCCCCCCCCCCCCCCCCCCCCCCCTTGTGAAAGAATTTTAGTAAAACACAGCGTGGATGTCGACATGACAATCTGGTAAATGCCAGGGCTGTCACTAAGATTTCAAGTTGCTGGGTAAATGCAATTAGTAGGTGAGGAATCAAACAGCTGGGGAGTTCCTTTGGTTCTATTTTCCTTCTATTTTCCTATGAAAGTAGCTGGGGGTCACGCTCATAGTAGCCAGGGGAAATCCCCGCCCCCCTGCCCTTAGTGACAGCCCTGAAATACCCTGTCACAGTGTGACCCCCCCTTTGAAAAATCCTATACCCACGCCGAGGTATTTCAGTTTGCAAAGAGTTGACCTTTTTGTCAAAATATTGAGTTTGTGCTAGTTGTTTTTATTGCAATGTTCATGGCATTTTCACAGAAAGAGCTTGTGCAGCTATTCAGTGAAGTTGGGAATGTACAAGATGCCCATTTACAACCAGCGTGCAAAGATGGCAGCCATACTTATGGGTTAGTATTTTCAGCTTGTAACTTAATTATTATTTTTGAATCTTAGCTCGGGGAGCTCGCTATAATTGCATATTGCTATGCGGTTACGCACATGGCTTAGCACTCATATAATTATACGCTGGGCTTGCCCGGCACCTCTGTTATCCATATTTAATCTTGATAAACTGGTTTAATTATTTCTTGATTCAGAGAACTGGTAAAAATGTTTTCAAGATAAAGGACTGCATCTTAATAAAATAGTGCATTTTTCAAACAATTTCAAGACTGAATACTTTGTAGGTCTCAGCCCTTAATCCTTTTAGCCCCAATAGTGATCAGCATCAAATTTCTCCTTGTTATATCAATGCTTACTTAATCAGAGAAGTCAGGAGAATTAAAGATATGATCACTCAAGATGACTTCTCTTGATACAGTATTTCAACAATTCTCCCCTGGCACTACAACTAAGATAAAAGTATGGGGATAAGAAAACTTGAGAATTTGTATTTTGATCGAATAGTAGGCTAAACTGCCTGCCAGAACTACGATCCACCACAGGAAGCCAGCCAAGAAACATCTAAGTTAATAATTATTACACTAAGAGCTGGTGCAGCTCAGAAATCAGCGACCACAAAAACCCACTTCAAACATGTCAGTTAGAAATGCGTTAACTCAAGTGCATATTATGTGTAAGTGCGATAATCATTAAAAAGAGGAGGTGATCACTTTTAAGATAGGTCTTGAATACAGGACAAGTGGTCCTTGAAATTTAGTTTTTAATATACACTGTACATGTACATGTATAGAGCATCCATGTCTGTGCATGATCATTTCTTTTTTTCCGTACTCACATCCCACGCTTGTTGTTCGAATTTTTCTTTGCGCACCACATGCACAATAGTGTCTGTTGTGAAGGCCAAGTTGATTACAGTGCAGTCTTTATCACTCCTAGAATCACTTATGGAGACATGTGATGTAGTTCTAACTTTTTAGTCTGTTGATGAAATCTTATGGTGTGACCATTCAAATGAAACCTCTTCTGCGATACTGTTGCATGATACCATTAATATTTTTGTTTTTTAATACAGTGGAATCCCGGGAGTTTGAAAAATCGAAGGTGGTATTGACTGAAATCAAATCCAAGGGAAATGAGTTTTGGTTCCAATAATCGGGAGTTTCGAAAAATCAAGTATTCGAAAAATTGGGATTCCACTGTATTTTGCAAAATGAATTATTTGGGATTTTTTATCTTTGGCACTCTTGAGGGTGAAGGGTTAAAAGGCCAAAAAGCACAACACTTGTACCATGACTGTTAACACACATGTATGCACATATAAAAAATTTCCTACAACAAGCTCTTCAAACAAACTGACTGAGCAGGAAGACATCTCCAAAGTTGCTCTCAGATGGACACAAATGGGTAAAAGGAAAAAGGGGCCATCCAAGTCCACTTGGAGAAGTACTGCAGAGGCAAAACTCTAGGTTCAAGACCTTAAAGGGACGCTGAACTGGGGTGAAAAATAGTGTCTTCATGAATGAATTCTTTAAGCTTACTTTATTATCTTGAAATTGGAAGAAACCATTGCCAAAAGTGATAGAAGCAAAGAAATACGAACTAAACAGACAAAATAATGGCTAGAAAAGTCAAAATTTCACATGAATGGCAAGTTTGATTTCCTGACCACCTGTCAATAAATCAAATTTGATGAACTGTAATCCACTTCAATCCTTGCAATCCTGCACTTTATCTCCAAACTACTGCTTCTGTTTTGCTCTTTAGAATGTTTCTATCCAAGTAAGTTGTACATTTGGTGGCATTTGGCTATATAATGTGGAAATACTGTGAGCTAATTTGGCGAAATTTTGCTATTTGGCTGGACAGCATCCCTTTAACTGGGAGCAAGCTTCACAGCTTGCTAGGGACCAGCCCTATTTGTCACTTGGCATCTTAAGGATTGATGACGATGACATGCACATAATTTATTGGAACTGGGGGTGGGGTAGAAAACAAAAGAATAATTAATGAAAGGGAAAAAGCCAGGAAAAGCATTCCCACAAAGAAAGTAAACAATGCAGAAGAAAATCTGATCATAATTATTGTGATTAATGCTATTGTAACTCTGTCAGTGTAAAAAAAAAAAACATTTTGTGTGTCTAAAGCTAAATAGTTTTCTTGCGAAGCATTCCCCTTGGACACCCCTGATTCATATGTTTGTTCAAGTCTTTTATGCCACTGCAAAGACTAGTTGTGACATTTATCAATAATTAAAAGTCATGTTTATTCTTATTTCTAAGAAAATGCATTCCAATAAATGCTGTACTACAGTTTAGCAAATGAAGTGATGTCTTGAAAAAAAAATTGTGCTGAGGGTTCCACCCGCAAAAAATATTGCACAGGCAAATTGGGTGGAAAAAAAATCCGTGCAAGCTGAAAATTTGCATCCCCCAGCACTTTTCTTATGGTGCATCCCTTAGAAGACTTCACAGATATGTACAACATTAAATTTCACTTATATTTAATAGTTTAATTAAAATATTCATGGCACTCTAAATGGTCTAAAATTAATGTAAACAGAAAATACATACTCCCAGTGTATCACATCTGTTAACAAAAGTTTGCAATAAATCTGCATCAAATTTTTCAGAGAAAAATATTATTTGCATCAAGTACAATGATTATAGGTTATCTCAAGCATGTTATAAGTTGCAAATCGTAAAATGTTTCTTAGGGCCTGGTCGCACTACAGTCAAAATCAAAAATCCGCCCGCACAAAAATCGTGGAAAACAAAAGAAACCACTCCGGTGGGACACGCTTTTTGTGAAATGTTTTTGTTTTTATGTCATTTTGCATGGGCTAATATTTGTTTTTGACTGCAGTGCGACCAGGCCCTTAGTTGTGAATAATTTATTAGAATTCATAAAATTTCTTACTCTTCTTGGCAAGCTTTTGTTGTATATAGTCACAATTTTTCCAAGGATGATGAAACATGTACATTGTAGCCTACTTGAAAAAAATCATCTAGAGAACCCAACTTAGGAATTAATCAATTCCAAAGGCGATCACTCGACAACCCCTGCCCCGACACACTCCCAGGCATTTGACTTTTTCCAAAAAAATTGGTCAAATGTAGCACTGAGGCTCCGAGAAGCATCATTTTAGCTACCTGTACTTCTTAGATGAAAAGGTAAGCAATATTATTATGAAGTTTTGAAGGTTTCAATTTGAATAGTAAATCAAAACTACATGCTTTTATCACAAAGATTGTTGTTTGAGCACATAGGATGCCAAGTGAATGGGATTATGAAGCCTCCAGTTAATGATCACCGAAGTGCGCTTTGTAGATAATAAAAGTAAAATGCCTGCCAGTGATCAAATTCTCCACTGTATGGAGACAACCTTGAGTCAAATGCCCAGATGCCTCACATATAAAAATGACAGGGGTGCTAATTGGAAATTTTCGAAAAACACCCTAAATGCCCAAATGTTTTTTTTGTTTTATCCCGAAGAGGTACCAAATATAGAAGTTCCTGTCATAATTTTTGCGGTTCAATAACCTAAAAGGTACCGCGATAATTCTAATGGTGGTCATTTCAGATTTGAGCACCCTAAGCAGTCCCAATCTACACATTTTGACCACTAAAAGGAACAACAACTACCCCCGTCATTTCAAAATGGAAGTCCCCCCCCCCCCCCCCAGACATTAATTCGAGTGGGGATTACTCTTTCTTGTGACAGCAAAGCTTGCTTAATTCTTACTTAAAACACAGTTTTGAATTATTTGCTACCAGAGCTACTCTGCAAGCAAAAATTGATTACAAAAAGTACAAGTATAAATGAATCCATAATGCAATTTTAAAACGCTGATACAAGAATCTGTCCCATGCACCCCTCCCCTTACTCGATAATGGAATGCAAAAGCTCATATTGCAACAACATTGAAAGTATAGAAATATTCAAAGATATAAAATTCAAGAGCCAAAGTACATTCAGTCTAAAACATCGCCGTTTTGCCCAGAACTCCTTTGGACACACGCTTTGGTCGCCTCAGATATTCATCGATTGCTCTAATGCAGTGTTTCCAAGTGTTAATTTTGTCTTCGGACGTGATCGCATACAACTCATAGACGGTCTCCTTCACGAAGCGGAGTCGATCGGGGTCAACTGCTTCCTTTCCTCTCGTTCCGGTGCAGTTCTTGTTGTCCAGTTCACTGTGGTCAAAAATATGCCGTAGCAGCTGCACTGCAAAGTTTCCGATGGAGCAGCTTTTGCATTTGATCTGGGAGAGCTCTTCTTGGGTGATGTATTCGGGAAGGACTTTTCGTGTGACGAGCGGCGGAGCAGGAGTCCCTTCGTTCCCATTTTCAGAACCCGGCGAAGAATCCTCGCTCGAAGCAACGGCTTTAACCGGATTAGCAACCATTGAAGGCGTGCTCGAATTCAACGGAGCTTGAGGCCTTGTCGGGGTGTTGATCGGAGTTGTGTTTTCCACGCGCGGAGAAGGCGAAACGGAAGAAGGCGGATCAGCTGGAACTTGTGTGGCGGCGGAGGGTGGCTGCTCGCCTCGCGAGTTTTCACTGCTGCTGAGGATGGAAGGAATTGGAGCGACTTTCACCGTGTTAGGTACTGTGCTTTGGCTTGGGAGAGAGCCTTGCAGCGTTGGGAAGAACGAAAATAACTCTTCCATGCCCCGCATGATCTTGTTCTGGTTTTGAAGAATGGTCGCTTGATTTACCATGATGGCGCGTTGGTTTTCCAAGATGGCGGAGAAGCGTTCTGGATTCATCGAGTCATTTGGATCCATAGCCATATTTCTTTTCTTCGTCTCTTGCTGAAGCTGGCCTGTTAATTATTTTCTTCAATTGAACCGGCTTAAAGGAATATTTGTTTCACTTTAAAGTATTTGAAAGTTGTTTTCTTCTCCGAAGCGCGAGTAAAATGGCGTCCACGAAAGCGAATCGCGAGTAAACCCGCGTGAGGCTGCTGAGGTACCGCGCGTCTCACGTGGTACGCGCGCAAACGAGGGTGGAAAATAATTTTACGTCACGTGAAACATGCGCTCGAAAGTTTCTTCCAAAATAGGCTAGAACGAGTCTGATCAAAGTTTTAAATTTAGAACAACAACAGAATAATTATTGTTTCTGCACAAAAATATTATAACAAAAAAGCTCAAGGTAACACAGAAATAATGCCTTGTAGCATTGTGTTGTTCCAGAAAAAATCCCATACCCTCCCAGGAAAGTGTTTTTTTGTTTGTTTGAAATGATGCAGTTTCTTATGCACCTACCAATGTTAAGCCCGAGGGTGGGGGGTGCAAGGGGTGGGGATTTTGACTTTTTCTCAAAAAATAGTTGAAAGTTCCACTTCACGGGAACAACACGATGGTCAAAAATAGCAAAATTTTCCACCCTGGGGCAGGTGCAGATGGTCATTTAACCGTAATGCAATCTACAGTTGTGGAAACCAATGGTGAAACAACAGCTTTTAATATTTCTGTTGTATTTTCTGTGCACATGTTTAATACTTCAACAAATTAAAGCTTCAATGAAAAACAAGTGCTGTGGTCTGTTTTTCAGCTTCACACAATCGGTCACAAAGCAAAGAAAACTGAGAGCCATTGCAATCACTGAAAATGAAGCGATCGATTGTCTCCGGCGTCTTTTTGAACACTGAAGACTTTCCGACTTTCCCCGAACTAAATAAGAACCTGAAACAAATCATAAAATATTGAATCACTAATGACTATAAACAAAGCGAGCAAGTACATCATGGATATGCAACATTATCATATGCAAAACATTTCTTCCACAAACAAAAGAAACACCAGATTAAAAAACAAATGGAATCCTTGTTTGATATCAGCATACATAAAAAGAACTGGTAGGCTGTTAATTAACAACAAATTTCAGCAGATTCTCCCCTATATAATATCTTTCTCTCGACCATTGCAGCGAAGCGCCAAACAAGGGAAATCTCACTTCGTTCCCAGTCCTTTCATACCTGAAGAGCAACTAGATTCCAGGATCTCTCCATTTTCCTAGATGGCGGCCATGTCAAATTTCCCACCCTCGGGCATAGCGTAGTTGTCAAAATCCCGACCCACGGAGCAGCATACGCTATCAATAATTATTCCCCGTGGTTTGCCCCCCCCCCCCTCCCTCGGGCTTAACATTGATTATGATAGGCGCATTTTTAGTAACTCAATAACTAGTCGATAAGCATTGTTAAAATGTTATATTTATTTTATTTAATTTGTAACATTTTTCTTTTAGATTTGTTAGATTTCTCACCCTTGAAGAATGCAGTGAGGCAGTTTCTATGCTCCATGGTCGTTTCCTGGGGAACAGGACCATAACAGTGGAATATGCATGCGAGACCAAAGAGAGATTACAAGGAAGTGATCCAAGTGATTTGCCTCTAGACAGTAAGTACTGGTAGTATGTTTTCATTGTTTTATTTATAGTGCTACTACAATCAAAATTTGCCATTTTTATGGGAAAAATTGCATTCCTGACAGCTTGCTACAGGTGGATATTATACCTGCCAACTTTTTCCAAGTGATAGGTGTGAGAATTTTTTTTAGTGGGAGTGCAGGATTTCCGAAGGCAAATGTACCGAACTTGTGGGGTACACTCTAAACTCACGTACTCACAAATTGTATTCGACAAATCCTTGTTTTATTCTCCTCGTGGTTTTACAACGCGTCTCTAAAATTCGTTCTATCTCTCTTTCAAAGCCTATTGTCTCTTCTCAAACGTCTCCGGTTACAATTTCGTGACCCTAGCCTAAACGTGCTTATGCAACTTCCGTTTACAACCCGACCAAATCCAAAGACAACCTGATCTATTTCCATGGACCTCAGACCTCCATTTAATAACATCCAACTTTAGTATATACTGAAACAGTGGATAGCATTGTTGGCGCGCTCTGATTGGCTACTGAAACTCGGAATAGCAAGTGCTATTCACCTCCCAGCAATTTGCGCGCGAAAATTGTAATCGTTGACAGGAATAAATGAGTTAAAAAGCATCATTTTCGTTATATTATCTCACTGTTTCAGTATAGTGGTTGGTAGTGGTGGATATCTTAAACATCTGGATGAAATTAGCTTTTGAAAACCTTTTTTACTTATAAATTATCCAGGGGAATAATTTAAAATATTTGAACATAATGTATCACTCCTTTTTACAGGAAGGGACAAGCTTTTGAGAAATGACTTTCCAAAGGCTGATCAGTTATACCGGCCCATGTCCGATGCTGAATCCCAGGAAAAGATGATTATGTGGAAGCTGCGTTGCTCTGCAACAAGACAGAAATCAAATGGACAAGGTACAATATAGACTTGCCACAAGTCAACCTCACGAGTTTCACAGTAAAGTAAACAAAGCGAGCTTTTGAGGCCGCGAAGCGGCCAAGCGAGAAGTCGTGACTCACGAGCTTTTGAGGCCGCGAAGCAGCTGAGTGAGCAACGAAGTCGCGAGAGGTTGACTTGTCTCGCTTGAGAGGTTTTCATTTGTGTTTCGCGCCAAAAATGGGGAGTGGCGTGACTTGTCAATGTCATCATTTATTGTTTTGCAACCGACCCCATTGTTGAATTTCAACCGCAAGTCACGTTTCATTGCGCCTAATACCTTGTGATTGACAGTTCTGTCCCCAAGGGCTACTCTCGGCTACACTGATTGGTCTAAGTGCAGCGACCCGTTTTTGGGTCGCTTCGTCCGGCGGGCTATAAATATAAGACGAAGGACTTTATTGTAAGTCTAGATACAATATAACTCTTCTACTTCTAACTTTTGAGTCTGTCAACAAAACCCAATGATGTAGCCTGCGAATACAGCCGCCTCTCATCGCTCCTGTCCGCTAGGGGCGTTCGCGCGAGAGTGTCTGCGATTAACTTTGAGAAATTCCATACTGATGACGTAAATCTGTCCTGCATCAAGACAGGAGCGCTGATTGGTCAACTTGATAATTTTACATAATAATTATGCTTTAAATTGTGCAGTGACTCAATCACCAGTTGCGAGGATTAATCTTGTCTGTCGTTAGAAAATGTTCGACTCTGTGTTCAATCTATTTGTCCTATGTTTAATGTTTTGACGTTACAAGCCCGTCAGTTTCAGGCTCTTAAATAGTTTTATCTGCGGTGAAGAGGTTTTTCTATTTTTGTCAATTTACCGACCGGATTTGGCAAGTCACTGATATTTCAAATGGCGCCACTCGTGCACGTGTGGATGAATGAACATTTATCGGCGATACATGGGACGAAAAATCCCGTAATTATCATCATCAGTCTGTTTTTAGCGGAAAGACTATCTTCAGACTGTGTGCCTACATCCTCATGGACAAATTAATGAATCACAACCTTTGCTTAGACGGATCTATAAAGAACCTCCTCTTATTTCATACGAAAGGGGTAGATCCTTAAAAGACATGCTGATCAAAGGTCATAACAAACACGTCAGGCGCTAGTAGGATTTGTGATAGGCCTGTCAACAACTTTCATTTCATTTGGTTTCACTGCATGCACATTATTATAATTATACGAGATTAGCGACGGGTGAGTTACGTCATCAGTATGGAATTTCTCAAAGTAAATCGCAGACGCTCTCTCGCGCGAACGCCCCTAGCGGCCGGAGCGATGAGAGGAGGCTGTATTCGCAGGCTACCAATGATGTGACCATTCAAATGAAACCTCTTTTGTAGTACTTTTGCATGTAGTCCGGCAGAATGGTGAAAGAATTGTGGGTTTTGTGGTAAAAGCACCAAACTTGGCACAATAATAGTTTATGACATGGTGAACAATTTTGGATATGGAGCCCACCGAGATCTATCCCATAATAATAGTAAGCGCAGGTTTCTCTTTTGCACCCTGAGAATGGACATGGAAACGAGACTGGCACAGAATATGTTTCATAACAGCTTTATTAACATGTGTAAAACAGCCACACAAGTAGAAAAATGAAAGGTAATGTAATCCAAAGATATGTAATGACTAAGAGATGGTCACGTGATCCATCAGCATGCAAACGAGGCTGATTCTGAATAACTATAAAAACAACTATCTTAGTTTACAGTTTCAAGCCATCAAGAACAGAATATATGTGAAAAGCTTTCAAACTAGTATTGAATCTCTAGCAGTGTACATCATATCTGGTGTTCCACATCAATGCATCTGGTTATAAATTAGGGCCTGCCGCACAGTCCACCACAATGACAGAGTGCAGTGCAAGGCAACTCTGCACGAACACATTTACATCGTCCAGTGCACCCTCTCTCACTCTTGCAACCGCATTTCAAAGGTTCTTGGCAGCTTTGTGATGCCTGAGGAATCGTTGTCCACAACGGGTCCCAGGCTTGTGTAGGGCCTCGTTGCCAGCCCCACTCACTGGGAGGAGGAAGTTGAGGTGATGCTTCCAAGCACGTTCCCCAGCAGTGACCAGCCTGGAATGTTGCTCTTTTTGTGTGCTGTAGGAGGGCGTCAGCTGTTGGAGGTATCGATTCAATATTCCTTCCTTTGCGCGTGAAGAGGTCCTTGCGTGCAGCATTGACGGTTGTACATGAGCTTGTACGGTCATACATGAGCACCGTAAAGCGCTGAAGGACAGGAATAGCATCAGACACGGCTGAGATTGTTGGGGCAGCACTTAAGCTCTGAAAAACTTCCGTCACTTCATCGTATATCGTCCACGCCTTCCACGCCTTCTTCTTGCCTATGCTGGCAAACGAGGATGTCTGGGCGCATCCGGTAAAGCTGTGAAACGCAAGTAGAGCCCATGCTTGAAGCAATAACATGTACTGGAACATATCGTAAATGCTTTCCGACTCCAAATGCCACCCAAAGCTCAGACAAAGAAAGGTCATGAAAAAACGCAATGGCTAAAACCACAACGTCAGTGTCAACAGTTCGCAGCATCACTTTCTCAAAGCCACACTTTGCAGCATCAGCAGCATGGAGTAGAAGTCTTGTATCGGCTTCTTCGTGATTGCATGGTGACAACTCAGATGTGTCTTCTCTCCTTCCATTGTACACTACAGACTTGCCCTTCGTGGATAACACCTGTCCAAGTTCAACGTCAACTGTGCCAAGCTGATCAGCAAGGAAGTCAAAAAGTTCCTGCTTATTCTCGTCAACCCTGAGGAACGCTGCCCAATTGCCAGGAATTTTGGTGTCAGACTTGACACGCCTTCGGATCCCCTTTCCTCTCTTGCTCCGGGCTGTCGCCTTGAGGCTGTCCGCATTGTACTTGTCCCATACCACATCAACCCTTTGGACATTTCTGAGCTGACCTTTCACATAAGGAAGAAAAACTCCCTGACTGTATTCCTGGAATGTCCTTGAAGGGCCAGGCTTCAACATGTTCACAATAGCTGCGCCGTCAAGTAACATCACCTCTACTGATGGTGCTTCAGCTTGCCCTGGGCTGACCTTCTCGAGGCAATGAAGCAGGTCTGATTTCGTGCCAGATCGAAGTTGACCAAACTGAGCCAAGGCAGGCGGAAAGCTCTGGTTCTCATGAGTAAAGAACGCTTCCAAATCACCGTCACGAACTTGGTAGGAAATGTACAAGCGAGCAAACAGAGAGCAGTTACTCTTGAGAAATGCAATTTGCATTTTGTCACTGGATTTTGCTTTGGAAGGAGGAGGACTGCTGAACAATGCTAAATTGTTTCTCTTTATTGGTTCAAAAAGTGATACTGTCCGCTTCTCAAGCCTGTCAGCCACAAACGCCTTGAACTGTGTCTTACCGACTTCTTCGATCTTTCTGACAGTTTCAACAACACCTGTATCCACTATGTCTCGTGTGTCCAGTACAAGAAGCTCCTCGCTTTCGTCGAGAAAAGGATTACCCATTTCTTCGAAGGTAGTGCATAAAGCTTTTACTTGCTTTTGGAATGTTGCTTGCACCCCACTCATCTGCTCGTGGTAACGTAAATCGGGCCCCTCGCTTTGACTTTTCTTTGTGAGCTCCTCTGACGTTTTGAATTCGTTGATGAGTCGAGAAACCTCTGGACCACAGACCATCCAACGTAATAACTGGCTGGGGTTTTCAGTCAAGCCGATTGCTCCTCCATCACCTTTGACAACTTTGTTGTTTTGTTCATGTGCCTGATCAATTGGAATTGAGGAGAATGCACGATGAGATTTTTCCACAACGAAATTCCCCTTTCTGAACTCATTAGCCACAGATGGAATTTCCTTATCAAGGGATTCCATGTCACGAATATGCACTGGAAGCCATCTTGCATAGTGTATGGAGTTTAACGCAAAGAACCATGGAGCAAGGGATGCACAAGCCTCTTTGTACAGCTGGAAGTTCCCTTCACGCAAAGACCTCACAAATATCAGAATAGTTAGCTGAAACTTCAGGGTTAGCGACCAGTACTGAAAATGTGGACTTACAGCTTGTCGTTGGTTGCGCCATTCATTGAGTGGTAAAGGTTCAACTCCTTCAGCCAGACTATTGCAGTAGGTGTCATATGCCTTGTGCATAAGGATATCTAAAGCAGCAGCTGTCACCTCATGGGCATGTCGAGTACGCGACACATGGGCTGCATTTAAGAACGAGTCAGCTGTTCCTGGAGTTGTCACTTCTGCTTGAGCTAGGGCATTAGTCCAGCCACTTCCCTCGAGCCAGTTCCCAATCGCTTTAAGTGCAGCAACTTCTGTGTGTAAACCTCCAAGCAAAACCACCAGCTTTTTCTCACCATAGGTTGTTGGCCAGTTCCATTGGATCTTCTTTGTGATCGCATATAATGGCTGATCACAGGTGAGAACGGGCACTTGCTCCGGATTGAGAAAGCGTACAGCTTGGCTCACAACATCGATGGCATGACAGATCGTGGCTTCTGAGTGTGCTTGTTCTTGGAACAGCGGCAACAGCGAACTTTCACCTAGCTGCAAAGATCTGTTTGCAGATTGACTTGCATGGAAAGCTGCCCATGTCATATCCAAGGTATCTTTGGAAATCTCTTGATTAAGGCGCTCTCTTACATTATCCAGCCACTTGTATTCTGTGTCGTAGGCTGATGGCATTTCTAGACAGCTACCCACTGAAAGACCTTCGATAGGTGGGACAGGTGGCTCCGACTTCGAAAGAACGACAGCCGGTACAGTGGTGTACGAATCAGGTAGATGGGCAAGACGCTTTGTGTTTGCATTAACAGCAATGACAAGAGCTCGTTCTTCTCCAATGTCATCTTCTTCGGGGTGCTGAAATAACGATATTCCTGTTCCGTGAAATGAACCTTGCGCTGTAGTAGAACTCGGGTTATGGTCTATGTTGTCAACAGCAGCTGTTGTAAACACTTTCTTGTTCAGTCTGGGTGGACACACAACTCCTTCAGATTCGTAAAGTGCGCAGACTTCATTGCCCATTTGGGTTGAGATTTCTAACACCCTATCATATGAAATGGACAATCCAAGGTGGTAAAGATCATCGACAAGAGCTTTCTTCCTTGTTTCTGCATGTGTCATCAGGCCCAGATAAACTGGGAGTGGTGGCTCCCGTTCAGAAGAGTGGTAAAGAGAGGAACATTTCTCACTGCTTCTGCGTCTTTTAGTAGAATTTAAAACTATCAGTTGAGATATGCTTAGAGTTGTCTGCGCCTCTACCATGTTACTTGACTGGGTCTGGATGTCTGCGCCTCCTAAAATCATCCCAATAAACGTCTTCAGAGATTCTGGAACGGACTCTTGTTGGCAGTTGTTTTCAAATGTCCCATTAAACTTTGTCTTGGTGTTCAGAACATCTTTGCGAATGATCTTGGCAGCCTGCGATAAGATCATGGCTTGGCTATCGAAATCTTGCTCGTAAAGGTTCCTTAGAGCACGTCCTATGTCTTTATTGAATGCCAACATCACGTCTCGTCCTTGTTTATGCGCTTGCAACCCAGGAACGTTTGCCAGAATTCTGTCCTTTAAATCCGTTGAGTGAACTTTTGTAGAGGTATCCCCTCCTAGCTGCTTGAGTCGTGTTGAGTACATCTGTGTTAGCTCAGCTAGCTTGAAAACAGGAATCTTGTCTTCTAATTCAACTCGCGAGTCCTCTATATATGCAACTAATTGAGCAAGTGCGATACCTTGGAAAACCTTTTCGCTTCTGTTTTCAGATTTATCGCAAGATCTCTGTGCTTTGTTGTAAAGTGCCACCAAACACTTTGAATGGTATACGGCTTCTTGGGAAATGAGATCACCAGCACTTAATTTTGCAAGAAGTGTTTGATCTCCAAGTTGAAGGGCACATTTACGAACTCTTGCATCCATGTTAAATGTGGAAGTTTGATGAAGAGGACCTGAAGAATTGTCACAAAAAAAGCAGGCACTTTTAATGTTGGGGGATCTGGCACCAGAGTTGGTTCGTGTAAACTTAGTGGGTAAGGAGCAGCTGGGTTTGTCGTGGCTTTTTCTTTTTACTGCACGTTGAAATTTTAAGTTATTAAAGTTATTATAGCAGGTCTTGTGCCACTTTGCACCCCATTTCATAAGAGTTGATGCAATTCCATTCCCATCGTCCAACTTTGTGATGTCGATCGTTACTGGTAATGAGTTTATCTCATGGAACCGTAAAATATTGTTTGCCAAAGTTTGATAGCCTGTCCCTGGGTCAATATCGCACCTCAGTGAGTTATCGGGGGATTGCAAGGCTTCAGTTGTAGTCTCTTGGCATAAAACACATTTTGACCAGTCAATACATGTGGACAGATCGGGCTCTTGCTCGGCCATTAAGAGAAGGACTAGAGCAAACACAATCACTTGATAAAATACATGGATCTTCATGTTTCATCACACTTAAAAAAGACAAAAATAACAAGAAAATGAAGTGTGTTGGTGAATTAGTATAGTTAATGAGCAAATTGTTCTAGAAACACAAAAACACAACAAAGATGACCTTGCCAAATAACTGCAGACTTCCCATGAAACACCTATCAATATTTTAAATACTGAGTAGTGTAATAAGCTATAAAAATATCGGCAAGTATTTTGCTCCGACTCTTTTTCTGTAAATCTTAAAAAACATAACTATAAATATGTCCCGATAACAAAATCTGAACCATTTTGAGGCAGTCCAGGGAGCTTATCGTACTAATTTTTCTTGAGATATAATTATTAGTTAAGTTTAAATGTTTTGATAGTTTCTTTTTAATTCAGCTCAACTAAATTAATTGTTTAACAAAGCATAGTTAATAGAGGGGACTGGTTATGAAAGCCGGCGAACTTCAAAGAACGATGTCTTTGTTATTCTTTTTGCGTAGTCACGTGATATTGACCCTGCACATGAAAACTAAAGATGGCGTCCGGAGTGACATGACTCTCGAAGCGCGAGTAATCTTTTGCTTATATTTTGATAAATTGTTGTGCGATCGAGGATAAAATAGCATAAATACGAAAAACAAAAGTTCAGTATCAAAATGCCAGGTGAGAACTGTGCAGTGACTGGTTGTGGAATGTGCAGAAGAACGAAAGGTGTAGGAATTTGGAAGCTACCGGCAGCGAAGAACGACGCGTACAAGAAATGGAGAGACGATTGGTTGAACGAGATAACGAAAACGAGATAAATAGATCGCGAATTCAGGGAGAGAATCAAGAACGACAATGTGTTTACCTGTGAGAGGCATTTTGAAGCAGAAGATATCGAGATTTGTAAGTCAAAAACGCTTGTTGTTACCATATAGTTGTTACCATGGCTAGTAGAGTCCCCTCTACTAACTTTGTTGTTTAATACCTGTAGTTGTGAATTTTGCAGTCGTTTATTATATAAATATGATCGCGAAACGCACGCGTTATTGAGTTCTACTGAGTTTAGATGTGTGTATTTTCTATCTTGTAGTCTATGGAGAAAAAATGACAAAGAAAAAACCACGCTTTGGTGCGATCCCGAAGCTAAATCTCCCTAAAAAGAGCCACGAAACTGCCAAGCCAACACCAAGAGCAGAACGTTCTGTTGTGAGTGATTTTAGCGATCCTCCCAGACAATGCTACAAAAACTTTGAAGAAGTGTGCCAGCGGGTGAAGTCATTGAAAAGTCTGAACGAATGGCAGTACAAGAAAGTAAATGGCAAGCTGGTATTGAAAAAGATGGTAGACCCATTTCTATTACCAGAGATTGAACTTATTGTGGATGACAGCCTTGGATATGCAGTTAAAACATATGGATGCTATCTACCAGAGGACCACGACTTATATTTAAAATACCGGCGGTCAATGCGAAATGTGACTGTATCAAGTCTTGTGAAGGATATTGACAACTATAAACTGTGCTGTGGTGTAAAGGCCACAGAACTGACTAGTCAACTATACCACCATGTAATTCCTATGGATGTCGATGCAATGTTTGATGACCGTGAGGAGCAGTTTCCCAGCAAGGACTACTGGAGGGCAAAAGACTGTAATTTGCTTTGCGCAGAAACAGATTGTGTATCATGTGCAGATTTTTCAGCTTATTCGAGTGCGAACATCAAAGCAAAGGAAAGGCGACTTGCCACACCGGCTCATGTTAAGGCACCAGTTTCAAATACGGACCCAAAGAGACTGAAGCTGACCTTGCAAGGGCAAAGATTGAGGTGTGCAGAGCTCGAACGCGAACTGGATGAAATTCGAACAGAAATTGTTAAGTCGAACATTGTGGTGGACCATGAAATGAGTAATGACTTTACTAGAATTCTTGATGAAAATGATGAAAATGTTACACCGTTTATGAATTTATTCTGGCAACAGCAGAAGAAGCTCTTCTCAAGTAGCAAGACTGGTGTTCGGTACCACCCGATGATTATACGGTTCTGTTTATCACTAGCAGCCAAGTCACCATCATGCTACGAGGAGTTACGGGTTATGTGAAACTACTCTAATAATTGTCCTGTTTTGTTTGCTAGACGATAGGAGGACATGGCCATAAACTTGCTTTATAAAAACTGTGCTTTCTGAGGGAACGTTTTAAAAGTTTTCAATAAATGAGTTGATCAACTACCTCAATACTCAGTAAACATCACCTCCAATTTTAAATAAGGCCCCCCTTTTTTTAATTCCCCCCCCCCCCCCCCCCCCCCCGTCAAATGTATGTGCTTGAAAACATAAGTCGCCAGGGGCTTAATACAGAAATTATGGTATGCTGAATCATAGTTAATTAACTATGGCTGAATTCAATGCTGGATTATTGATGTGGATAAATGCAAAGGTAGTGGTGAGCTTATACAGAAACACTAAATTTCATATTTGAATCATGCTCAAGGATCCAGCGCTATTTTTCACCAACCACTAAAATATCCCTTTGGGAGTGCTCGCAAATTACACTGGATCCTCGAGCATGCATTTGAATGTCCTTGTCATATTTGTTTGAACCAGGTAACAGACTGTACATATATACTTCACTCCTATACCCTTTCTAGTCATATAGTAAATGTATATGTTGTGGTCCAATTTTATCCTTGGTGCAAATTTTATTTTCCTTTGTTTTTGGCTATGGTAATGTATGATAATGTGTTTTAAACAAAGGAAAATAAAATTTGCACCAAGGATAAAATTGAACATATATATTTTTGTTGTTGACAGAAATTGGTCATTTCATATTTATAGCAGTTGATAATATCCATTTCAACATCATGTACTGTAGGCAAAGAGGATAACATCAACATTCTTTAATTTTTAATGTGAAACTTCCTTTTCACATGATTGTAGCTGGTTTTAAAATGCTTAGATTAGTATATATATATAAATGAATGTACATAAAGAGAAAGTAGTTTTTGGAAAGCTTGAAACAGCTGTTAATGTTATATTTACATAATGTCTGGATCCAAGATGTAAAATATTAATATAATAAACAGCTTGTTATTTTTAATCATGGCATGGTTATTCATTTTGGCAGCTTCTGTTTATTTCTTTCCTTAGTGACTTGGCCTTCGTCTGTTTTGCCTTCATCTTATACCGCTGGATTAAATCCTTAGCTAATGAGAATGCACGCACCCTAAGATACAATATTACCATACTTCGCAAGATGTCTTTGCTCACATGCCTCTCGGGAACTAACTCAGCATCAGATAAAATGATGGCAGAGTTACATTGTTAAAAGGCACTGTTCCCTAATACTTTCCATAAAATTTTTCAACATTGCTATTTTTCATATGCCCTTCAAAAAGACTTTTCAAGTTCTTGAATTCCTCACTTCCTTCCTCAAGCACTTCATACTGATAGAGAGATAGCTCACTTCTTATGCTTTTTGAAAACACCTTGGCTTCTTTGATTTCTGTATAGCAGTGCTCACTATCTCCATCAGAACACATTAGGTCAGTAACTGAGGAGCTTGGCTGTTCTGGCTATGCTTTGCAGCACGATGCCTCTCAAGGCCACCTTTCGTTTTATACTTTTTGCCACAGTGGCACACAAGTTCTACAGACTGGACCTATACAAAATAGACAACAATTTGAGATTAGTGAGACATAAAAACATAAATAGTTAGGCACAAGAATGTTTACAAAGTCTGATACATGTAGTTATTATCCATGTAGTTCTGTCACGAATAAACGAAGACCAGCGAACGCATTAACTCACATTTAAACTCTATTTTGAACTTCTTAGCACAATAAATCTGTGTAGTTGTATCATATATCCGTTTTATATTAAAACTCTTGGTTTATAAATGTCTACAGAACATTTAAACTCGAACAGAACGTAGAGTAAATTGTAGCCTGCTGGTTTGTTTACATCGAGATTACAATCGCATTGGCTCGAATTTAAGCTTTATTTTGAACTTATTAGCAGAGTAAATCCGTGTAGTTACATCATATATGCATTCTATCTTAACACTCTTGGTTTATGAATGTCCAGAGGACATTAAACACAAACAGATCGGCCTAGAATGTAGAGTTTAATTACAGCGTGCTGGTTTGTTTACAAGAAAATTACACACTTCGATTTGTTTGTTTTTTTGCACTTATTTTGCTATCAAATGGAATAACTTTTACTTACTTCACTAACAGCAGACACAAACTGTTTTTCCATTGCTTTATCGCCTTCTAAAAGCTCCAAAATCGTCTCTAAATCGTCACCGAACATGAATAAACCTTCGTCGGCTATGCCGTGATTAAATCTTTTGACAACACGATCTGTGCAGGGTCAGTGTCACGTGACGTGCATGTTCAACATCAGAGAGCCGCTATTGTTTGGCGCCTTAGAAGTTCGCCGGCTTTCATAACCAGTCCCCTCTATTAACTATGAACAAAGTAAACCTGCTGATTAAACCACTTTGGGAATGATACAGCGTTGTATCATTGCACTATTGGGAGCACGTGTTTAGCACGTCACTACTACGAAAACATTCCACAAATTGAACTTGACTGAACTTGCCTCATTCATGTAATTTTTTTGGCAATGCTTTGCAGCACAGCTGAAAAACATATCCATAAATTTCTTTCAAATATCAAAGCAAAAACGTAAAAATACCCAAGTAGAATAATTAATTTTTTATTGCATATTTTCAGAACCATCTCGATGCAGTCTAAGGAACAACTTGTTCTTAGAAATAATAATTTAACAGCCCATTAAACTTTTTCCCTCAGGCCTTAAACTCTTAAGGAAAACCATAGAGAAGGGGCTTTGCATGCAATCAAAATCAGCCTCGTTTGCATGCTGATGGATCACGTGACCATCTCTTAGTCATTACATATCTTTGGATTACATTGCCTTTCACTTTTCTACTTGTGGCTGTTTTACACATGTTAATAAAGCTGTTATGAAACATATTTTGTGCCAGTCTCGTTTCCATGTCCATTCTCAGGGTGCAAAAGAGAAACCTGCGCTTACTATTATTATGGGATAGATCTCGGTGGGCTCCATGTCCAAAATTGTTCACCATGTCATAAACTATTATTGTGCCAAGTTTGGTGCTTTTACCACAAAACCCACAATTCTTATTAAATTTTGCACGAATCTGCCGGACTAATGGTGCCATTTATTGTTCAATATTTTACAAAATGAAATACAGTCAAACCTGTATATAGCAGTCACTCTTGGAAAATGGCCAGAGTTAATGAATAACGTTTTTATGTGGAAATAATTACTTAATTTACATTTTATTGACAATAACAATTAACGGCAACGTTCATAATACAAGTAAAAGGCCCCTAAAATGTCTGTATAAGAAAATAAAAATAAAATGTCTGATAGAAGAGGAATTTGACGCGAAGCGCTATGGTCTATAAAACAACAGCTGTCAACTTGACAAGTACAGTGTAATAATCAGGGAACTATGCAGAATTCGAAAGTGAATACAGTCTGGTATGGAAAATACGGGTGTTAGTTCAAAGACAGAAACTAACCGTATTGTTTGAAAGCGATATGACCCGCTCTCGAGAACAGGACATCGGCACTTTTGTTGCTATCTGTCGCAACCATGTGTCAGATGCAGGCGATGACCTGTATTTGACATGTATTTGTAGTTGTATTTAGTATAATATTTGTATTTGTGAGCAGCCCCTGCCTTGATAGCTACAATTTAATGAGCTGTTGAATAAATACAATACAATAAACCTTTATTTACCGTGAACCATACACTTAGCTATCCAGCTAATTTAATAAATAATAAAGCTTGTCATGATTCGCTAATGGTTTGATTGTAATCCAATTTGGTGACTGTTATATACAGGTAAACAATAATGAAATTGTGGATTCGGGAAGTCTAAAGGGTGACCGTGTCCGTTATATACAGGGTGACAGCTATATACAGGGCCGTTACATACAGGTTTGACTGTATGGGATTTTTCTTGAATTTTGATTTCTTTCACTCTGGGAGTTAAGTGTTTTGAGATTATGAATTCAATTCCCTGTTGGATTTTTCTCTGAAAGATAAGATAGCGTTTATTTTTTCAGAAAGCAAAGAAGAGCTCATGAGTAGGATTCAGGAGATTGTTAAGAAGGTAGCCAGTCTTCCGGAGGAAACACGTGCTTTGCCATCTGGATCAGAGGGGTCTCCATGCTCACCTTGGATTCTTAAAGAAATAAATGGGTAATTTGTTGTTTTTCTATGATGTTAAAAACGGTCATTTTTGTTATTGTCCAAATTCAAACGCTGATATTCTGCAAAAATTGCTGACTTTTTTGTATTTATTGGGTATCTCAGTTTGAGGAACTAGTCAATGCTCACAACTGCTAGTTAAGGCAATGTTCGCGCGATTGAGAAAGTTGCAATTTTTTAAAGCAGTGGAGTCTTGTACGGCCGGTTTTGGCCGGTGTGGGAGCAAATGGGTTAAACAGCCATTATTTTAGAAACAGAATACTATTTTTGGTTAATAGTATAAAAGTTTTTCATGTTGGTAAAGAGTTGCAGAAACATGGAAAGAAGCTTGGTAATAAGATGCAAGTCTATCTACTTGCTGTTTTCAAGCTCTCCCAAACTTCTGTGAGCTAGGCTAGTCAGTGCCCAGCATTTATTAATAAGCCATTTGTAAAAACTACATTATTTTTTCTACAAAAGTAACCATTCGCCTATGGCACCCGGGCACTTCAAGAGCACAGCCCTGGAGTGTTTCTAAACAGGCAAAATGTTTTCTATTTACTTAAGATAATCCCAAAAAAATAGATCTGGCATGTTTCTATTAATATACTCATAACTTTGAACCATTCAGAGTCAATTATGGAGACATGTAGTGTAGTTCTAACTTTTGAGTCTGTGGACGAAATCCTATGGTGTGACCATTCAAATGAAACCTCTTTGGCAGTACTTTTGCATGGTACCATTTGTTTTTCAATATTTTACAAATTGAAATTTGGAATTTTTCTTGAATTTTGATGTTTGGCACTCTTGGGAGTTAAAGGGTTTTAAATGGAGACTAGATTTATGAAATGAAACCTAATCTATTTTTATTTATTTTTTACTCACTTTCTAGAAATTATATCTCTTTGGATATGGCACAACCCCACCCTGTGCAATGCACAGGTAAGCATGAGGAGCAACACACTGTGTTAGGTAACAGTGAACGTCAAGTTATGGGTGCACCACCAATAGTAGCAGTGAAACATTCACCCAGCATGGTTTCAACAAGCAATAAAAAAGATCATGTGGAAACACAGTTGTTGACAGAAAGTCATGAACCAACTCTGGGGGGAAATGCTGTAATGTTTTCCTATCCCCCCAACACCCAAAGGGTTGTACATGAAGAAACTGTGTCCTCTGAAGTTCCACATTCTCCAGGAAGGGATGACAGCTCACCAAATGGAATGGAAGCTACTGCTAGCGACTCAGCCAGTCTTGGTTCACTCTCTAGTCCAGAAAGACCAATAAGGCAGCATTGCCAGTTTTGTCACAGTTTAAGCCCTACACTAGGACATGCGTCAGAATCTAGTCACTCAGAAAGTACAAGTTCTTCTTCCTTTGCATCATCATCAGCATCTCCTTGCACATTTTGCCACGGAAGAGAAGAAGTCTTGAGTACACAGGATGATTGTCCTCCATTAGCTGAACAAGGTCAGCCAATGGCCAAACAAGGTCAACCATTGGCTGAACAAGGTTTGCCAACAAGTGGTAATCATTCCATTGATATGGGCCTGTGTTCCTTTGAATCTGGCAATGATTATGTTACTAAGAACAGTGATTTATACGAGGGAGGCCAGAAACAAAAACCATTTTCTCCAGAAACCCATCAGCCAAACCGAGCATCCATGCCAAGTCAATGCAGCAATCAGGAGCAGATACATGTCGTCAATCAATCAAACAGAATGAGATCCTTTGCCCAACAGGGACTACAACATGATTCTAAGAACACTGATTTACTCAAGGAAGACCATCAACAAGCACAATATTCATCAAACATTCCTGAGCCAAAACAAAAATCAGTGTCCATTCAATATGCCAATCAGGAACAGACGGACGTCACTAATCATTCAAACAGATCATCTGTGCATCATGGACATCTGAGTGACCCTCATACTATGAACGCTAGTATTCTCAAGGAAGGGCAGAAACAAATGCAATATTCATCAGAAATTCCTCAGTCTACTCAAGCATCCATGCCCAGTCAATACACCAATCAGGAACAGATGCATTTCACTAATCCATTAAACAGACCATTTGCTCACCAGGGAATACTGAGTGGCCGACCTAATGCTACGGGTTTACTGAAGGAAGGGCAGAAACAAATGCAATATTCATCAGAAATTCCTCAGCCTACACAAGCATCCATGCCCAATCAATACACCAATCAGGAACAGACATATGTCACTAATGAACCAAACAGACCATTTGCCCACCATGGACTTTTGGGTGACCCTCCTCGTACTACGAACACTGGTTTTCTCAAGGAAGGGCAGAAACAAATGCAATATTCATCAGAAATTCCTCAGCCAACACAAGGATCTATGCCAAGTCAATACACCAATCAAGAACAGATGCATTTCACTAACCCATCGAACAGACCATTTGCTCACCAGGGAAGACTGAGTGGGCCTAATGCTACAAACACTGGTTTACTGAAGGAAGGGCAGAAACAAATGCAATATTCATCAAATATTCCTCAGTCTGCACATGCATCCATGCCGAGTCAATATACCAATCAAGAACAGATGTGTGTTACTAATTCATCAAACAGACCATTTGCCCACCATGGAAAACTTAGCAGCACACCTCATGCTGTGAACACTGGTTTACCCAGAGAAGATCAGAACCATTTGTCAGAAATTCCTAAGCCAAAACAAGTGCCGTTGCCACGACTATTCACCAATCAGGAACAGATGAAAAATGCCAAGAGCACTGATTTACTTATTGAAGGCCAGAAACAAACAAAATATTCACCTGAAACCCTTCAGCCAAAACAAGTATCCATGCCATGTCTGCTGAGTGACCCTCGTCGTGGTGAGAAGACTGACTTACATAACAAAGGCCATGACCAACATTCAACAGAGATTCTTCAACCAAAACAAGTATTCATGCCAAGTCAATACACTTACCAGGAACAGACACATGCTGCAAGTCAGTCAAAGAGACCTTTTGTCCACCATGGACATCTGAGTGGCTCTCCGCATACTAAAGACACTGATTTACGCAAGGAAAACCAGGCACAAGCACAATACTCATCAGAAATTCCTAAGGCAAAACCAGCCTCTGTGCCAACTCAATACCCCAATAAGGAGTCGATGAGTGTACATGTAGCTAATCAAGGCAACAGACCCCAACAGGGACTACCAAGTGACCCTCCTGTCAGTGAAAAGTCTGATTTACTCGAGGAAGGCCAGAAAAAAATGCAATCTTCATCAGAAGTTCCTCAGGCAAAACAAGCCTGTGTATCAAGACCACAACAGATACAAGCCAACAGACCCTTTCCCCAACAGTCGTTACTGAATGACCCAGCTTTTGCTAATTTCCTAGGGCAGCCCCCACACATCCAGGCAATGTTGGCAAACACGATAGCCTCTGGCTGGCAACAACCTGGTTTTCCAAGACACCCATTCCTAGCCCCCAGTGCAATTAATCCAGCAATGTTTCAAGGGTGGAATAGAAATCTTCTTCTGCAGCAACAGCTCCTTGCAGAAAGGATGCCATTTGGGTCACCATTCCATGTGGGAGAGTATGAATCAAGGCCAAGGGTTGGTTTTGGAGTGAGGGGTCCAGTGCCACACCAAGGACGCGGGAATCGGATGCCTTTTGGGCGAACTAACATGGGACCTATGGGAAGAGGACGGTCATTTGCCCCAAGATTTTACAATCCTGGCGTTGAGAATGTGAAGACGCATGGTGAGTCAGAGAAAAGTGTTCCTGGGGTGTCGAGAAATATGAGTTCAGAGAGGAGCTTGCCCATTGATAAGAACATTGTAGAGGCCTGTAATGATAAGGTGCAACACATTAGTCTCACAGCCAATGATTCGCTGAAAAGCAGTGCAAGACCACCCACAAATCCAACTTCAACTTCAACAACTGTGAGTTCAGAGAGGCATTTGCCTGTTGATAAGAACAGTTTAGAGGCCTGTGACAATAAGGTTCAACAGAGTAGTCTTGCAGCCAATGATTCACTGAAAAGCAGCGTGGGACCACCCACAAATCCATCTTCACCTGAAAACACCAAAGTAGAATTGGCAAACAAAGAATCGTCAACTCCAGGCTCCAATCTTGCTAGACAGGAAGGAGATTTGGAAAGTCCCAGGACCAACGAAACATCCCCTTCAAAAATGAGTCAGAGTGAAGAGTTGAAAAGAATTAAAAAAGAAAATGACAGTCTACGCCATTGTATAGACTGGGGAAGTTCAGGAAGGACAG
The DNA here is from genome assembly GCA_024195265.1 of Dendrophyllia cribrosa. NCBI lineage: Eukaryota > Metazoa > Cnidaria > Anthozoa > Scleractinia > Dendrophylliidae > Dendrophyllia > Dendrophyllia cribrosa. The sequence continues at coordinate 41,991,221 of JAJLRJ010000005.1, read as the reverse complement.
CCAACGATGATCCTAGAGTCAAAAGGTGATTGCAATTTTTTTCTCAAATTTTGGGTTTGTCTGGTCCTCTTGTTTAGTTTTGTTTCCATAGTTACATGTATGGCTGCTTCTCTTCAGAGTGAGTGTATCATGTTTTATTATTTGACATAGCATTTTAGAGTGCAAATATGCAGCAAAATGAGTGCAAATATGACATGTTAACGCATTTCTGACCACATGCTACATGTACAGGAATACACTTCCAAAAACTTAAGGATTGTGAAAAGATGTCTGTGTACATGTAATATAGCTGGACATTTCTCAGTTTTTATTTTTCTCATCTAAAGGCTCAAAAAAATAAAACCTGACTTGTAAGAATACCTAGCAGTATATCAGATACATGTTCGCTGAATAGCCACAGTGACGGTTTATTTTGTTTTTACTGTTTTATAATTTTTTAGCTTCACATGCACAAAATTCCCAAAAAAATGTGCTAAAATTCTTTTGGAAATTTCTCCAGAAAAGCTCTAAAATTCTTTAAAAAATTTCTGAAGTTCTTTCAAAAATTCCTAAACTTCTCAAAAATTCTTAACAACACAACTTGTTTCTCTCTAGTTTCCGACTGTGAACTGGTAGATGGCTCACTGGAATCAGCCTTGTTATGAAAATTTGTGGAAATTTTAGCATAATTTGAGTGGGAAATCACTGATTAGCTGCACTGTAGACACTCGTATGAGGGTGAGCCCTTAAATTGGTCAGCCATAACACAATAAATGCTTTTGTGTGTCACTCATTGTCTAAAATTCACTAGATTTTCTAAGAAATTCTCAAAAAATTCCAGAATTTTGTATCTAAGCCTACCACATACAAATGGATACAGGTAAATATTAAATCAGGTACATCTACATAAGAACATTTGTGTCAAAATGATGCCTTTCCAAGCCAAAATAAGCCACATTATCTCTTCTATGTTCATGTTACTGTGTAGGTTATGTCTGTGTTATGTATGTTTATTTATGTGTTTATGCTTCTGTTGTTCAGGGAAGCCCTCAGGGCTGACATTCACAGTAAAGAAGTGCAGCTACAGAAAGAGAAAGAAATTGTCATGGCTAGGTGCGATAGAAACACTTTACTGTTACCATATTTCTTTGAATAAGCACCCGGGCACTTATGTAATATTTTGGGTAAAAGGGGAGAAGGGGTGTGGTTTGGAGGGGGGGGGGGGGGGGGGACTTAATTGAGGGGGTTGCTTAATAGAAAGTGCATGAACATGACCTCTGCAAGCACATGGAGATAGAAATTACTGGATGTGATTTTAAGGAAAATAAATTAAACTCCTATTTTGTTACCAGCTTGTAGTTCAAGTTTGACATAACATTGTAAAAGTGACTACAAAAACAGGATTGCCTTGTGATAACTTTACTGTTTCTAAATGTTTTATACCATTTCAATGTAATAATTGAATTGACTAGGAAAGTGATGGGGATGGTCATTTATTCGAGGTGGGTGCTTGTTTCTTATTTTGGTCCAGAGTGGGGTGCTTATTCGAAGAAGGGCACTTATTACGAATAGTTTATTGACTTTCTTTACCTTAAAATCACCTAATTGAGTGCTTTTTTCCCAAGTCGTCTTACTGCTTCTCGTTATCAAAACTGTTTCTCCTTTTTCCATACATTTAATTTCCATGAAATCTTCGTAAGAGTCAAGTTTTGTTGTGTTCTCTTGGTTTTGTTTAATCTCCTGATTTGCTTTGTTAAATTTGTATTAAAATTTAATAGTAAGTAAAAGAAATTTTCTAAATTAATCACAGTTGATGACTAATTATTGTTGACAAGTTAATTATTAATAAATTTATTGTTACAATAAGAGAAAAAATATGTTAAGATAGTGGTGAACAAACTGAAAGAAAATTATGAGCGAATAAAGAAGCGAGCTGCCTACCCCCCCCCCCCCCACTACCCCCTCCCCCCACTACCCCCCTCCCCCCCCACTACCCCCTCCATCAGCACTCGCAATATTTTTCTGCCTATCATTTTGCTCCCCACTATCTGAACACCTGGAGCAGACAAGGGAAAAGACAAAAAATTCTATTAATTTTACTGGCCATACATGTACCTTTAAATGTTGTTGTTTTTATACCTCTTACAGAAAAGCTGAGCAAGAAGTCTTATATGAAAGAGCCAAACTGGAAGCTGCCTTTGATCAACAGCTGAAAAAAGAGGTTTGCAATTGGTTATTGTTCTAAAAGTGACTAGAGAGTCAAGCATGCCTGTATCATTTATCTGCTGTGGACACCTATAGGACAACATTCAAGTACAGTGTAAACTAGCGGCGATTTCTTTGGGATTTGGGTGTGATTTGATTTGCTACAATTTCTCAAAAATTGCCTCCCAAGTTGCATTGAATTGCACTGTAATCACATCAAGTTTACTCCTGCGAATTGTATTAAAGGGACACTGTCTTGCCGAAATAGCAAAATTTTGCTTAGCTTATTTCCACTTAAATCGCCAAATGCCACCAAGTGTACAACTTAGTTGGATAAAAAAATCTAATAGAGCAAAACAAAAGCAGTAGTTTGGAGATAAAGTGCAGGATTGCAAGGATTGAAGTGGATTACAGTTCATGAAAAATGTGATTAATTGACAGGCAGTCAAGAAATCAAACTTGCCATTCTTGTGAAATTTTGACTTTTCTAGCCGTTATTTTGTCTGTTCAGTTCATATTTCTTTGCTTCTATCACTTTTGGCAATGGTTTCATTCAATTTCAAGATAATAAAGTAAGCTTAAAGAAAGCTCCTGGCCATAATCATGAAATCAAGATATTTCAGGCGGGACAGTGTCCTTTTAAAATTGTATTCCCCACTCCAGAAACTATGAAAAATACCATAATACTCTTTAAAGTGCAGGTTTGGGTGGTGCTTGATGTACGCCTGATTTTTCCAATTTCTTTTGTTTTCAGCACGAACTGCACGTGCTGTGCTTCAACTTCTTGGCAATTTGCATATGGTGCACATTTGTTTACAAACACACAATGCTACATCCTAGCGTTCCTACATGTACTCTGAATTCCATTGTGCCATACAAAGGAGACATTAATAATTACACCCCATTGAGGCTGAGCCTGCACATAAAAGATTATTACATTTTTTTTCGGAGTGGCCTATTAAAAAGTGTCTAAGTGTTAAAAATTGCGCAAATATGTCAGGTAAAAATTTAAAGTTTGAAGCCACGTATGACACCTTATAAATCAGATAGCAAAAATAACAAAAAGATAATTTTGCTTCTGAGCTTAGGACTTTACCCCTTCATGAAGTTTTATTGTTTATTTCATAATAATATCACTTTGTTTTATTTTTTTTTTGCAGCTTGAGGCAGAAAAGAAACTGGGGGATACAAAAAATAAGATTTACCTTGCAAGACTAGAAAATGAGCTCTTGAGAGCTTATCAAGACCTTCATGGTACCATCACTAAGGAAAAATGTTAGACCATACACCGAATGCAAATATGGCGGCCGATTTATTATTCTTTTATATGTATGTTAAATAGCCTGACTAGCCTCATTTTAGAGTAAACATTCTTTTGAACTTTGCACATGCTAACGAGGCCAGTCAGGCTAATTTACATACACATTAAAGAATAAAAAAATGGCAGCCATGTTTGCATTTGGTGTATTGTGTCTTCTGTTTTGTCTTTTTTTTTTTTAGGAAAGGCCTATTGTCCACGAAAGAGTAGACCTGTTTAGAGGGTATATATTGAAGCCTTGGATATGTTGTTTTGCTCTTGCAATCCATTGCAATTTTTTTCAGTTTCCCTTGTTCCATTTTCCACTGTTATTTAATTCAAGCATTGTCTTTTATTCATCCACGTGATGGTTAGATAAAAGTATAGTGAAAAATTGTTTGGTTTGTAGGTTTGTGTTTAAACTAAATTGCATGTTTAACCCATTGACTCTTAGAAATTTCGCAGAAAATGGCAATTTGAAGTCACTAATGCCGTTTTCTGACTGCTGTGGAGGCAATGTGCAAGCAAACTGTCCAAATCGTTGTTTGCAACATGAAAACTTAGTTTCCTTTCCTTTCTGTTTCGAATAAAGCGACTTTGGTTTCAGGCATGCGCACAAAGCAAAATTTTGTGAACCAGGAAAAGCATAAGAAGCTTGACTTTTCTTTTTCTTCGTTTTACTCCCCGTTCTTTTTCGTTGTTATTCCATTTTTCCCCTCGTCGTTGGCCTTTCACTAGACTTTATTTTTGTAGTAAAAGTTTTCCAGAAAACGCTGAAGAAGGTGAAGGTAGGAAGACCAGATTTTCCTATGATTTTGCCAGTGAAATCTGGCAGGTTTTTTTGCATGTAACTCTGGCCCAATTCACGAGATCTCGCTCATTTGGGCACTTTTTGAAAGATTTCTTCCTTCTACATGAGTTAGTTTTGAAAAACATCTTTTATCAGAAAAAGCGATGACGTCACAAATGGTAGAAGGGCCGTCGGTCCGTCACAGGCGGTTTGAGGTGTCAGTGGGTTAAACTGATGTGGGAAATAACTGTTAAAACGAAGAGTATAGTATAATTATATATTTATGAAGCTTGGACTTCTCAAAAAGTTGTTATTTAAGGGGCAATGTATCAAGGATTTTGCTCTTTTTGGTAAAAAAATTAAACTAAATATTTGACTAAGTAACTTTGCTCTTACAGAGAATGCTCCGAGAAGAAAATATTAAGTGAACAAACCATAACCAGATTTAAACGATTTTTCCAAGACAAGTAGAGAAAACTTAAAATATTGGCCAATTTTTTCAATTTTGCAATCCATTTCCTTTCTTCCAGAGACCAGGGTTTTTGTTAAAGCAGGGACACCAGAACCATAACTCGGCTATTTCAATTCTTGTCCCAGCTATTTCTCGTGAAAATGTGCTAAGATGTTTGAATAAAAAACTGCTAAAGTTGATGGGCTATTTGATTTTTATTACCAGTGAAATAAAACTGTGCTTCGTTACTAATGCCTCTTTCATAGCAGTTAAAACAAAGACCTACATTGGTCAGAAGTGGACTAAAATGCACACTTTGGACCTCAAATTTTCAAAAAGTTTCTGCCGTACCCCCCAACGTCCCCTCCCACACCTATCCTGAATTGGGACTGTGTGCCAATAAATGGTCCTGTTGTTTACAATTTTGCCCCTGTTATTGCAAACCTTAACAAAAACCCTGAGAGACCTATTTATAGTATCATGCACTGGTATAGTAATAGACAATATTCGTATTCACGGTATTGAACTGGAACTAGCGTGCAGTCGAGGCTCATGCGGGGGAATCTTTTCACATGCACATATTTTTAATGATATCCCCCCGCATTAGCCTCGACTGTAAGCTAGTTCCAGTTCAATACCGAGAATACGAATATTGTCTATTGTTAACATACTGAAGCATTATGTTCAGGTTTTCATTGATACAAAATAAATACATTTTTTGACTTTTCAAAGTATTACTTAAAAAAGGTGACATTGCTCCTTGAAATCATTGAAACACATGTACAGTTTGTAATCGTCATTTTGTAAAGACTTGTAAGAGGATATTCCACATGAATTTCAAGCATATGACTATTCTCTATTTTCGAATTGCCCATAATACACTTTGTTTGCCCCCCAAATTTTGCATAAACTATTGTTTTGAAATGCTCTTGGGAATATGCAGTCCTCCCAAGAGCATTTACAAACAATAGTTTATGCAAAATTTAGGGGAAAAACAGTGTATTATGGGCAATTCGAAAATAGAGAATTATTGTTTACATAATAAATATTTTGATACCTCTGTGATTGTGCCACTATGTTCCTCTAGCTTGTCAACAGGCTCTTTTGTAGGACAGGCTACTTGGTAGAGGTATTGTGTATGCACTGAGCACACTCCGCTCACCGATTTCTTTAACCCGATACCCCAACAAAGGATCCTAGGTAGAGTCCCTGAAACCCAGAGTTCATGACAAAACATACAGTAATACCCGTATTAAGCTGACACCCTCTATTAAGCGGACGCCAGCTGCTTGGGTCCCTAAATTTTCTTCCCATATTTACTCTAAAACGAACCTGTATTCAGCGGATCCCGCTATTAAACGGACACCAGCGAGGATCCCGAGGGTGTCCGCTCAATACAGGTTTCACTGTAATTCGATATTCCTACCTTTTTAACCCTTAACTTTCAAGAGTGCCAAAAATCAAAATTAAAAAAAAAAATCATAAATTTCATTTTGTAAAATATTGAAAAACAAATGGTACCATGCAAAAGTACTGCTGAAGAGGTTTCAAGGACGAAACCATTTGTTCTAACTTTTTAGTCTGTGGATGAAATCCTATGGTGTGACCATTCAAATGAAACCTCTTCAGCAGTACTTTTGCATGGTACCATTTGTTTTTCAATATTGTACAAAATGAAATTTGGGATTTTTCTTGAATTTTGATATTTGGCACTCTAAGGAGTTTAAGGGGTCAGTCGGAAGACCCTTAAAATTAAACCCTTTCAAGGCACGTTCTAGTATAGACCAAATAAGGGAGTGCCACTCCGGTTTTCTGTCCAAAATCGCGATCGCGCCATGACTCTGCAATGATGACGTCACAAGTGGACTGTACACCCGTCATGGAGTTATTTCTCAGCACAGGTGAACCAAGTTTACTTTCAGATAACCGGGATGTAACTTGCTCCACCCAAATAACGATAAATCGCCGAAATCGCGTCGGTGTAAGTCAATTTTATTTTTAAAAAAAAACATTCTAATTTTTACCCTTCGAAACAAAACCTTTGCTTTCCCCATACAAACTTTATAAATCGAATCTTTTTGACATAATACCGCTCATAAAGCAAGGGTCACGTCCTGGTTATCTGATAGCAAGCTTTGATAGTGGCTCGGGCCACTTGTGTCAGTCGCCTGTTCTTAGCATGTGGGATAGAACGTGATTGACATGTGATTGGGTGTCATCCGACTGGCAAAAAAAATGCATGTAGTGTAGACATGTCATTCCTTAGGTGCTGCTCACACTGGACGAATTCGCCGAGTTCACGGCGAGCACCTTGATATTGCGCATGACGCAATGGCAGATCTGGCAGATGATGGGAACCGTGAACGAATACTCTTGGAGCATAAAAGTACGAAATATGTGTGGTTGTTTGGCTGAAAACTACACCATTAAAACGGATCTTTCGCGGGAAAGAAAAATGCATATTCATGCACGATTTCAGGATGCAAAGAATCGATTTATTTCCGCGGGAAATCGGTATGTCGAGTTCAGTAAAAAAAGGTCTGGAGTGATGCGACGTTTTTTTGTATATGATTCTTACTGTAAATTAAAAACTAGAAAATAAGAGCCTGAGCCATGACAATCTCGCTCTTGTGTGGCTTTTATTCACGAGTCTTCAAACAGTAAATTGCAAAATAAAACAAATAAATATTGCTCAATTTGAATACAGCTCATTGAAAAGCGCGCCTCTTTCAACAGCCGGAAATCCGTAAATAAAGCAGACACATCCACGTGGTATAATAAAATATAAACACCGCGTATCGGTACTGAAGGTCACTAAACGTATAGACAGAGGTCAACACATAGAGACGCTGCAGATTCCACCAGCTTTATTATCTACATAACACACAAGAAAGAAGAAAGATGGCGTTCCCAGCTCTCTGCGGTATTTTCAACAAAAAGGACAAACAAGTGAAACCAAAAGATCGCACGCCACTCAAGCAGCGAATGTCGTATTGCACTGGTCACATTTTCAACGATTTGTGCTCCGCAGTTTGGTTTACCTACTTTATAGTTTACTTCAACAAAGTTGTCGGACTTTCCACTACCGAAACCGGCCTGCTTTTTCTAATCGCTCAAGGAGCCGACGCCATTCTTACCCCATTTATGGGACTCGGGTGCGACCGGCTGGTTATCAAACGATTTGCACCTTACGGCAAGAGGAAAACATGGCATTTATTTGGAACTGTTTTTGTGGCGATTGCATGGCCGTTTATCATGAGTCCCTGTCTAGTCTGCACCAGTGACAGTCCAAGCTGGCTACCTATGGTGTACTATTCTGCCACTGTTGTGATATTTCATGTTGGCTGGGCTGGTGTGCAAATCGCGCATTTGTCGCTTATACCTGAGATTGCAAAACGACCCGGTGAAATTGTAGAGTTGAACGCTGTGAGGTAAGATATAAATTTGTTAAAATTATTTCTGACAAGTTTCATTGTTTTAAAATCTTTGAATTTTAGGTATTTTCATTTTATTTCCGGCTTTTGCTTCACGCGGAAAAAGGAAATGAAATCAAAGGAATAAGGCGACGTCTGCACACAAGCCAACTTATGAAAGGGTCTAAAAGCAGATTAGGGCACTAACTGCCACATTCAATTACATGTCAGTGGTGTAGTTCTAACTTTTGAGTCCGTCAATGAAATCCTATGGTGTGACCATTTAAATGAAACCTCTTTTGCAGTACTTTTACGTGGTACCCTTAGTTTTTCAATATTTTGCAATAACTTAAAATAAACCAATTTGGAATGCTTCTTGAATTTTGATATTTGGCACTCTTGCGAGTTCAACTGGGGTTAACACCTTTATTTATGACGTTCGTATCTAAAATGAGCTAAAATATGCTTTGAGATTTGAGAAAGCTTGAAAATCGGTTCAAACTTAACTTCAAAACCGGAACTAGGGTCATACGAGGAAGGTTACACAAACCCTTGTCAACTGAGTTATTTGATTACGCCCACCGACAACGTACATTTTGCTTACAAATACTGAATAGTCATTGAAAACGAGTTTATCTAAGTAAACACTTGAAGAACAAAAGAGTATATATTAATCTCCAAAACAAACAGCAAACGCAAACCTTAACTGGACTAATACATTGTCGTAATTATCATAAAAATATTGCTACCATAGTTGTGCAATAGCGCAGTTTCGAGCAGTTTAATTTCCATCCCGGATGCCAGAAGCTTTTTATCACGCGCGGATGCACGTGCGCCAAGAATCTCGCGCCACTTTCTCAACCAATCAGTAGTAATACCAAAACCAATGGTGACTTGCTTGCACGCGTTTTCGCGCGCTTGGCGCCGGCTATATGTATTTGCTTCGAGTTCTGATTGGTTCATTGGATTGTCTGCGTCTGTTGTGATTGGCCAAAGTAATAACTTTGGTCATTGGTTTTACAACACTCAACTGAAACGAGGGAGTGCTTTCTTACTCGTAAACCAACAAGTATTCTTCTCTATTATACCAAACGAATCCAAAGAAAAGCGTTATAGACCAAACGTTTAGCTTTAAAAATATAATTTTCTGGAAAAAGTACCAGATGTTAGACGGCTAACAGTCACGTTTCTGAATAGTCGAGCCGACGAGCTATCCAGAGAAGGGCTGCTGGCGATCTTGCAGTCTAATGCGATGTTATCTCAGTTTTTATTGCTGTTCTTGTAAAAGCATTTGCAGAAGGTTGTTTATTCCAGGAAGTACGAGATTTTGGCAGCGAGTGTATAACGTTTATCTCTTCTTTTTTTTTCCTTTGTGATTCAGATCTGGGCTGACCTTTGTTTGTGGTATCTTTATCTATGTGGTCACGTGGATCCTCCTCGGACAAGCGAGTGAGGAGGGAATCAATCACAATCTATGGCGAGAATTCACGGTAACAGAATCTACACAGTTATACACCATAGTTTCTATGTTTATCCTTTCCCTCCCAAGCGCACCAAAAAAACTTCATTGCACCAAGAAACACTGATAGAGCGCTTTTCAATTGAGTATCGAAAGTAATTTCGCGATTGCTTTGGTTTTGCATTGCTACGCTTTGTGATTGGCTAAAAAATCTCGCGCCACTTTTTCAACCAATCAGAAGTAAAACCAAAACCAATCGTGACTTGCTCGCACGCGTTTTCCCGCGCTTGGCGCCGGCTACATGTATTTGCTTCGAGTTCTGATTGGTTCATTTGATTGTCTGCGTCTGTTGTGTGATTGGCCAGCAGAGTTAGAGCAGTTTTCAATTGAGTGTCGTGGAGCAGTTTTCAATTGAGTGCGGTAAAACCCAAACCAAAGTAATTACTCTGACCAATCAAAGCAGTCGTAAACAATCCAATGAACCAATCAGAGCTCGAAGCAATTACATGTCGGCGGCGCCAAGCGCGGGAAAACGCGTGCGAGCAAGTCACGATTGGTTTTGGTTTTACTTCTGATTGGTCGAGAAAGTGGCGCGAGATTTTTTAGCCAATCACAAAGCGTGGCAATGCAAAACTAAAGCAATTGTGTAATTACTTTCGACACTCAATTGAAAACTGCTCTATTACTTTGGTTTTGGTTTTACGACACTTAAATGAAAACGAGGAAGTGCTTTCTTACTCGCAAACCAACAAGTCTTCTTCCCTATTATGTTTTGGCTTATACCAAACGAATCGAAAGAAAAGTGAAAATTGTGTCTTGCTTGCCCCCTTGGTCCCATCCATGCAGCAGTAGTGATGTTCATGATTAACTCCGGTGCCAATCGCCATCGTACACGATGAGTTTTACCGTCTAAATCTGATTTTATTTTTGTTTTTGTTTTCAGCAACTCAGCATGGTTGTAGTGATAACCGGATTTTTCTTTTCTTTCCTGTTCCACTGGGGAACAGTTGAATCTGTGTCCACTGCAACCGAAGTTGGAATGGATGCTGTACAAGGTAAGCTTAGATTTGTCTAGAATACAAGTACTGTAATCTCTATTTTATCTCTCAAGGGGAAAGTCGGATGAGAAGCGAAACAGGCGTTAAGATCGCCCATCGCTCGTCACGTATATTTTAATGAATATTCACGAGTCATGAATTTAGAAAGTATTAACTTTGGCTCTAACCTTATCTTGTTCCAGAAAGCAAGAAGCCAATAGGCTGGCCATGGGCATCGTTAACTTATTTGGCCACTTTCGTAACAAATTACCTTTGTTTGACGCCATTTAGGACCATTTAGAAGACGTTCCAATCCTTAAGTGCATTTTCCAGTCAAAAAACAGCGAGGCCACGCGTTTTCAGTTCCTTACAAGGATATTAGTTCCTAAATTCGCGAATCACGTTTCTCTTAAATTAGATTTTAAGCAGGATTTTTAAGTTACGTTTTACGCACTGATTTTTGCCCTGGTCACGCGTCACGCATAAATCCTTTGCCACCCTCTTTTAAGTGCGTCGAGAGAAGAATGGCTATTTTCCGCTATTTTCTCTCGAGTGGCCATTCTCAACCACGGATGTTTAGCTTTTTTCTCGCGTGTTGTTGTAAACTGAGGATGTGGGGGGGCGGGGGGGGGGGGGAGGGGGGGAGGCAGAGAATTCCTCTCCTACTGTCCATCTCCCCTAAGGAAAGACTGCTACTCACACAGGTCACTGTTGTTGTGATAAATCAACCAAATAAATAACCTTTGTTTAAAGAGGGTGACACTTAACAATCATATGACTGACAAACTTGTGGCACTTGGATTCCAGGTCGAACTGGAATTTAGAAATGTTGATTTTTGAGGACGGATGAAAAACCTGGGAATTCGGAGAAGAAAAACCCTCGGAGCAGGGACGAGGACCAAGTCAAGCCAAGTCCGGGAATCGAACCCGGGCCACATTAGTGGGAGGCGATTGTTCTCAACACTACGCCATCTCTTCTCTCGCTCTTTTCATTTCGTCTATCCACAGCAGTTAATAAAGTTAACTGTTGGATGGAAATGTTACTGTTAATGCAAACAGAGTGAGTGCATGCGATGAAAGTATGACTGAGTAAGATATGGTCTACCCAATAAGGGCGTGAAAACTGTAATTAACTCTTCAACTCCCAAGAGTGCCACAAATCAAAATTCAAGAAAATTCCAAATTTCATTTTATAAAACATTGAAAAACAAGTGGTACCATGTAAAAGTACTGCTGAAGAGGTTTCATTTGAATGGTCACACCATAGGATTTCGTCCACAGACTCAAAAGTTAGAACTGCATTAAATGTCTTCATAATTAAGCTTGGGAGTGAAAGGGTTCAATTATACACCTATGGTATTATAATAAGTTTGAGTACACAGACAATGTAATGAGCTATTTCCCTTCTTAGAATCACAAGACGAGCAGTCTTCCGAACAAGACCTAAGTATTGAGACAGTGGAAAGAGAATCGGTACCATACAAACCTAAAACATGGAGGCAGTGGTTCAAAGATCCTCGATTTTACGCGGTAAGAAGTTTTTTTTTTCATAGATCTTTAGAGCACCTTTCATTTCTACGGTCTAACCCTGCAATGGTTAGTTAGAGCGTTGATCTGGCTCTTACCGAACTATCTCTGCCCTTAAATAGGACACGACGCTTTTCTTGTTTCTGTCCAAATGAGAAAGAACGAGAATTATTTTTCCGGGGCCATGTCACGAGTACTTGACTGTTGTTGTTTTGGTAAAAAAAAATCTGATAAAATTACTGACAAGCACCTTCAATCGTGCAAAAGCTTTTCTTTGCACTTAAAACGGGAGATATAAGGTGAATTATTTAAGGAAGAATGAAGCAGACGAGGCCTGACAAATATGCAAATTATTACTCTTTCGGCTTCTATCACTTAGCTGTAAACTTTTCTTGTAAATTCTGCTTACCAGTATTTAAGGATTGCGCATATATTCTGCCTGTTACAAATGCGATAGGTAATGGTCACCTGCCGTATCCAGGGAGACGGAGTTTGAGTGAGGGGAGGGTGAGGAGTTGTACGCAAAGGGTCGGGGAGGGGGTTGGGAGATGCTTGCAGGAGCCTTTTATTGTAACCTATTTTGTGGTTTTATTCTGTAGATCTATTGTTCACTGTTTTTCTTTCAGATGGGCGTGGTTTACACGTGTACACGCATCACAGTAAACGTTTCTCAATCTTATTTTCCATTCTATTTGACGGAAACGCTTCACTTTCAAAAAGTAAGTAGATAAAACAAAACCTTCTTAAGTTTACAACTGAAATATTTTCCATTCACAGCGAAACAGACGATGGAAATAAAGGCCTAAAATTAAAAGAAAAAAAGCCGTTATATATAAGTGGCAAGGCATCGAAGATTATCAAGAGGTTTCTCGCGTAATACTACCCCAACCAACTCCCTTGTTCTCAAGTCCTTTTGCCCTGTTTTAAATCTAATTTCTAGTTCTTTGTTTTTGGTTGAGGCTTATTTATTTGTCTCCTTTTTCTCATCCTCACAGGAAGCCATTGCTTATTTTCCCTTAGTCATTCTGGTCAGCGGTGCATTTGCTAGTGTCATAGTCAAGAGAATCAGCAAGAAACTGGGAACTAAGGTGAGCTCAGTTGGCAAACCTCGTCCGCAGGGCCTTCGCCGCTTTTAAAATGGCGTGCCCGCCATTTTGAAAGCTGAGTAGGCGCTGGGGACGAGATTGTGACGAGGCCTCCTGGCTTTCGCTTCTTTCGCTCTCTCGAAAACAGAATTGCCATGCTTACAGATAACACATCGGTTTAATGTAAGTCCCTCTGTGTTTTTCTTGCAGTGGTCCTTCTGCATTGCGTGTTTAGTTGTACTTGGCGCATGCGCCTGGTTCTATGTTCAGACTATTTCCGGCCGTAATGGTGTATATGCTGCAGCGTTTATCATGGGCAGCGGTAACTCTGTGATGCTCGTGACTGTGCTGTCTATGACTGCTGACATGATTGGAATCGATAAGGTGAGATTATCAAGAATAACTCGATAGTTTCCTACACCACTATCCTGGATACAAAATTAGGTCTTCATTTTAATTCAAACATCTTATCAGTAGATGGCTTAGCTTCATTATAGGTGAAGTGGAGAGGGGAGGGGAGGGATTATAGGAGAGGAGAGGAGAGGGATTATAGGAGAGATGTTCGTCGATGGGAGGGTCCAGTTAATGAAAGCTTCACAGTAAAAAAAGTTTTTCTTTTTACATGCAATCAGAGATCCTGTGATGGCCTTAAAGGCCGACACACATCAGGGAACATGCTGCAGGGACTTGAAGCGGGGGCATGTTGCAGCGACAGTTTTCCTCGTGTGACATCCCCGTTTTTGCGAAAAAGCTCTGTTGCGGGGACACAATTTTGTTCCCGTAACATGTTGCATGAAATTCAGCTGGTTTGAATTCGTGCGTCATGAAGCGGGGACAAAATGACCCCCATTTCGATGTCGCATCGTGTGCACTGCTTTTGCAAACTGTCCCCGCTACAAAATAGAAATGAACCAATAAAAACGCGCCATTGATTATCCCATGAGCCTTCAGTAGCAGGCGCCCTCAGTGATTTCTGTGATTTTTATACCTCAGTCCGCTTTGTGTTCACCAGCTTGCGTACTGTCCCTGCAACATGCGCCTGTGCTGTGCACGCGAAGGGGCTTGTCCCCGTTTTATGTTCCCGCAACATGTCCCCTAGCTAGTGTGTGCCGGTTTTAACCCTTTCACACACAGAGTAAATTATGAAAACATGAAATCCATCATGTAGTTCTAACATTTGAGTCTGTCAACGAGAGTCCTATATGGTGCAACCATTCAAACGAAACCCTAAGGCAGTGCGTTTGCATGGTACAATTTGTTTTTCAACACTTAACGAAATGAAATTTGAAAATTTTCTTGAATTTTGATTTTGACGCTCTTGAGAGATAAAGGGTTAAAATACTGAGAAAACATCTCGTTATTTGTGAAAAGCAAATTAAATATAAAAACATGCTCTAGTTAAGAGAGTTCAAAAAGTCGAAGCCACTTTTGTTGTCATTAATTTAAAGTGCATATGAAGTGAAATTTCACAACCATTTTTTAAGGTGTTTTAAGAATTATTTTGATGGGTAAATAAGTCACTTGAAGTGGCGGGAACATATTTTAACAAGCGACGCAAGTTGGGCATATTAGACAAGAACCTGGGTTCTAGTGACGTCATTAGTGTGTTTACAACAGAGTGCGTCACTCGTTTTACAGTGGAGTTTTGGCAACTTGTGGAAGTATTCTTTCGATTAAATATGTTTGAAAACGACGCGTATTTTAACTACGGGTTCGTCCCCTTCTCTGCCAGGTTTTGTTGTGATCGAACACACGAATGATGTCACAGTTACATTGTTTGTACTTTTTCGGCCGCGCTCAAAATGTCGTAAATTTCAGGCCCCGGTGGAAGTTTTCAAACCGCTAAAAATAGTGGATCCTCTTCTCGCAAAAGAGGAAAACGACTGAAAATGAAATAAAGTTTACTATAAACAACATAAAACCCTAAGCCAAAACGGTAGAGAAATTCACTTCATGTGCACTTTAAGGTTTATAACTTTTCAGCGTATCTTCTGTGTTACCCTGTTATCGGAGTCTCCTGGATAACTGTACATGCATTTAGTTTTCCCTACATATAAGAACGAGAGGAGAAAAATACACCATAACGGGTCACTGCGTGTCATAATGAATTCTTTTATTTCTCATTTAGGCTTCTGGAGGATTTGTCTACTCGTTTATGGGATTCTTGGATAAAGGATTTGTTGGTGTGGTAGTTCTAATAATACAAACGTTTTACCCTGACAGTCCTGAAGGGTAAGTATTTCAAGTGATTGTTTGAAGATATTCTTCGTAAAAATCAAATGAAAGACTACTTACTTTCGTCCATTTCTTTAGGTCTTTTGTGGAGTCCAATTTACTTTGAAATCTTACCACTTTGGGCGCTAGAAGGGTCTCGTTTCTGAGTGTTATTAGCCTGTTCCAGGCGTTTTATAATAAGGAACGAAGGACAGGTGGCGCCATAGAAAAAATATTGTGAGTCGGCTGACGGAGGTGCGCCGCTCTTCCCAGTCTCCCCTCGTTTGTCAGACTAGGTTTAATTCATTTATTTTGGTTCGTTTACAGAGTGATATGTGATGAGTGCAACAGCTATGTGCGGCTCGTATTTACCTTAGCTCCTGGGTTATCAGCAATTATTGCCCTTGTAATCGTTGGACTTTGTTTCAAGTCTAAACTTGTGCTGTCTTGTCGACCAAGAAGTAAGTGCCACACCGATACTGCAATGATCTCGTCCCAGATCTCACTCGTGAATGTATTATACTCCCTTCTGCCTCATACTGTAACTGATACAGGAGTGTGATATTGTCAGTGATAAGGAGCCTTTACTCTGAACAAACTATAAGTTTGTGCAACGAACAAGACTAGGACGCTATGTCAAAATCCTTCTGTGTTTGTAATACGTTGTGCGACCTAACCCGCATTTCAATAAAGGAAATGTTCAAAACTATTCTGCTCGGACAGGATCCACCATTTTGCAAAAAGACTGGTGGTCTCTTTATGCACCTCCTCTCCCCCACTTTAAGAGATGGTGTCTTGTTGTCTTGTCCCGGTTGAGAGGTGTCAGTATGTTGTGTGGGTGGATGGGGGGCGGACGGCGAGAGAATTCTAAGAGAGGATACAGAGAGAGACATAAGAGTACTCTACTAATTTCCCTATGCGCCATCGCCAAATGGTTTTAGCTGTTTCTCTTGAATAGGGCTACATTTCGAGATTTATAATGCTAATAGGATAGTTATTATACGAAGATCGATTTCACAATTTGTTTAATCCGGGGAATGATTTGGTCATAGCGAATAGGATACGGAACTAGTTCGCGAGACTGTCTTTGTTCTAAGAACCTGACCCTGACCTGATTTTTTGTTATTATCATTTTCAGTTGAGACAGCCGATCAAAGCACTCAGACAACATTGGATATCACATGTGATCTGTATGAGAATATTGCTGATCTTCGCTGCTCAGATGTATAAAACAAATCATCCATGCTTTTTATTGTTCAATGGTGAACCGAGATGCAGCGCCACACTCTCGAGCCGATAGAGTTATCCAGCGGTTTCTCTACATTTCGCATACTCTCTGAATGAGGAGTTCACACCGGCCAGTTTCGTCACCAAGTTTCCGCTGGTTCGCTGGTCAAAGCATGCAGGAGTCTGGAGACAAGTTTACAGCTCAGGGGGAGCAAGAGGACAAAGAATGTTCGTAGGATAACGTTTAGCTAACGTCCCAAATTAAAAAAAGTGAAAAAAAACATTGTTTATGGACTTGTGGCATTGTAGGAAACTATTAAGCGGTTGGGTCTGATTAATATATTTGTTGTTTCGAGTTCGTTGAATATGTTATCGCTTCGTAGGCAGTTTACATCCGATGTTATTTTAAACCGTGAACAACGTCGGGAAAATAAAAGCGTGAAATAGAAGTTAAAAGTTTACCATGTTCAGTGTATTTGCATCAGTCAATTCCAGCAGTACCCATCCCATGTCCCCCCGGGACAACTACCCGAAATCTTTCCCGAAAGTAAGTTAAACGTCTCCCCGACAAGTAGCCTTAATTTTTCGACCAGCTTGTTCCTCGTGCCCCACGGAGAGCTCTTAGATCTGTTAAAGCCCGAAAGCAACAATCCTTTCGAAGCCCCTAAAAAATCACGGTTACCACTCCGAGCAATAACATCTGTTGTATTCAATGTAACGTTTTTAATTTCAAATAGTGTGGTAGATACTTACAAAAAGAACTTGGCAGCAAATTGAAGACTATTAAAGGAGCTATGTCCCCGGGGCTATGTCATGGTGATTTTGAGGTTTTCGGGTCAAAACCGTCGCAAATTAAAACTAAGTACCTTTGTCGTACACGAAATGCTTAAAGAACACTAACAGGAAGATATCAAGTGAATTTTAGCAGAGAAAATAAACCATAATCGAAGTTTTAGCGAATTTTCTAAGACACAAGCGATAAACTTGAAAAAAATGGCCCAATTTTTTCAAGATGCAATCCATTTCCATCCTGGCCATCTGCAGCCCAAGACACTTATTTTTACTTTTAGAGCATTAGTAGAATAATTTTAAACAAAACTGGATTCTTATTTTTGGAATTTCACTGATATAAAGATGTATTTTGGCTTTTTAAAGTAACGCTAAAAATGGTGACATAGCCCCTTTAATTTACAGCGAATACCAAACAATCCTTACTAAAATATCTCCTATTTTCATGAACATGCCATAACTGACATAACTGCCCTGGGTGCCAGATAGCATGTGTTTAGTGAAACTCGGCGTGCGAGCGGGAACTTCCTTTAACCGTTTACGCGGTTTATTCGGCACTCTTCGTGATATGACGGACGGACCTCTGGAGCAGACCAGGGTACAAAATAACTACCTAATATAGGGTGAAAAACGTTTGACTTTAATTCTACAGCAAATTCATTCCGCATAAGTTGTTTTTAGCCTTACATGATGTTACCATGAAAAAAGAATTGTATGGAACTCGAAAAATGTTTGTCCCTTTGGTCTGCTACATCCCGATGTAAGGGACTGTTCACTATTTATGGGATGGGTGAGAATTAACAAATTTTTCTTCTTTTTTTCTTATGTCCCTCCCTTAGTGAATTGGTTGTTCAAAAGGTGGATAGCGCTATCCACCGGATAAATCACTATCCAGTGGATAACTATTAACAAAATCCTTTGCGTTATCCGCTGGATAGTGATTTATCCAGTGGATAGCGCTATCCACCTTTTGAACAATCGGGGCCAGGTCTTGAAAGCCCGAGGAGGGGTCTCGCATATAAAAATGACGGGGTTGCTCGTCATACCTTTTAGGGGTCTAAATGTGCAGATTAGTACCGCTTTTTATGTTACTTAAATCTAAAATGACCACCGTATAAACAATTATCGCGGTACTTTTTAGGGTATTGAGCCAAAAAATGGCAGAATATTAGAATTGGTACACAAATTCATTTTAGCCACACCCATCAAACAAGATTCTGGTACCTTTTAGGATGTTTTTCAAATATTTCCGATGAGCAGCCCCGTCATTTTTATCAGTATGGGAATCCCCCCTCCCCCCCGGGGGCTTGGAAGGGTTGTCTTGTCTTGGCAAATGCGAGGTAACGTGATGAGACGAATTTTGTATAATTTTATCTTTCATTCGCATTGCATTGTGGAATAGGTTGGATCTGACGCGGGTTACCGCCAATCGTTCCCGCCATTTCTTTCTCCGAACTGTCCGTGCAATACAATGAGCCAATCAGAGAACATCATTTAGACCACGTGGTACAAAAACCACGTGAGGTAGCGCCCTTGTTCAAAAAACATTTTCATTTAGCTGCGGAAGGAAGAGCGACAAACAAGTTACTGTTTTTCAGAAGGACAAAAAGCTCCGTTATCTTTGTTTAATTTGCCTTTATTGCGAGCTTTTTACCAAAGTTTTTAGCAGAAGTCCGATTACATCTGCAGAGGATATGTCAAAATTAAGGAAATAAGGTCAGTTTTTCATTTTCTCGCAAGAATGTTTCACTTTGCTCGCAAATCGCGGGTTTGTATAGTTGTGACAAGCGTGCAAGAAAAGTGTTTTTTTTTTCGTTTGCGAGCTTCTTTGTTTAACAAATTTTCGTCAATGATTTACATCTTTTCAAATTAAATTGAATTATTTTTGTTTTACAGGCCGTGAAAATTCCAGTGGAAACAAAAACAACAATTTGAGCTGATGTTGCGAACACACGTGGCCTACATGACTGCGCTGTTCCTCAGTCAAGATGAAATAATTATGGTAAGTTCTGTTTAACTAGTTCCAAATTTTCAATAAAAAATAAAAAGCAGGTGTTATTTATTTCAACCTCGGAATTTTAGTCTAATTTGAAAAATTTTTGGGATTGGGGCCTGGTCGCACTACAGCCAAAAACAAAAATTAGCCCGTGCAAAAATCGAGGAAAACAAAAGAAACCGCTCCGGTAGGACACGCTTTTTGTGGAATGAAAAAAGAAGCGTGTCCAACTAGAACGGTTTCTTTTGTTTTCCTCGATTTTTGCACGGGCTAATTTTTGTTTTTGACTGTAGTGCGACCAGGCCCTTAGTCCCGAAATATTTTAACAAACGCACAAACACCCGAACAACTAGACACCCGAACAAACACACAAGGCTAAGAGGACTAAGAGGCGTGGGGCGTTGGTCAGCCAAGCCCACGATACATTTTATTATTGACAAAGGACAATAATATTACAATATTACTATAATATACTATACTATAATATTACAATAACTGTAAGTTGGTCAGCCAGGCCCACGATACATTTTATTATTGACAAAGGACTATAATATAACAATAACTCTAAGCGTACCAGAGCCGGACACGTAAACCCCAAAAAACCAACTGTTGGAAAAAATAGGGACCGTGTACCCCCGACCTATGCAATGGTGCTACCTTTAGGGTTTTTAAGGTGTTTTTAACTAAGAAATAAACGACTAAAATAAGCGGATAACAAAACTTAAGGTATTACAATAAACAATTAAGACAAAAGTTAACTTGTTTGAACAGTACAAGAGGCGGCGAGGCTGACCGTAGAATGACACAAATCTATCAACGGACACTTTTCAAACTCACGAACCGTGAGCCCCTGCGCACTACACTAGTACCCGGTTCTCTGTACCGTGCCGGCAAAATATTAATTTATGCCAATCAAGATTATCACAAATTACATTTTCTTTCTAAACTTATTAAATTAAAGGGAGGGTTTCACGGCTCGGCGCATGTGCAAGCTATGACGTAACCCATTAAATGTTAATGTGTAGACCAATCGGAAGCGAGTAGATAACTCTGGCGGGTAATTTGCCCGCGAAAATGTGGGGCGCCACGAAGCTCTCGGAACGGCTCACAGGATTGGCTGAGAAAACAATAGAACAAACAACAGAAGAATGGTTCCTAGACCTAAAACAATAGAGCTTCGTGACACCCAGAGCCAATGAAATTAGAGGTTCTAAAGAGCTTCGTGGCTCCTGGGGAGAAAATATCGCGGTCAGTCAGCTGATTGAATAGATGACTATACATACCCATATGTGCCATGAAAACCACTAGAGCGTAGAATAAATCCTTCGGGTCAAAGGTTTTATTCAGCGTTGACTTTGTCGGTGCAATCCGTCGAAATTTTCTGTGAATTTTGGTGATCCTTCGCTTTGTTTGGACAAATTATAGTATGTAATTATTGAAGTAAATGTGAGTGGTATTTTAACCGATAGAATTGGTAAGAAAGCGAATAAAGCATTTTAATCTCTGCACATGCGCCGAACCGTGAAACCATCCCTTTGAGGAGAAAAAATTATGAGGGGAATTTTCGTGAAAGTTTCCCATGCGCGCCAGTAGTTTCACGAATTAAATATTTTTTTTTCACAGAATTTATTTTCGTTTTTGCGATAGCTTGCGCTGAATCTGTGTTTTGGTAAACAGCGTTGATAGATCTTTTCGAAGTAAAAGCCGCCATTTTGAACATGGCGCAAATAGGTCACGAAATGACGTTTGTATGGGAAAAACTGAAAACCGATGGCAAATAATTTCCGTCACATTAATATCTGAAAAATTTACGAGTGAAATTTGTGATCCTCGCAGTGTGCTATCAACTTAAGCAGTTGAAAAAGCAACCTGAAAAAAAATTCAGGCTTGAATGGCGTTATACTAAATGACAACCTTGAGATACTAGGTAAAATATTTTTCTACTAAAATTAGAGAGATAAACCTGGGCTACAAGCGTGTAATTACGTAAGCAAATTACGTAGGAAAATTTTTCAACTTACAAGACTTTTTTAAGGTGGCCACGAACATTTTAAAAGGCGCGTCGCCGTTACATTTTTGAACCGCGCTTTTTGGCAAAAGATTTAACAAATTTCTTTATTTTTGGCAACCTAAACGAATAATTTTATTTATCTTTTGGTGGAAGTAAAAAGATTTAAGATCTCATATTTTAAAACCTCTTTTTTTTTCAGAAAAGAATGTGCGTAATTTTAAAATGCGAGAGGACATAATTTTTCCTTACTCAGTCATCAAATAAGCCTCAGAGCTCTCAGGTTCTGCGAGTTTCATGACAATCATGACCATACAACGCGCTGCACTGCGCAAAATGCTGGTGATATGTTGACGCAATTGTGTTAGTTGACGCACATATAGCGAGAAAAGAAACTTTGAAATCCGAAACCTACCGTGCGTACATGTAACCATGAATGTCTATTGTCATTTTTTTGGTTTGCTTACTAAATCAACAGTAGAGTTTTATACAGTACAGGTCCTTTTATATTACCATTAACTGAGCTTTTCGTGAGCCTGTGTCCCCTTTGGTTAAATTGGTACTCGAGTTGGCAGCGAAAGGGAACCTACGGTACTGAAAACTGGTAAGGGTTTTCCTAAAACTAAGATTTTTGGGACATCAAGGTGCTTTCAAGAACAAAGTATATCCTTACTGGTTGGAAATGTTAGATTGCAGCGTGGCCTCATTTTGGTTGCAACAACTAAATTTTATTATTTCATTGTAGTTTTCTTTGATTCATGGACAACTTTGCAATCTCTGGTAGCTCTGCAAGTTCCAAAACGCCTGCCACAGAACACCCTGAGATAAGAAGTCACAGCAAGCCCATTTTCAGAGCAGACTAACTTGGTATGGCTTAGTCCTGCCATAGCGATCTACAACAGCCAAGAAAGATACTTTGTACTGGTCAGTCAAATGGGGCTGGGTAATAAATAAGAGCTCTGGATGAACCTTACAAAACACACTCTGCACACATATTCGGCTAGAAGTCATCGGACTTCTCATTCGGCTTAACTTAATTAATTTAATTGTTAGTTAATGGGCCCCTGGGCTGGTTTGGTTCCTCCCTTTTCCTTCTCCTTGGGATTTTATTCGGCTTTTTCGTTCGGACTTTATTCGGCGTTTCCTTTCGGATTTTATTCGGCGTTTTCTTTCGGATTTTGTTCGGCGTTTTCTTTCGGATTTTTTAAACAAGTTTGTGGCTTTTCTTTACATACACTTCAGCATTGACGTCGTTCTCCCGCTTAGTTGCACTAATTTTTTTTTATGTATTGCGTTTCACTTGACGGTCTATTA
This sequence comes from Dendrophyllia cribrosa, assembly GCA_024195265.1. Classification (NCBI taxonomy): domain Eukaryota; kingdom Metazoa; phylum Cnidaria; class Anthozoa; order Scleractinia; family Dendrophylliidae; genus Dendrophyllia; species Dendrophyllia cribrosa. The sequence continues at coordinate 41,968,430 of JAJLRJ010000005.1, read as the reverse complement.
GCACTGTATTCAGGTGAAGCTACATTTAGTAAGGTTCAACCAGATATTAATTTTAATTAATTTTAGACACTGGAACTATAGACCATAGTAGTATATAGTGATTAGATTTAAGCCTTGCGATGGATTTCCCTTGGATTTCCCGCATACTAATTTGGATTTCCCGCATACGCATACGAACCTGGGTTACTGCGGCCACAACGCAGGATCTTAACCACTAGACCATCAAAGCTGTGGATATTATAACCGAATAAAACTAATTAAAGGGTTCCGAAACATTCAAGTTTAGAAGCAATAAAATTGCACAGTATAAAAAACCGCTTCTTGTTCGTATTTACCGCAACGTTCTTATAGCCGCTTCATCGCTAGTCTCTATATTGATTTTCAGTTTGCCAGCCATTTCCAACTTTAAGTTTTAATTTCTTTAACCGTAGCTTCAAAGTTCAAACTTTTAATTATGCGAACTTACACTGAACCAAATTTGCATGAAAAATTAGCACCTCGGAAAAATTAACAAAGCAACCAATTACATGCGCGCGCTAAAACAATAAACCCACACTTTGTTTAAGTTCAAACTATATTTATTGATAACAAACAACTTCATAATTATACAGACAATTTAAAAGCTTAGATGGAAAGGAACAGACAGAGCTGATTTATTTAGAACAACTCAAATCCATGTACTCCACAAATGATAAGACTGAATCAAGAACAAAATGTTAGAATGAAATAACTTTACGGACATAGCGCGAATTCACTATAAAGGCCATACCACAGGTTACTGAAAACCAGGAACATATCTTAATAAGGAACTTAGTGTGAAATAACGGTATTTACATATTTTACATATTTGCGCCAGTTTATGCATACGTGTTCGCTGTACTGAAAAAAGCAACATCCAATATTTATTGTACATTGATACTTGACGAATACGCTCGCTTAATCTGAGCTTTGACCTAATCTTCAAAACACGTTACAAATAAAAAAGACAAATAAATGGCGACTTATTTATCGTGCAAAACACCACAACAGTGGAAGAAATTATAACAACTCCGTGAAACGTTCGAAATAAAGGCAAAAAACATGGTAAAAACACGAAAAAAGCAAGTGACACACTCGAACACCAACCCCCGCAGAAAAAAAAAACATGGAAACATGGATCTAAACACTTCAATATAAGAGGGTCTGAGTGGGGGTACCTCGATAACACTTAGCACTTAATGTCTGGGCTCTCTAACATAAAAAAAATCACTGTAACAGTAAATTTCATCCAGATAGAAACAAAAACGGCCCCAATGATTGTCTGAAACGTCTAAATCGTAACCCCTGAAAGTGTCCACCGCCGCTTACAGGAATGTCCGCTGACGGGAATCACTACTGTATCTCATCTTGGAATATGTTGGAAAAGCTATAAATAAATGTAGAACAAAACTACCCGTATGCCGAAAGATAATCACATATTAACGTTGGTGCCCCGTTGTCTGGAAGCATACAAAACTTTCTTTTATACTGTTTTTATTCTCCCGAACACTATGACCCGTAACGGAGATTTCTTAGAAAATCAATGAACCCGAGAAACCAACCAACGATATTGACTACAGTTTAATTGTATACTGACGGCGGTTCAAGGGTATCCAATTTATTTTTGGCACGAGTAAAACTTACCGGATAAATAACAAAAGAGGTATTCAATATGATGGACCAATAAAAACAGAGGTTCAGAAAAGCTAGGTAGTGACATCCCTGAATCGATTACCACGTTCGTGTTCGAGTAGTATATAGTTTGGGTGCGGTTTGCTAACAGCTCAGACTGAAGTCGTAAAGACAACTACAACACCAGTTTTTAAAGGTAAGTTGTGCTACTCGAAAGGTATGCGAAATTGAGGAGCTACAGTGAAGAGTCTTTAGATATTACCCGAATAGGATCAAAAGAACCTGCTAATCGATTCTAGCATGTTTGCGCTATACCGTCTACCCGTGACGTGCCTGTAGCAGGCTTAAAAGTTTTAGGTAGTTGTATAATTAACAAATGCCTTTCCACAATCTGAAAGAAAGACCACTCGTTCTCCATCAACTTGTACCATTTCAAGAAATATATCGAACAAAAGCAAATACGAAGGAAAGCAACAACAGGAATTCTTGCAAATTATAGAGTTCTACATGGATAATCTGCATAACCATGAAAGCGCGCGAGTTTTATTATAAATACTTTTACAGTTTATTTTTGGCGATTTAATTCTGTCATTTTCGCTTTAAATATACCTTTTTTATTAAGCATTATTCCATTCAATTAATCAGTACTGTCCAAAAAAGTGTCGTAGTTTGGATAAAGTGAAATGGCAATCGGAACAGGTCATCGTTAATAGAACAAACTGGTTGTAAAACTCAGTCAGTCCTTTGTTATATGTTTTTGTTCTCCATTTCTTTTGTACGTTCGTTTACCTTGACCCTGCACAAAACACAAAAGGTATTGAAATGCATATGAGCAACTGACCAGTAGAAACATTTGGGCTCACACGTTAAACAAAACAATGTGCAGGGTCACGGTTCGTTCAACATAAAACAAAACAGCTTTGTACACTCTTTGAAATTTGTTGAGCTTCATAATCAGTTTGTTCTATTAACTATGAACAGATCGAAGGAATTAGATTCATTGAAGCATTAATTTCAGATAGCAAAAAGCGTGTTAGTGAGTTCATCGGCTCGTACAGTGCCATCATTAAAGAGTTTGCGCGTTAGCGCGGAAAGCAGGAATAAAGAGAAACTGTTTTTAATTAATCGAAAAACTTCGGTACTGATTGATGTCGCATAAATATTTAAATCAGGAATGCACGTTTTCAGGATCATGTATCCATTAAGGCTTGTTAACACGCAACCCAAGCTTACTGAAGCGTAAGCATAAGCAAGCAAATGCACAAGAAACTACCTACGAACTGGCGCGACGCAAGCGTACGTGCAAGTGTAAACGCTGTGTTTTTTTCAACAACTTACTTTTCAGTACAGTCAGTGCTTGGATGAAAGTATGGTAGATCATCATTGTTCAGAATAAAGGATTTATTTAGAAGTATTCAGTTCAGTTAACAAACGTATTTCGATGTTATGTATTTACATGGAGGGATTCAGTTAGTGTGACGCTGTGATTGAAATTTTAATATTTGGTCTTGTGCTGTGTACACGATTTTTGAAAATTTTCCTAGTCTGCAAACTTAGTTATAATTATAGTTATTAGTCTACTGCCACGAAAGCCGGTTCTAATCTCCTGATCACGCCATAAGCTCAAGCACGGCGATTGAAAGCTAAATGAGCTAAATATGTAAAGCTAAATATCCAGATATGTATTGCACAGCTACAGTGAACAATTTGATCAGATATTTTCGAATTAAAAGCAACTGTGTAAGGCGTAAGTCTATCCAGGAATCAAAATAGAGCAGAATACTAATCTGCGAAAATGGCGTCATGAGCGTGAACATTTTGGCGGGAATTCTCGGATATTTAGCGGGCTTTCATTTGACTCTAAGGATCTGTCGTGTTTTTCATAATTTCAAATAATTCTTTATATAAAATTGAATACTAAGAACTTTTAGGATTTCGCTTCACTTATTCGCGGACTTGAAGCATCATGCATCATTGCAATGATGTTTGTGCGAATGCTTAAAAAGCTTACACGTATTCTAACGTAATGTTTATCTGTCGTCCGCCCGTATGACAGAATTAATTGTGCCTGATATAAAATCCCCTGCGGCAGAGTTTTCGCCTTAAATCTACTTAAATTGCCGACTGTCACTAAATAATAAAGCATCATCTACATACCTTCCCTTGAAGCCTCGGTTTTATTTCTTAGTCGGTCACTTACCACTGCGGTCCGCCGTTTTCCTCGTTTGCATCGCTAACCATTACACATTGCATTTCTTGCGAACATAGCAGACACTTTCAACGGATGGATCGACGCACAAGTGACAGATAAGAGCAAATCAAGTTAATTGGAACCCAAGAATGGCGATAAAACGCGATAAACATCGGCAAACCCATTGCTAAACAGGGCTAAATATACGCAGCAAAATATTATTACCCATGGTTTCGAAATTTATGCCTAGTCTGCCGCAAAGAGATCAAATTTATTTTTGCTGAACATTAACTATAAATAGTGTTTTAAGTCTGTTTTTGTCCACAGGAAACGATAATTTTAGACAGATGGAAATTATTGGGTGCGAAAAGGAATGTGTGAAAAGTAATAAAGACTTATTCAAATGCGTAAAATTTCCAGGGCGAATATGGACCCCCTAATGCGTGCAATAAAATCGACCCTTTGGCTTGTGATGGCCACGATTTATAGAATTACTTTTTCTCTATGCCTTCGTTATGCTAGCTCTTTTGGCATATATTAGGTCTTCTTTGGCTAACTTTTGTTGCAAGATAAACAGTGATCGGCTGCAATTTTTGTAATTTCTATGACAATGCTAGGATCAGTTAATCTCTCAGCCCGTGATTTAGTGACAGTGTCTAAGTCTGCGGTGTGCTAGACTTGTGAGAAAGTAGCTAGATCTTTATCACGGATGTAAGTGTCTAATATCCAAGTCTGAAGCTGCCGTGTCTCTATTGGAATCATGACTTCTTGCATGCAGTTTATATGTGCATGCTAACATATAAACAAAAGAGAAAGCCAAAAGAAAAAGCGTAAGGAAGGCTTAGAGAAACAGTAATTCTATAAATGGCTATGCACAGCATGTAAACTGACCCCCTGTCATTAAAGAGATTTATATCCCAAAGATCAAAGAGTCATACAATACATATCGAGCATTGTCACATCTCTATTTTGTTGATCTAAGGGGAACAAATATCTCGTAGACCTTCTTGGGAAAGCAATTCTAAAGGCTTCTTTATACATTTTGTGACAAGCGGGAGTCGTGTTTAGCCTGTCACTTTTATAATACTCATATTTCCTTTTCCTCTTTTCCTGGGGCAAAACAATGTTCAGCAATAGTTTCTGGGGTGACAGGCTTCACTGCGATGTGATGATTTAAAGATGATAACACGTCCGCAAAAGCTGCTGCAAGTGAATCCAGCTCCTCTTTGTCACTTGTTCCAATCTCACGACAATCTGTTATCGATCTAAGCATCCTGATACTCTGATCGATAATCAGCAGCTCCTTCGCCCACATCATTTTGGCAAATATATTCCGTTTTGTCTAAAACTGAGGCTAAAAACGCTGGCAGGTCTCTTCCAACGTCAAAACCTTCCTCGTCCGCCATATTGTATTTGCAATGATTCTTTCCCAGGCGCTTATCTTTCTGATCCGATGGCTTGACCCAGTCCCCGAGATTAAATGAATATTTTGACGGATTGAATTGAATGAATATATTCGGATTAAATTAAATGGATATAAAACGATTAAATTAAATCAATCAAGACATATTAAATAAAATGGATTTTAAAAACAATTCCATAAATATAAATATTAAATTGAACAAATAAAAAAACATTACATAAATATAAATACTGAATTGAATATATATCAAATTATTGAATATTGCTACAATCGGCTTGCCATATCAGGGACGGTATTTAAGATGTTTTTAGCCCAAATTTTTGTCAAGACCCTCGAATGCTTCACCATAGTAGTGACTTCTGAAAGCTCTCCGTCCTTTGTGGTATACGCGCCCCTAAATCAAACACATTTAACAAAACAGCATACAGCTTCCTATATTTGTAATTATACTGTTGTGCTGGATGCGCGGAGGTATGGCCTAGTACTGAACGCCAAGCGTGACAAAAGTTGAGACAAAATAAAGGAATTGTATCATTGAATATATGTTGTACACTCTTATAATTGCATTGAAAACTTTGCATAAATGGCCTGTAGTGGGGCAATTTCGATATGTTGTCATAGGTTGTAATGGGGAGTTATCGATTTCTTCGATTTTCCGAAAATATTTGGAAGCAGGAGGCCGCGCGTGTCACGAGGCGGTGAGAGACATCTCGCGCAAGCATCCGCCATCATGGACATTATAAGAGAGTTCAACATAAATTATATTCAATGATACAACCTTTATTGTTTTTGTCGTGCTTGGCGTTCCATACTGGTAAATTTACCAATGAGCAAATATCTAATACTTCTAGTACCTACCTAGTGTATCGTTAATTTGGGATTTATAATCTGTCCTATGTTCTGAACGGTTATGCCGGTATAACTATTGTTTTTCATTCCTTTTCTGAAGGTTGAGAAAAATGTCAGAACCTGCTTCGGTTAGTATTGCAGTCGCAATAGGGCCATGTTCCGGGAGCGTTTGTGCAAAAGGAAGTGCTGTGTGTGTGCTCGGCGTCACCGCTTTGATATGTGTAACCGCCATTGTCGTGGTTGGAATCATTTGCTACACTTGGTCAAGATATTGGAAAAATCAGTAAAAACTTAGCAGTTGACAAACTCTACAAGTGATTGAACTGGCTAAATTAAAGAAATATGACTGTCTTGTTATCGATGGACTTCCTTTATAATCAGTTACAATAATAGATTACTTTCTTGACATGTATAGCAAGGCTGGGGAAAACTGTATTTTTAATCTATAGTCACTTTCTCTCTAGCGTGTATTATATAGAAACCTAATGAAAGTCGATAGTCTGTCTTTCAATTCAATAATTTATACTTATAAAAACTATACTTGAGTATATGGGTATATAGTCAGTAGTTTGATATGTGTGATCGTCATTGTCGTGGTTGGAATCTGTTGTGACGGGAGACTTTTCCAATGTTCTTAAGGTTACAGTGTACCTTCGGGGGTGTCTCCAGTATAACAGCTCTAGCGTATTATGATTACACTTAATATACCTAAACCCAGATATCAAATTAAAGCTTATAGAGCTGGCTATCTAAATATGGAAACCATTTGCTAATAAAATGAATTGTCGAATTTTTTACGACGTCTAAATTCGAACGTCCGAATCAGCTTTAAAACGCTATAACTCAAAGCGATATTGTATTTTGCTAATTTGATTTGTTCTCGGGTTTCCGAACACGAAGCGCTAAAAAAACGTGTCGGCGATTTCCCATATTCAATTGCAGTGAAAAGTTACAGAATATTTTCGAAAAAGGGAGAAAACAAATTGAAGTGATCGCACGGAAATGTCTCTTGACGAAAAAGTTTTCGGAAATAAGAAATTCGCCGACACCTTTTTGTTGATTATATGTTAGCCTGCTTGTGTCCAAATTTGAGGAAAATCGAACAAATTCCCTTTGAGTTGTAGCCCTTTAAAGTGTCCCCTACAAGCGAAAAATTAACTTTGAGAAAACAGCGCTTAGAAAAACATATCGCTTCATAAACAAACTCCGCCCACAAAAGTTTTTTTTTGGATGAAAGTTCATTCTGTAAACTTTATTTTGACGCCAAAAAAAAAAATTCAATAAATTTTCGATCTGAAGGTACACTGTAACCTTAAAACAGTCGAAAGTGAAGTTCGTTCAAAATATTGCATAGGCCAAAGGCATAGTCTAGTAAACAATAGTTCCCTTATGATGTCTTTAAACTGAAACGTGTATATTCGTACAGCTGCCAAACCTCCGCCACGTGCGTTTTCAATAGCGTAGTTTTATGAAAAGAACGTTTAAGTAGTTATGTCCTTTCACTCATCGGAAAGAGTCTAGTGTTTCTTTGTCCTTAAGGTTTACGGAAGCAAAGTCCTTTCCGCTCTCGTAAATTTTTAATGTACAGTCAACTCTCTCTTAACGACCACTCTATTAAGCGACCACCTCCCTTAAGCGACCACTTTGTAAATAACCGTTTTGTTTCTCAGTCAAATACTGTTTAGAAAACTCTCTCTTAAGCGACCACTTCTCAAATTTCTTAAGCGACCGCGACCACTTTCGAGGCCAAAAATTTGACCAATTCTTTTGTTTTGCCGGTTTCCGTTAAGCGACCACCCCCAAGATTGTTACGAAATCCTTGCGAATCTAGGTTTCATGGAGAAGCTATAAAATGCCACGAGGAAAACAGATGCATAGTATTATAATTTGAAGTTTAAGTAAACTGTTAAGTGATTTACAACAAGGAATTTCCGGAACACATTTCGAAGTTCAAACGTGCATGTTTCAAAAACCAAGAATGAATAAGCGAGTAGCGTATTGTAGTTGTAGTATATTGTCTGATTTAGAATAACTTTTCTCAAAGGAGCTTTGTATATTTGCTACATTTAAACTGATAAGGCAATAAATAGTAATAATTAGTGGATCGATGCAGATTTTGGCTTATTGTCTTGATTTTTCTATTAAGCGACCACCTCCATTAAGCGACCACTTTTTCCTGCACCAAGGGTGGTCGCTTAAGAGAGAGTTGACTGTAGTTCCTTTCAAGGGGAGTGTTCTAGGTTGTCACTCAACTTTGGTAACAATGTAGAACGCTACGTGTCCTAGAATTTTAAATAGATCTTTTGTCCTCGTGAGCAGAAACGTGTACTCGTTGAGGTACTTAAACAATAGAAAAAAACTTGTGCCTTTGTGCCCTCGGCACTATATTAGTAAGTCATTTTGTAAACATTAGTCGGTTAACATCAAGGTCACTATCAGGGTTAGCATCAAGGTTACTATCAGGGTCAACATCGAGGTTGAGATCAAGGTTAGAATCAGAGACGGAATAAACCTATGCTGGCTGACGTTCTGTTGTATTTGCTGAGTCCTAAGAAGTCCCTCGCAAGTAGATTCCCGTGTACCAAGGTTGTGACGAGCCTTATCTCTGCTGCAAGCGTGGTTCGCTCTGAGCTAAAGTTTCCCCGCGTAAAAGTCGTTGTTCTAGAAAGCATTGTTCAAGTTTCAGTTTTCATTCCCTCGCCGAAATAGGAAAAACGTATCGTCCCATTGGGAAAAACCTATCGTCACATTGGTGGAGAATCCGGGTACTAGCGGACTTCCGAAGAGGACAGACGAGCAAGGAGAAGAAATCCAAACAATCCAATTGATGTAACCCCTTGGCGCGACGAACGAGGGAAATTCGCTCAAGTAAAATCGTGAGTACAAGTTCTTTGTACACGTGTACATGTAACTTATGCAGTCAGTGAGAAAAGTTTTCTCGAGCAGATTACACAGATATAATTTAAGAAGCCGTAAGTTGAACGTTTCCATTGTTAAGTAGAGTACACCTAAGATAGACCGAAATATTCAAGTCAATTTATCAGACGAAGAGTCAGAGAAGCGTTATTTATCGAGTTGCCCTTCCCGTCGCAAGAAGACAAAGAAAGTGGCGACGAAATCCGAGCAATTTCCAGTCCAATCCAGAGAGAAGTTCAACAGAGGCGTTCCACAGCATTTTCCTGTCCCGAGCAAGCGAATAGTACTCGGATCGAGAAGTTGTAGATATCAGTTTATATTAGACCATAGCAGCGATTCTATTGTTTCACCGAGGGTATCAGAATCCGAAGGACCTATCAGCCCGTCAGTCTCTCCCGTGTTATCGCCAATCGTTCCTCGCGAAATCACCCAATCCAGTCCAGCACACATCGGCCTTGAACTCGAAGATACTAGCCCAGACGACGATCCAAGCGAAGAATTCACCGCCCCAAAAGACAGCGATAATCAGCCTTTACGACCGTTCATTAATTCCCCTGCGGATTTCTACGCATTAATTTCGCACGTAAACAAACAGACGAAAAGTCGACTTAATCCCCAGTGTACCATAGACGAAACCAGTAGTAGCAATTCCAGTACAGAGAACGAAATAGAAGTCAATAGTAATTTTAGTAACGAAAGCGAAAAAGAAGAAAGTAGCGAATCCAGCGAAGAAAGCGACTGGTCATTAGAAGACAGCGAAAATTTCAGCATGGATGCAGCCGATTCCTTGAAAGAATTACAAGAACAGTTAGCTGCCATACAAAAACTAAAAATACAACAGACCCAACAACAAAAAGACTACCAGCGCTTTAGAACAAGTGCCAATTCCTGAATCCTCAAGTACGCACAGACCTGCTGCATTCCATGGGTACGATTCCGAAGATGTCCACCGATGGTTAGACAAATTAGAGTACTACCCAGGACTCTGGTTGTGAACATGGGTCCAGGACAATATGCAGAGGTGTTCTGTTTATTTTGATTGGGTGAGAGTTTGTTTATCGTTTGTTTATCAAGAATACAGCTAACTCCTGATACGCGTGAAATGTGAAGAGAGCAAACAAAATGTTTTACAAATTACAACTGTTGTGGCTAATTTTCGAGGTCTTATTGCTTTAAGTTCTTTTGCATTTTTGACGTATAACTCTCGTACAATACTCTTTCTTTGATTTCCTTTAGCCTTTATTCCTGTATTTAAATAAAATGGGTGGAGGCTAACTTGAAAATTCTTTGGTTAATTTAGCCTCCAGGCTGTAATGGTAATTTTTATTTTATAAGTATTATTATCTGTAGTTATTTTTTGTGCTCTTGTAATATATATATATATTTATTGTTATGAGTAAAATAAAATTGTATTGTATTGTATTGTACAAAAACCTATAACGTTTTTTTTTGTTTCTTTAGTTTAAATACTTGTTTTCCATCCTGAAGGGACCTTGTTTTTCTGAAGCTACCCGCAAAATAGCCGGTCTTTCCCCGGAAACCGGAAATTTTAATCTAGGCGCAGTTCTTGCTTAAACAATCAGGTATTTGACGATAAATCCCAATAAAGTATGATTCAATGATTTAAATTGACGGCGAGCTGAATTTAGACTGAAGCAAGTTCAAATAAACGAGAATAAAAGGGGTTACATTTTATTTCCAAAAGTCGTCTTGAACAAAAGATCAAGGAAAAAGTCTAGGTAAATGCATCAGTATCGAAAGCTCAAATCATGCACGTTACAAAATATGCAGCAAAAAATATGCTATAATATAAATTTTCATAACAGTCTATTTAGAGCAGTTAAGTTGAAAGTGTATTTAGCAGACAGGTAAAATAAATTTGATCAATGTAAATATCGTTTTTTGAGGCATGCAGAGGTGGGTGTAATATTGGCATTTTTAATGGTGTAACGCCTTTAAAGGGGCAGTGTCAGGCAGATTTAAGGATTTTTATCAAACCATATGCATGCATGCTACAATATCTTAACTTATTTACCAAATAATACTTAAACATCTAGAGATAGAAATCAACCCTGAATTCTTAAAAGAGGAAGAAATAATTGTCTATTCTAGCCCATTTTGGAAACGAAAATGTAAAAACTTGAAAAAAGTTATAATTAGGCTAAATTCTCTATTTTCGAATTGCCCATAATACACTTTGTTTCCCCCCAAATTTTGCATAAAATATTTTTTACAAATGCTTTTGGGAGGACTGCATATTCCCAAGAGCATTTCAATGCAAAACAATAGTTTATGCAAAATTTGGGGGGCAAACGAAGTGTATTATGGGCAATTCGAAAATAGAGAATTACTTCACGTTGCAATTCAATCAGGCTCAGTCCGTTTACGACCAGAAACACTCATCGACAGTTTTGGCCCACTAGGATGGTCATCAGTTTATCACAAAAATGGGTAGTTTCTTGGTGTTGCGGATGGTGTGTTCACCAAATGACGTAAAACAAAAGATTCAAAAGACACTGAACAATACCCACACCACAACACAAAAGCTAACCAACAATGGCTTCCGCAACATCAAGAAACACCCCCAAAATGGACCATTATTTTACGGTTTCTGTTACTACAAAAGCATTTTTTTGGGTTGTGAAATGACACCAAATCCCCGTGACACTTTCCCTTTAATATCAAACAAACATTCATTGCTTAACAAAGCCCAACTTCAGTCACATTTCGATTTGAGCAGGGGCGGATAAAGGGGGAGGGGGCCGCGGCCCCCCCTTTTGCGTTGGATTATTATGCCCCCCGAACCGCCCTTGATCCTGATGGTCGCTTACGCGCCCATATTGTCACTACCACAATTGCTTCGGCCCCCTCTTTATACATTTCCTGGATCCGCCCCTGTGGAGTGAGCCAAGATAAATCCCAATGTTTTTTTTTGCTGAGCTGCTCAATAGCTTTTATTTTCATTGGTTACATTTTGTGTTTCATCGAAAAAATATGAAAGCGAAACTTCAAAACAACTTAGCAGCATGCAAAATGGAGTACTCTGTTATCACTTACTATCCTTTTTAATTTTTTTATGTTTGATTTTAAGTTTAGTTTTCACCTCTTTTTTTGTTTTTAAATTATCTATTGTACATGAAATGCAAAACGAAGCCAGGTGCAGCCGTTAGGCTACTCACTAGGGAACTTAAGCAACGACGACGGCAACGCCAAGGAAAACGTCACATGAAAAAAGGATTCGCGCTATTTTAAATTACCATGTAGTTGTTCCAATCTGTTTAGGCTTTTCAAATTCTAGTATCCCTTGAGTTACACCGTCCACACTGCCGGCCTTTCACGTGACTCTAGCCTGTTCCAGGCGTTAAGTTTGTGGCGCGCGAAAGAAAAATTGGGCGCAAGAGAAAAAACGAGGGGAGGCTGGGGAGAGAGAGGCGAGAGAGCCTCTCTCCCAGTTTTTCCTCGCGCCGACCCTATAGCGCCACGCGCCGCTTTTCACTGCTCCCCACAATCTAAACGCCTGGAAGAGGCTAACGTGACTCTTGCAGACGCACTGCCCATTGGTCGCGTGACAGGTTTTTGATCGATCCCAGAGTTCCATTAGTGTTGCAGTCACATGACAAGCAGCCCAATGGGTTAATGTTTGCAGCGTCGCAGTCATCACCCGCCAAGGTATCTTTACACACGCAGTGTGTCTGAGAATAGAAGAACAACAACGTTGGGACGGATTTCATGGCTTTTACTTCGTTTACCAGACACACAATTAAAATATTGTTTTCGGCCATTGTTTTGGGGCCATAAAAAGTTTGATGAAGTAGTGTTTGTATATGTCACTCAACTAGAATAGAGTCCTTATTTGTCCATAAACCCAAACGGGGGGGGGGGGGGGGGGGGGGGGGGGGGGGGGGGCTCCCATATAAAAATAACGGGGTGCTCGTCGGAAATTTTCGAAAAACACCCTAAAAGGTACCAGAATCTCGATTGATGGGCGTGGCTCAAAATAACTTTTACCCCAAAGAGGTACCAATTCTAAAACAACGCATGTCATATTCTGTCGTATTTTTTCGGCTTATCCCCCTCCGGGAACCCAAACCTTTTCAACGATGAAGCAAATCAGCGCGGAGAGTTCTGGCTCTCATCAATGATGGCCAAAGAGTAGCTTGATTCCCGCTGGGTTACAGCCATAGCCCAGAGGTCCGAGGATCATATGAACCACGCTCTGCTAAGGCGTTTACCTTCCTTTTCTTCACTTTATTTATTTAGATTTGGTGTTGTGTGTTCTATATTTTGGGTTATTTTCGGTTTTTTTTAAACATTCTTATTCGTTGGGAAATTTTCGCAGCAACCTTTATCACAACACTGTTTTCAGCTGTAATTTTTGCTGTTTGTCTTTTCTCTTCATCGTTAGCAGAATGGCGCAGTGGAAGCGTGCTGGGCCCATAACCCAGAGGTCTGAGGATCAAAACCTCGCTCTGCTACGAAGATTTTCTTTCTGCAGTTTAGTTAATTGGACTTTGGGTTGTGTTTTTTACTTTTCTTGGCCATTTTTGTTTGCTTTTCAAAAACGTATCTTTCGTTGCGACATTTTCACAGCGGATTCAAATCGATCCGTTGTCACCATTTTTAGCTGTGATTGAAATTTGTGATCCTCGCAGTGTGCTATCAACTTAAGCAGTAAAAAAAGCAACCTGAAAAAATCAGGCCTTGCGATACCGGTGCATTGCTCTATCCACTGACACTAAGCTACCAAGCCACATAGATAGACATTGGTCAATTGTGGGTTGTCAGCTGTAATACCAGCTGGAAGCGTGATGGGTCCATAACCCAGAGGTTCGATAATAAAAATCTTGTTCTGATAAGTTTTTTTTATGCATTTCTCAGTGTTTTGTTTACTAAAACATTTTTGGAAGAAACTTATTCGATATGTTTTCTAGCAAAATTATTATTCCTTCTTTAGTGGTGGGTCTCACTGTAACGTTCTCTCTCTTTTGTAATCCTATTATATTTTATTTATCTACCTCAGGTTTTAAAGGAACTGAAATAATTAAGACGTACCACCTCGACCTATCGCTAGCAGAGTGGCGCAGTGGAAGCGTGTTGGGCCTATAACCCAGAGGTCCGAGGATCAAAACCTCGCTCTGCTAATTATTCTATTTCGTATTTTTTTTGTGTGTTGACGGTCAAGTTAGCAATTTGAGTTTCAAATTTACAATAAATTAACAGTTCTTTTTACAATAATTTTTATTCTGATTAAAGACTGACGCTCTTTTAGTTAGCGGTGAATGTTTAACTTTTTTCTTTTCCATTCCAGTTTAACTGTGAGATTAACTTTAAAAGATTTATGACTTTTTTCTTTTGGACATGAAGAAAATTAGTGCCAAAACACCTCTAAAATAAAATACAGTTAATGTTGGCTCCGAAGAAATTGTTGAAATAATTCAAACGGGTCTTTATGTTTTTGTTGTCAATAAAACATTTTTTTTACAAAACCGACCAGTTTCTCGGCAACGTATAAGGTGGCTCCAAGTAGATTTTTTTGTGTCACACTTCCCTTTTTGAATGCGCTTATACATAATCTAACTTTAGCTCATTGAAGCTGAATTAGATACCAGATGTTAGTCTTAAATGAAAGTTTTGGATGATGCTCTTTTTATGCTAATCAGCGTTTCCATAGTAACGGTAAACAAATATAGCGAAAAACAGTTTTTCCTAAATATCTTTCGATTTGGGGCTACCCGCGACAAGCGAATAACTGCGCTATAATCTACACAGTGTAGCGGACGTCTTTGCACTCCAGATTTAGTGTATTGTTTCTTTGAATTCGTAGGTTACATTTTTCAAAGAGAGAGTGTGTCAAATATATGAATTCAGGAAGAATTAGCTGACTTTGAATTCCAATACAAATCGTTGAATTTCCCACCATCTTGCCCTGATTACCCATGATGCAACTATGAGCGTGAACCCGTTTATTATCTGTTCAGACGGATAATGCGTCTGTCATGTTATACGTTTAGTGTAAAGACGGGACTAACAACAAGACGAACTACGGGAGACGAACAATGCGAGACATTGCGCGCGGCCACTAATAAAAAGGATGAGTACTAGAGTTTTTTTGGCGGCAAAATTCAAGATGGCGGCCGTGTTGGTGACATTTTTTACCGTTGTTTGTCTGTTGCCCGTCTTTATACACAAAGACGCATTATGCGTCTAGACGAACTATCTTTCGTTATGCGTCTTGAACGGCGCACTACGAAAGATAGTTCGTCTAGACGCATAATGCGTCTTGTGCCCGTCTTTATACTTGAGACGCATAACCAGACGAACTACAAATGTTTGCCCAAGTTCGTCCACACAGATAATGCGTTTCTAGTATAATAACGGCCATTGTAATATCTGCTGTTTAGCTCTCCTTTTCATCGTCAGCAGAGTGGCGCAGTGGAAGCGTGCTGGGCCCATAACCCAGAGGTCCGAGGATCAAAACCTCGCTCTGCTAAGAGGTTTTTCTTTCTTTTTGTATTTTTTTTATTTAGGTTTGATTGTTATTGTTTTGGCCATTTTTGTTTTGTTTTTGTTCACAGTGGATCCGAAAGTAAGCCATTGTCACAATATCTGCTGTTTATCTGTTTTTTTCTTGCACCGATAGCACAGTGATGAACTGAACAGTCGGTTGCTTATTTTATTTTGAAGGAAGAGAAACAAGATGCACCAACTGAAGGAAAATATTGCTCAATTGCTTTTATTTTATCGTTAGGTTCCTCTAAAAAGAAATCGGTGCAAAAAATAATCCAAAACTTTTGGGTTATTTTTTGCACTAAAGCATTTACACTGATGATGAAGAGACAGTAGTCTCGAAAGTGTGATATTGTGATATTTTCAAATATGCTATATACGCGCTATACATTCGTTTTCAACTATTGTGAATAACGATGGCGAATTAATAAATTTAAATAAAGATCCCCAAAAGTATGCTATCTTATCATTTGGTCGCGAAACTGCGTATCGCTTCAATGCAAAAAAAAAAAAAGAAAGAAAAAAATGCAATTATTTCACATTTCCTCCTTCCTTTCAGAAACAAATGAATTTCAGATGAATTGCAAAAATATTATCTTTTTGAATTGGAAAAATTTGTTTGCAGATTTCTTGGGTTAAAGAAATTTTAATGAGATTTGACTAACAGTTGCAATAATTCTACATTCTTTGTCCGTCTGAAAAGCAAAGAAATTCATTTGAATTGCAAATAAAATGTTCATTAATATTCATTTTTCTTCTTCTCACTTTTACTGCGAGAAAAATATGGCGAACGACGCTGAAACCTAAACGTCATTCTGTAGTTGTCTAGGGCAAAGAAACCTTCATGTCCCCATGTTAGAAATGAGAACCGTCCATTATTTCCACAATGGTGCAAGGCATTACACGCAGAACGTGGCTTAAAGTACTTTGGAAACGGTTCATGGTTCGAATGACGTGGACATTCTAAACATCGAATTTTCAGTTTCATGGAAGCATCTTTTTTAGAAGAGGTAAGCAAGTGTTTACGTAACAAACTTTATGCTAGATGTTCTATTACAATAATGTACATTTGCACATCGAAAGAGATATTTCGGCGTTCATATTGTGGTGCAATTTTGTCTTTGGTGCAAATTTTTATTTTCCTTTGTTTTTGGGTATGGACATGTATGATAATGAGTTTTGAACAAAGGAAAATAAAATTTGCACCAAGGACAAAATTGCACCACAACATCTACAAATGGGACAATTAATATGTCATTGCCGAACGGCATAAGATAACGTTTATAAATAGTATTGTTTGGAAACTTCCCAAGCAGCTCTTTCAATAACGGCAAATATATAATTGCAAGCCAGCAGAATGGACGGAGCTTTTGTTTCTTGGCAAGGGTTGGATTATATTTGCTTCCGATCGTTTGCTTTGCAATGGACACTTTCATTCCCAAAGTTAAACATTTCGTTCTTAATTCTTAGTCGTGCAATGCGCATTTTAAGTCTAGACTGTCAGTGTGGATATACATGATAACATATTTTGGCAAAGCTGAGCGGTCTAGTCACAGAATAAAAATATGTTAAATGATGATAATGATGATGATAGTAATAATTAATAATAATAATAATAATAATAATAATAATAACAATAATAATAATAACAAAAAAGTTGTTATAAAATAAAATCATACATAAAGAAAATGGCCAACACTATGTTAAAAAATATGTAAACAGCTATTAAATCTCGTATCCATAGTACAGTACAAGCACGAGTGAGATCTGGGTACGAGATTAGTGAACAGCATATCGGATCTGAGAAGACCTACGGTCCCAAATAAAACTAAAAGTGAGTAAGTGGCAAAGGAGCGCGAACGAAAATGCTGCTGGTGTACGCAGAATCTATAGAAGATGTAATCAGCCAAAAATGTGAATACAAATTAAATGAGCAAGGCTGGTATTACGTAGAACACTAAACGCGACAACGACATGATAGAGCCCAACCTGAAAGCCAAAATGCAACCGTGGACAGCTGTTTCGACCTGATTGGTTCTCGTCAGTGCCCTTTTATTCCTATTCCGAGATATGGCCAACAGAACGCAGCCTTACTTTTACTGGGAACTCAAAGTTAGGGACGATTTTATTTTGACTGTATTCCAACGGTGTCTGTATATAATATATAATTTTTCACGTTGTTATTGTAATATAGCTGTGTGTTGGTTTGTAGATCCATTGGTATGTAGGTTACGTTATCATGTTACGAATTGGATATTTAAGGAGTTTGTCAGTTAGGGTTGTCATTCAACGGCATCTCCGTTTTTTGGTCCGATTTAAGGTGGCTCCCAACAGTTTCCAGCACTTTCCACGACTTAGATTTTGATGGGTCATTAAAACCACTCTTTATCAGTTGATGCTACAATCATGATATCAAACGAATGCCCAATGATTGGTGAACACGTTGTTATCATTTTTGTGACATAATATTTTACTATAGCAACAGTATAACGTGCTGAAAAGACCCTTAATTTTAGCTTTAAGTGTTAATAACTCAAAAATGACTCGGTGAACCCCATTTTTTATCGTCGAATTTTGATCAGTAGGATAAGATGCTACTTTTGACAAAATTTAAAAAAATTCTGTAGGTGGGGTTAAGAGCCACCTTAAATTTTCGAAAATCATTGGGCATTCGTTTGATATCATGATTGTAACATCAACTGATAAAGAGTGGTTATAATGACCCATCAAATTCTAAGTCTTGAAAAGTGCTGGAAACTGTTGGGAGCCACCTTAATCTAAAAATTTTACTTTAGTAAATTATTGTATTATGTCTGATCAAGGTTTATACTATGATAGTTGTATTCAGCTATGTTTAACCTTTTCACTCCCAAGAGTGCCAAACATCAAAATTCAAGAAAAATCCCAAATTTCATTTTGTAAAATATTGAAAAACAAATGGTACCATGCAAAAGTACTGCTGAAGAGGTTTCATTTGAATGGTTACATCATAGGATTTCATCCACAGACTCAAAAGTTAGAACAACATAGCATGACTCCATAAATGACTCTGGGAGTGAAAGGGTTAAGGCCGTTTATGCGTGATCAATAAACGAGATGCCCCCTCCTGTACGTCTGGTTTTATTACTTGTACTAAGTTAGAAATTATTTTGTTTTCTTTTCACTGCAGAGTGATTAGACAACAAATATACTTGAACATCACAGACGATTATTGGGAGTGAGGGGTAGTGACCAATAGGGAACGTGAATAAAGGTCTTAACATGCATGTTATAAATGTAAGCCATTGTTTTGTCATTCCTGTATGTAACTGTTCTATTGTTCTTCCTTTTAATAGGCTTGACATAACCACACCCTGATGTCTAAAGTGAAATGCCTGTCTTCTGCCTGTTGGCTTGGATACGGACATCAGGATACTGCTCTTCGTCATACGTCAGGTTAGTGTTACAGTTTGTAGCTTTTATAGGTATGAGTAATACCTACTCTTTTAAATGTTTTTCTTAGAAATCAGAAGAGACCAGTCAGACATCCTGCCATTTAATTTAAACTTATCATAGTTATATAATTAAAAAGGCCTTTTGCCCCCTCTAGTTATCTTTAGCCATTCGTAGTCTGGATGAAACTTGTCCCTGTTATGTGTGTGGTCTTCAGGCGATGTTTCATATCCAGGTGATTTTGAGTTAAGGTGGACACATTTGTTTGGAACGTGTTGATGTAAATTCCTTAGACCTATCAAACTTCCTTTGAAACGTAAGGTGCGTTCGATTGGTACATATTCTGAAATAGCAAAACACAGAATAATCGCAACAATTTCCTTAAATCGGACCAGAATTTAGAGACACTAAAATACGAAATATAACTTGTTAGAGATGCATGCCGCCATGAGCACAGCGACCAAACGTGACACGCGTGCGAAGTTCCCGCCAAAATTACATGAAACTCATAACTCAGGGTCGTTTCTGAAAACTTTTTTGCATCGAGAATCTGTGCAAAAGTATACAACTGATAGCCACTAGTTTTATCGGCTTATAATTCGATTTTTCACTACTTTTCTTGTTATATTTCCTGACAAATTTCGCTGAGGTCCGTAGCTTCGTAAACACTTTTATTTTTTTAAGGAAATGCAAACCGAAAGTGTCGTCGATGATTATCGTTTAACCGTTGTAGGGTCTCTATGATATGTACGATTTGGGTTATTTTAACGTGTGACAAGCTTGCGTGTTATTGCGAGGATCGCGCGTGGGCGTTGAGAAATTATCATCATTATCATCATCATTATCATCATCATTATCATTATCATTATCATTATCATTATCATTATCATTATCATTATCATTGTCGTCATCATTATCGTCATCATCATCATCATCTTTATCATCTTTATCATCTTTATCATCTTTATCATCTTTATCATCTTTATCATCATTATCATTATCATCAATATCATTATCATCATCATTATCATCATCATTATCATCATCATTATCATCATCATTATCATCAATATCAGTATCATCATCATTATCATCATCATTATCAATATCATTATCATCATCATTATCAATATCATTATCATTATTAGTTCAGGAATGGTTTATAATGCATAAGTAAATTGCTAAAAGGCCCTAAAACCGTAGCACTTGGAGAAGGACTCGAAATTCAACAAATTATTTCTGCCACCTATATTTCATTATTTTAATGAGACACAAATCCTGGAAACACCATTAAGTCATTTAGTTATGCCGGATCATCAAAACTGAATGTCTTATATGGACTTGAACAAGCATTTGTACTGAATACATCTGTGAACATAGTTCCTGATCATTTGGTCGCAGTAACAAGGGGGCAGACGTCTCTTGGAATCCAAATTACCGAAGCAATCAGAGAGCAGCTACATAGATACAAACATCAGTAGAAACGGCGTAGCTGTGGAATTAACTACGCTTCTCATGTGTCACCTGCTGCTCTTTCTGGATAAAAACAATTAAAAATCCAGTCAAGGTTTGAATGTCACCATCAAGCGGAAAAATAATAGTTTTGTTTATGAGAGTATTTTGGGACTATTGCATGTTGTTAATAGGAACTATGCTAAGTGAATGTCTCTTTTATTCAACTGCGTGTTCTGTAAGAAAAACGTTAGTTTGTATTTCCGTGGACAATTCCTTTACCCATTCTAAAAAAAAGGTTGATGCAATCAACAACTTATACTGCCGTTTTATATATAATGTAGTGTCCACATACAGATTTGCCTGTATTTACGCGGTTTTATGACGTTGAGAGTTGCGCAATCTGTGATAAAAACAGCAGAAATCGTACATATTATTGGTTTGCATGGACTATACGCTAACGGTCTCTATCTCTATTGATGACAGCTTTAGTTTTTTTATTTATTATTAATTATTGTATTTTGTATTAGTTAGGTAGGTCCACATCAGCTTTTTGGTTGTTTTACCTACACATTAAATAACAACACTAAGTTAGGAAATGGTTGAAATGTGCTAGGCATTAACACATATTCTAATCACACTTGAAACGGTTATAAAATACTTTGTAACTAATCTTTATAAACACACCACACAGCATATGATCTTTTTTTCTGATTTCCTTATTTCCTTACAGGACAATTTCTGCTGTACATCTATGGTAGATGTCTCTCTTCGAAGAACCGAAGAACGGGTAGACGGGTAGACGGGTAGACGGGTAGACGGGTAGACGGGTAGACCGAGGAAAAACAGAAGAACGATCTTAAACAAGAGGTAGGGAATAGTTTTCGAATGAAAGTCAGGAGGTCTAAATAAGTGTGCTATTTTCTGAATTTACGGACACTTAAAACTCGTTTTGAACAGGAAATTTAAAAATAGATCTTGTTGGAGCATACACAACTAAGTGTTTTTATCATTTATCAAAACTCTAAATTGACTGACAAGGCAAAACATTTTCTTAAGAGTTGTTTGCAATCTTATATTTTGTAGTCGGAGTAAGTCACTTTAAAGAAAATGGTTTCTTAAGTTATCAACACCACAGAATATTAAAGCTTTTTTTATTATTTATGGAGTTGAATTTCAATGTGATTGTGATAGTCACTTCGGTAGTGTTGCAGCTTCTCAGAAGTGCTGTCGAGATTGGATAAAACGAACAATAGTTGTATTGTATCGATCTAATTGGTTAAATCTTACGGAAGCTGCAACATCGCCCAGTCACTTATTATCTTTTGCTTTTCTGATTTTCTAACAGGACCCATGGCTGCTAGATGATGGTTAACAACTCGATTCCCCTCTGAGAAAGAATAAAGGGACCCAAAGGACGCTCTAAACCAAGAACACGAGGTAGAGAAAACAAATGTAACTTCAAAAGTTTTTTGCAATGAAAATTAGTTCGGAGATTTTCAGAAGGTCTGAATGGACTGGTCTTTACTCAGATGACGGATAGATTTAAGCAAAAAATCCTCACCAGCTAGTCACTGGGTGAAAAGAAATTTAAGAAAAATCTTTTTGCTGTGTAAAGTGATGTTGTGGTACTGAATTTATTAACATTGACTGACAAGGCGTCATGAACAAAATGGCATGGAGCTTCGATCAATCAGTTTATGTTTTCACTCCAACAAAATTGATTTGCGCGTTAAAAATGCGGTAATTACCGTCAAATTTGACTCCTCTTTGCCTTGTAAGCCATCAATTACACTCCGGCCATTCAGACCATCTGACAACCGTTGGAAAGTGCTAAGACTTGTTTTCTTCCTTAAAAATCACTGATTTCAACAATTTTCATGTTTAAGAAAATGTATTAAGCAACGGAAAATTGATCTTTCTTCAAAATTGAATATTTTATTAAGTGCTGTTATGTTAAATTTTTGTCTACTTGTTTCCATGGTAATCGCTGTTCAAAATTTTGAATTTTTCCCGCCAAAAGACTTAGAAAAAATACGGGCGCTCAAAATACGCATGCGCCGTTTTTTTTTTTAAAAAAAAAAATAAGTTTGCAACCGTGTGTTATCTGCATATTCTTTTTCTTGTCTTAACATTTGTTTAAAGGCTTTAAATTTTCTTGGAAAAATACAGGCGCCCAAAATACGCATGCGCCGTTTTTTTTAATAATTCAATTCTAAATGTCTAAGACTTCTGTATTTTATTCTTGTTATTATAAGAAACTCAATAAAACAAACAGTGTTCAAGTCTTCAACTGTCTTGTAATCTTTATTTCTTTTACTTATAAAGCAATAAACACTTTTTTATTGACAATTATTTTTATCCTTTAAATAAGTATCTTAATTAGTTAATTGAATTTCAATTAAATCATTAACAAGGTGTCAAGAAAAATGTTTCCTAT
The DNA here is from genome assembly GCA_024195265.1 of Dendrophyllia cribrosa. Taxonomy (NCBI): domain Eukaryota; kingdom Metazoa; phylum Cnidaria; class Anthozoa; order Scleractinia; family Dendrophylliidae; genus Dendrophyllia; species Dendrophyllia cribrosa. Next base: position 41,945,570 of record JAJLRJ010000005.1, on the reverse strand, counting down.
ATATACTAAGTCTTTTGGCGGGAAAATTTGGTGAAATTTGCACAGCGTTTCCCCTAACAACATTTTCGAGCAAAAATTTAACAGACGTACCCATAAAGAATATCCCGCAAAAAATACGAATAAAATGTTTTTTACCATTTCCCTATTGCAGAAAGATTTAAGTCGAGTGCAGTCCATTTCTTGCTTAAAGAAAAATAACTCTTTTTGATTCTTGCACGAGTTTAAAGCAACATCGCAAGCTATAAATCTCTAAAATGAATCGTTTTTGGAATGATTTTTCTTGATGTCCAATTCGAATTTCACTTTTAACAGATTTATAATTTGCCATATTCTACAAGGTCTTTTTCAGCCGGTAAAATTCTTGTTTGTAGCACAGACAAAAATGGCCGTTGTTTTTTTCAAAAAAGCCTCCCATAAAAACTTTGAGCCACAAAGTATTAACATCTTGGTTGGACCAAGTTGTAATGCAATTGAACAATTTTGATCACATGGTAATAATGTACTTCCAAATTTATCCATAATTTCATAACTATAACTACATTTCAATAATCAGCTTCTTGGATTGTTTTGATCTGTGCTACATCAAGTTTAGACTGAAAAAGATCTTATCTACTAAAATTAACAATTAATAATAGCCCAATGTCTGGTTCTAAAATAGCATTTTTGGTTCCCACCGAAACAAGTCTACCTTTTTTAATGTGAATAGAATACAAAAGTTATACAGACTACAAGAAACACAACGTTCAGTTTTTTAAAATGTTAATTTTTAATAGTCGTTCTATAAACAACTGAAAAGAAATCGAAGTAATACATGTTAAATTACAAAGAAGCCAAAATTTTTAGATTGCGAATGATCTCTTTTTTCTCTTTTTTCGTAAAAACATCTAATAAGCTTACACAAACTAACTCGTTAGGAAAAATAATTTTGGAGGCGTAAAAAACAACATTGGCCTAAACGTATTTTTACCCTGATAAGGTGATTTTAACACAAATCCTTTTTCAGTTTCTCTAAAAAAATTGTATATCTTGAGTATATCTGGCAAAAAGTAACCAATACAAATGTGCAATTAATGGCTATGGATTTGATTTACATCTGATTCAGTTCTCCACTGCATAACTCCAATAAAAACTAAAGTGATTGCTATCCAATATTTCAAACATCTGAAAATGAATAATAAAATTTTCACCCAAAGCTAATATTTTGAACAACTAATTCGGTATTCCAAGTGTCTGGTCAAAACGACACAATTTCAACCGATTTTGCTCTCCGGGAAATGGCGAACACAATGTATCATTTACCGACTGGATTTATGATCGTCCTAAACTGTGTTTCTATTGAGAAAAAGTTCATCTTGTTCAATTTTGTACTGGAAATGGCCAAAATATATCGACTTGATTAAAAATATGCTAAATGTTTTAATAACTAATAATTGATGGGTCGAGTAGGCCTTTGTGCGTTTTCAGTTTCTTTACAAAATTCTATATGTTCAGTATATTCACAAACAAATATTTTTTGGCCAAAAATAATTATACCATGAATCAAATTCGTGAATTAACTGCTATTGATTTGATCTACATCTGATTCAGTTCTCCGTCGATTGCGTTAACTCCAACAAACTAAAGTAATTGGTATCGAATATTTTCAAGTATCTGAAATTGAGTAATACATTTTACACCTAAAGCTAATTCTTTGAACAACTGATTTGATTTCATCTGATTGTTCTCCATCGTGTAACAAGTACCGAAACAACGTTAACGCAAGACCAATGTCAACAAAAAAAACTAAATCATGATTGCTATCGACTATTTTTCCAAGTGTCTGGTCAAACAACGCATTTACCCAATTGAATTATGATCGTCCTATAAAACTGTGCATCTGTTGGAAAAGCTAATCTTAGTTGTGTAAATTGGCCAAAATACATCGACTCAGTTTATGATCGTTCTAAACTTGGTTTCTATGTTTTTGGTGTCAAATGACATTCCTCACTTTCAGTACAAAAATCACAAGCGTTAGCAATACGATTGGTGATGAAAACTTTGCTAAGTATTGTAATAAGTAATCATTGATGGGTCAAACAGGCTCCTCTATCAAGTTTTCCCCTTTGGGACAAAAATATAACGTGTTATTTAGTTTTGTGCCCTGAACATAAATCATGCAAGTTTTAAATGAAGGGAGTGTGATATTGTTGAAACCGTCCACCTCATTGGCTAAAACATGAAAATCTACCATCACTTAACCAGGTAGTGCATTTATTTCTGCCCAGTTTACAAATTGGTTTCCTTTTAGTGAAAACTATTCCGAGTTTTAATGCAACCAAAATTCTATGTGGGGAACATATAAAATTGGAAGCCTTTCTTGGCCATTGTTTTGGAGTTTTACGATATAAAATTGGATGAAATCTTGTAGCACAAAAGAAACATCACTTTAAAGTAAAGTTCCAGTACATTTTATTTAAAAAACATGTTGTCCAAGTGTTGATATATTCTCAGTAGGGGAAAGCGAAATGCCGCGGAACAATAGAACATTGCCTAGTTCTTACACGCATTGTTACTTAACCAACAGAAATGTGAATAAATACTGATTTGATTTACATCTGATTCAGTTCTCCATCGATTGTGTAACTCCAACAAAAACTAAAGTAATTGCTATCGAATATTTTCAAGTATCTAAAATTCGACCTGAAGCAAATTTGATGTCATCTCATTTATTTCTCCAATATGAACAAATAACTAAGTCATAATTGCTATCGATTGTTTTTCAAGTCTCTGGTCAAAACAACACAGTTTGCATCTGATTTTGCTCTTAGTTCTACTGAAAATGGCCAAAATACATCGACTCAATTTATGATCGTCCTCAAGGTGGCTCCGTTGTTATTTCGGGCGCACTCGTCTATGACAAACTTTGGGTCATAACTTTTCCGGCTCTAAAGCGATGCTTATAAAACTTTGCGAAAACTTACAGCTATTATTTAGCAATAATATGATAGAATTCGATTTCACTGGGAAAAAAATAATAATCGGGCGTAAATGAACCGCACGTTTTGAACAAAATCACACCCTGTGAAAAATTTTGCTATTTTATTTGTGTTAAATTTCTGGAATCACCTTACATTGACTTAATACATACACTTACCAAGTTTCAGCAAAATCGTTGGAGCAGAAGTGCGGAAATATAAAGGCCATCAAAATTTAGCCCTAAAATTCTCTTGTAATTTCAAAAACTTGAGGTTCTTTGACAAAACAATCCACGAGCCCAAATTTCTGGGAGAAGCCTTCCCAATGCTTGTTAAATCTAAATTCTAAGCCGATTGCAAATAGTGCGAACCGTTAAAAAGTACTCACTAGTTCTGTAAATATTATAAAATGCTCCAAAACATGCTGAAATCTCCAATGCTGCGTTTCCCTTTATTTTTCGAAAATTATCCAGCAGTTTGGTGTCAAACTCCTTCCACATAAATTTCAAGGTACTGCAATACTGTTGCATCGATTGTTTTTTGCTTAGAAGGGCTTTCAATTGGAAAAATAGTTGTTGGAATTATAAGCTGCTCCGCATCTGAGCTCAGGCGAAGCTGACAAGCAAAAGTTTATGAATACGAAATGAGCACCTGTGGAATTTATTCTTAGAATTCGCACCTTTGTAAGGCGAATTCTTAGAATAAATTCCACACGTGCTCATTTCGTATTCATAAACAAAACTCTGAAAACTGCTTGTCAGCTTCGCCTGAGCTCAGATGCGAGCAGCTTATAATCCCAACAACTATTTATCCAATTGAAAGCCCTTCTAACCAAAGAATAATCGATGCAACAGCACTGCAGTACTTTGAAATTCATGTGGAAGGAGTTTGACACCAAACTGCTGGATAATTTTCGAAAAAAAATGGATAACGCAGCATTGGAGATTTGAGCGGGTTTTGGAGCATTTCATAACATTTACAAAATTCGTTAAATAAATGCTTTTTAACGGCTCGCACGATTTGCAATTGGCTTAGAATTCAGATTTAGCAAGCATTGGGAAGGCTTCTCCCAGAAATTTGGATTCGTGGATTGTTTTGTCAAAGAGCATCACCAAGTATTTAAAATTTTAAGAGAATTTTAGGGCTAAATTTTGATGGCCTTAATACTATCGCACTTCTGCTCCAACGATTTTGCTGAAACTTGCTAAGGGTATGTATTAAGTTAATGTAAGCCGATTCCAGAATTTGAACACAAATATAACAGCAAAATGTTTCACAGGGTGCGATTTTGTTCAAAACGTGGGGTTCATTTAAGTCCGATTATCACTTAAAATATTTTTTCCCAGTAAAATCGAATTTTATCATATTATTGCTAAATAATAGCTGTAAGTATTCGCAAAGTTTTAGAAGCATCGCTTTAGAGCCGGAAAAGTTATGACCTAAAGTTTGTCATAGGCTAGTGCGCCCGAAATAACAACGGAGCCACGTTAAACCTGAATATTCATCATCAAGGAAAACCACATACAAAGTCGAAAAAACTTTACTTTCTTTGTTGATACTTTTTCTTCGTTTTTGGTGTCAACAAAAATCACAAGCGTTAGCAAGACAATTGGTGATGAAAACTTTGCTAAATATTTTCGTACAAGGAATAATTCATGGGGCCAGTAGGCTATTTCGTTTTCACGTTTCACCGTTTTGGAATAAGATCTAATGTACCATTTAGTTTTAATGCTCTGAACATGAATTATGCAAGTTTTAACATCGACAGCGCGTCTTTGAAATATGACTGAATACAAAAGTTCCTTGATTGGATTTTAATGTCTACGCCTTAAACCGCAACTTCAGATTTGGATATCAAACTGGCCATTTTGAGGTTGCGCATGAGACTGGGTCGGTTTCGTTTCGAATTGCACTATGGAGCTATTTTGGGGACGCAATTCAAACATGGCGTCTTTCCAGGATGTAAACTAAAGCTGTGATCTTGTCAAAAATGGGATGATAGTCCAGAGAAATATTGGAGGAAGTTCATTTCCATTCATCCTCACTCTTCTTGGAAAATGTGCTACACAAATCCTTGTGCTCGGTGCGTCCTTCAAGGTTGCATTTCGTATCAGTCGTACGTACACCTTTTTACTTTCGGATCACTTGGTAAAGTGTGAAAGTTCATATTTGGCGAATTTCTCCAGTTGTTGCTGCATCCAGGTACGCAACAGCAAAACTCTCATTTTTGACAAGATCACAGCTTTAGTTTACATCCTGAGCAGACGCCATGTTTGAAACAGCCCCAGAGTGCAATTCGAAACGAAATTGACCCAGTCTCATGCGCAACCTCAAAATGGCCAATAGCTTAGTTTTTTCTGCCATGAGCTTGCAAATGAAAACATCTTTTTGACAGTACAGCAAAATAAATCTTGTTTAGTTCATGTTGTTCAAAAAGCGTAAGGGTGCTATTCTTTGTCATTTTCTGCAACGTGATCTAAAAGGTATACGAGACAATACAAGCTCAAAATAAATTTTCCACACGGTCAGTAAATAAAAGTTTGACCAATCGGATTTCAGTATTCTAATTTCTTCCAAAAACTTCAGCCGATAATTTCTCGAAAATGCAATTCATGAAAATCTTGGAGCACCGTGAACTATGAGTATCACCAAGACCGTTTTGAAAACGAACGTTAAGATTTTTGACTTCATGGCACGATTTCAATTAAACTCACTTCGTCTCACTTCAGTCTATCTCTTTATGTGAAAAAGTAAGTCCCCTGGTTCAGTTTGTTCAAGTGTTTTTTAAGTGTTTAAACTAAGAACGTATCACCATTGAAAGCTATTGGAAACTCCAATCGAGCCACCTTAAGTTCTCGCGGGATTGCACAATTTAACTTAGGCGAAACAATAGACGTCAGCCCGTCGTTTAGCTTCCTGACTCATTACCAACGCAGAATTTTAGCCTTTCAATCGTTTAAAACGCTGAAAACAGCAGACAAGTATCAAGGGCATCAAAACTACATGATTTACAGCAATTTTGCTTCAAAAAGATCAAACTTCAAAACTCGTTATCCATTTACAGCACGACTACGGCAAGTAAAATAAACTGATGACCCATACGTTTAGTTTGTTTTCTAGCGCTATTTTGTAGGAAAGGCTCTCAAAAACTAACGATGGAAAAAGCGGAGTTTTATCTAGAATCGCTCCAGAAAAGTACTTAGATCGAACCTTTTAAGAATTTTAATGATCGAAAACACGCTTTTCTAGTTTTGTTTTTGTGATCTGTATAACTGGTCAATTTAATTGTAATTATCTACGTTTCCCAAACCAGACATTAGGGTTTCATAAACTAAGCTACAGAGACGACAAGAGAACATAGACCCTTGAGATATGTTGATTGTTTGTACCACCCTTTTTGCTCCCAAAAGCCGAAGTTCAAAAAGCATTTTGTTTCTGTTGTTGAAAACAAATTCACGATGAACAATCATTTTCTTGGATTCGAAAGATTACGTTGAAAATGTTGTTTGCATTGAAGAAGTCTATGTTCTCTTGTTAAACAACTAATTAATCGATCGATGATGCAAAGCTGTGAATTAGTAAGGTGGCACTGTCAATCGTAAACATCGAGAAAAATTTCTTCTTACGATTACTTTTATATCTTTGCGATCCTAGGTTGTGAAATAATTTTAAACAACTTTCTAAAAATTTGATCAGTATATTTGTGAATAGACTTAATTTGTTTGTTTCCAGCGGTAATTTGCAAAATGGAATGTTAACTAAATTTACAGCTAGTGCCACCTTAATAATATCACCTCCTTGCGCCAACTGACAGTGTTACTATGGTAACCAAGGGCACTGATGGAAGGAAACCTTGAGCCATCACGAGCTATTGGATACGATTATTTTGATTCAATAACTGCAGATAGTTCACGGTGAAGTAATATCTTTGAGCGAATTGCTTGCATTGAAGTACTCAGTCCTAAGACTTTCTTTTTCTTCAGTTGTCTGTCGAGAGTGATCGTCCAGGTTGGTGTAGTTTTGTAAAGAACTGTCATTTCGACAACCTGAGTGGAAGTCATTTTCAGAACCATTTGAACCGTCAGTTGACAATATTAATGTGTTATAGTTTGATGTTATTGGCTGTTAAGACTCTAGTCATTGATTGGTGCGTTTCGATCGGTGCATTGTTAGTGTCATTTTTTTGTCGGTCAATTGTTTGTCTGTTCTGTTGACAAGTCGTTTGTAGTAGTCTACTCCGTGTGGGTAACGCACTCAGCAGAGTCCCAGTCAATAATGTGATTGCTGACGTCGTCCGTTTGTGTTCAGTCAGTCGTATGTTCAATTTCTGCCAGTCGCAGCATTTGATCAGCTCAGTGTATACTGCTCCTTGTCTTTCGCCAGGTTTCTGAGTGACACGTATGTTGTAAGGTTGTAGGATCCGTGTAACAGTCTAAGAAGTGCCCTTAATGTAGGATCAGTTGCCGCTGTTGTAACAGGTTTCGCGTTCGTTGTCAAGGTACCTGGTTGCGCTCGTCTCGCCAAGGTTTTATTGATGGAAAATTACTACTTCACCTTAAACAATCTGCACTAATTGATTAAAAATGCACGTATGCTATAGCTCATGATCAGTTAACAAAGACTAAAATCGTCTGTTCTTTCGATGAATCATAAAATTTACAGACCTAAACGATCGCTCAACGTCACTAGAACTGTATCAGATCTTAAGTTTCAGTGCCTTTTGGAAACCAGGTTTAAAATAGTGGCTGATCAAAAAAAATCCGTTAAAATATGTTTCCTACGCTTTACCAGCTTTGTGCGGTCCTTCATTTAAACCCTTTCGCTCCGAGAGTCAATAATGGAGACATGTAATTTAGCTCTAACTTTTGAGTCTGTGGATGAGCAGTCGGTATTACTTTTCTGTTGTAGAAGGTGGTTCTAACTTTCGATTCTATGGATAAAATCCTAAAGTGTGACCATTCAAATGAAAGCTACTGAGCAGTACTTTCCTGTGGTACTGTTTATTATGCTGTACAAGGTGGTTCTAACTTTTGAGTCTGTGGATGAAATCCTAAAGTGTGACCATTCAAATGAAAGCTACTGAGCAGTACTTTCCTGTGGTACTGTTTATTATTCTGTACAATGTGGTTCTAACTTTTGAGTCTGTGGATGAAATCCTAAAGTGTGACCATTCAAATGAAAGCTACTGAGCAGTACTTTCCTGTGGTACTGTTTATTATGCTGTACAAGGTGGTTCTAACTTTTGCGTCTGTGGATGAAATCCTAAAGTGTGACCATTCAAATGAAAGCTACTGAGCAGTACTTTCCTGTGGTACTGTTTATTATTCTGTACAAGGTGGTTCTAACTTTTGAGTCTGTGGATGAAATCCTAAAGTGTGACCATTCAAATGAAAGCTACTGAGCAGTACTTTCCTGTGGTACTGTTTATTATTCTGTACAAGGTGGTTCTAACTTTTGAGTCAGTGGATGAAATCCTAAAGTGTGACCATTCAAATGAAAGCTACTGAGCAGTTCTTTCCTGTGGTACTGTTTATTGTGCTGTATAAGGTGGTTCTAACTATTTAGTCTGTGGATGAAATCCTAAAGTGTGACATTCAAATAAAAGCTACTGGGCAGTACTTTCCTGTGGTGCTGTTTATTATGCTGTACAAGGTGTTTCTAACTTTTGACTCTGTGGATAAAATCCTAAAGTGTGACCATTCAAATCAAGGATATTAAGAAACACTTTCCTGTTGTACTGTTTATTACGCTGTGCAAGGTGGTTCTAACTTTTGAGTCCGCCGTGGATGAAACCCTAAACTGTGACCATTCAAATGAAAGCTACAGAGAAGTACGTTCTTGTGGTACTCACGTTTATTATGCTGTACAACGTGGTTCTGAATTTTAACTCTGTGGGCAAAATCCTAATTGATTGACTTTTGGGAGTTAATTAGTTTAAAGTCCATTTTCCAGCCAATTGATAAATCTGCGACTGATTTGTAACGTTCCCTCAGAAACTATCAGTAAACTTAGAAAATTTTGTCAGCCACCATTTTATTGCAATAATATTTTTTTCAAAGTTCTTATCTTTGTAGCGTTTCCTCCTGATTTAGTGATTCCATTGTCTTCTAAATTGTTTTCCTCCTCTTTTCCACACCACTGTGTTAGTAATCCTGAAACAGAAATAAACAGATTCCTTGGTGAGGACATGTTCATTTGCTTTCTAGTTTTTGTACAAGATAAACAATCTTTAAATCGTTTTCAACGCATAAATTTCAATTCCTTGCATTTTTGTCACTTTGACCGCAAAAGAAGACAAAGAGAAAATTTTATGCGCTTTGGGATAATGTTCTATGTGCGCGGCCGCCTTCGCAAAGTTACATTGCATTCGTTGCTTATTGGATAAATTCATTCGTTGCTTCTTGGATAAATTCCAAGAAGCAACGAAGCCAAACCATTCTCCTAATCTTTCCTACATTTGTATCAACGCAAAACCTTTATTAGCTTCAAAGCAAGCGGGCTGCCGCTTTATTTGCAATGCGAATTAAACAAAGCAATTCAAACTACGCACTGTTTTGCAGTTGAGTTCAAACTATGGCGACGCTCAAAATACACGTGGTAATTCTTTCGAGCAACATTTTGAAAATTCTTGTAGTTGACGACACAAAATTTAAACAAAATTGTGTGAAACCAGTGCTTACCTTCAGTTGTACTCGTTTTAAATACTTCTTTCCTTGCCTCGTTTCTTCTTTTTTCCTTGTGCACTGACTTCTCCCTATAAGCAAAAGGAAAATTATTTCAGTTTTCGTGACAAAATTCTAACAATATTCAATAAAACCAACGCCTTTTGTTCCACTCGTAACCTAATAGATTAACTACTTTTCTCTGGAACCATTGCTTACCTTCGGTTGTACTCGTTTGAAGACGTCTTTCCTTGCTTCATCTATTCCTTGTCCCTCGTACTTCATCAGACAAGGACTGACACATCCTTACATTTCGGCGTCCTCTCTCAACTGCGGCCTTGCTTAGTTTGTGACACGTTCTGCAATTTTACATGAATATGGATTAAAATTGAGAAGCCAATCGCTGACAAGCACGCTACAGATTTGACGCGATTCTATTGTTCACGCTTTTTTAGCAAACCAATCCAGAAACGCGAAAAAAGAAAGGTTTCTTGCGTACTAACTGCGTTGATACTCAAGTTCCGTTGCTTTTTGTAGGCTGAAAAGCGAGGGGAAAAAATAAAAAGAGACAGACATGGCTAAGAACAATCGTTAAGTCATTAAATGAAAATATATTTATACTTTGTAATGGGAAGCACGCGAATTTTTTTATGTGCGAGCGATTTATGACTTTAATGCGTTTGTTTAGCTGCGTCTTCCAAGCGTTATAAACCGTCGAAAGAAACGGAAAAAATGAAAGGCTCCTAAGAGCCAACCCGTGAATAAGAAATGCTAACGCGTATCTAACGCAATATTGCGGTAAGCTTATGTTTTCACACTGACACGGTTCGATATTTAAAAAAATATATATTGAGGAACATACACACACACACCACATACAAACAAAAGTACATCGCTCTCATAATGTCCAGTCCGAAGAAAAAAGAAAAGAAAAAAAGCCCTGAGCGAGACTTGAACTCGGGCTTCCGACTGACCAAACAAGACCATCGCGGAACACATACTAAGATAAGACTAAATTGTGTTATTGTAAGGTAGATACGTATCAAAACGTGCCTCGGTTGAAAAAATCCTTTTACATCGATTTTAATGTTGCATAAAAGACTCCAAGATGTTTATATTTGTTTACAGCAAATTAGTCATTGTTATCACTGGATTCACGTTGTTCTCAGTTACGAAACGCATTCGTAACAAAGCATTACGTCATTTTTTTTAGTTTACAGCTCAGTGATGGAACGAGTGAGCGGTAACGCAATATTGGGCCCGGTTGTTTTTTGGAAATTAAATATGACGACTTTTGTCGAACGGAAACAAACAAAAAAACCCAGTAATTTTCAGTTCGAAAAAAAAAAAAAAAAAAAAAAAATTCCGTCCGAACGAGCATCGAACTCACGTCCTTCGGTTCTTTTGTCTGATCGCTTACACACTGCGCCATCTAGGATTTAACGAATTATCGAAGTTAAATTTTGTTATTTTAACGTAGATATGCGGAAAGAGTTTATATCTGAGTGATGAAACGAGCGAGCGAGCGAACGAGGGAATGAGTGAGTGAGTGAATAACCCGTTCATTACACGCTTGCGCGTATTTACGGGTTAAAAACACGGAAATGAAGACCGTGATCTGTGTTTTATGAAGAAAACGTATTTTTAACAGAATGGTTTGATAATTGTTTTAATATCTAACGTCTGATAAAAAGCAAATCTAATAGTTCTCTACACATTGTATGCTGGCCATGTAGTTCTTTATCAGCACTGGCCTTGCTCAGGCCCCGGCTACATGTACGACGTAAACTAATATAAAAAATATTGACGTTATGGTACCCCTGATTCAAGCAAAATATGTATCACGTGACAAAATATATCCTGATTCTTGGAGTATTTCGGCAGCCTTCTGTCATCCAGGGGTTTCGGTCGGCATTAGGTAACATAGGGTGAAGTAGGTCGGATACCTTATTGAGAATTATACAACGTAATGTCGACACTTGGAATTTTATTTTTAATAAATTTTTAAGTGTAAAAAAAGAAAATCTAAAATCCCCACTCAGGATTGAACCTGTGACCTCAGCTAGGCTTAGGCTTACATAGCCTACCGTACCACTGTACCACTTAGCTTCTCGTGTTGCTTAGTCCTAAACTTAATTATATAAACTGCTGTTAATCCGTTATATAACTCTCAATAAGGTGTCCAATCGGGTCTCAGTCGATGTTGTCGAACGTTGACCAGGGGTTTCCACGCGCCGCCATTTTGAATGCGGAGAGGAAGGGACGAGTTACTGCCCCTGAGTATACGCACACGCATAAGTGCGGACGGAAAACCCTCCCTGAAAACGCGTTATAAAAATTTTAGTTGAAAAATAAAATTATCCATCACGCATGTGTGTGGATGGGGTCTTATAAGTTATTAATAATTCGCGCGTGAACCTTACTCTTAAGGGCTGGTTCCCACTAGCGACGTAATCGGGAGAAGGGAAGTCGTAGTTGGAAGCGTAAGGTTCTAGTATAAATAAAAAAACGCTTACGTCACCAGTGGGAACCAAGCTTAAACAAGGAATGGGTTTGGGCGGAAAGCGGGATTCCCAAGGAGGCTATAAAATATAGCGAAGGTTTAAGAACAAACGAGCCGTGCACAAACAAATCTCCAAATCTTGATGAGCGAAAATAGGAAATCTAGAATATATTATATACAAAAAAATATAAAATTAGAGCTGACCAGTTCGGACAATATTTCGGTTGGCCAGTACCAAACCTTCATCAGGTTTATACATGTATATAGGTTTATAAAGGTTGGGACTGGTCAGCCGAAATATTGGTTGAACAGGTCAGCTTCCATTATATATATATATATATATGTATATATATATATATATATATATATATATATATAATATGTTCCAGAACTACCAATGTGGTAGAGAGGAGAAAGAAATAGCAAAAATATTCACAACATCGCAAATTTTTTTGCACTAGAAAAAGCACAAAGAGATGGAAGCCGGAATTTTCAAAAGAGTACGACAAGCGGGAAGTTCAGATCACCCCTCCCCCCTCCCTCCCTCCCCCCTCCCTCCCTCCCCCCTCCCTCCCTCCCCCACCCACCGTGACAGAGGTTTTGTCAACTCAGTCTAAATAAACACACACTTTTTTATTTCTCTGTTTTCCGTTTATTTAGTTTTCAGTTCGAGGTGGTAAAACATCTGCATGTCCAATACCTCAAATTTTGTCCAAAAAAAAACCAACTCTGCTACACGTTTATAATTCATAACACGTTTTCGGTGTTGAATATCTTGATGAAACACGCTCTCCGTTTAATATACTAGAAGTAATCACAGATTAAAGTGCGTCTCCTTAGGTACCTCGTTGTGACATGGCATTGGCGTTTCAGGCATGTTTCTGGTTTAAAACACGCGCTAAGCATGCGGGATACTATTGTGACGTTTGACGACGCGCTAAGCATGCTGGATACTATTGTGACGTTTCAAGATGGCGCATATTTGGTAGCCGACAAGATTAGGAAGCGTCTCCTTCGTCGACGCAATTACATGGAAATGCAGTTCCTTCCACTAAGAAACACTGAATTTCATTTACACTACAAAGATCGTCACCAGTAAGTTATGAGGATCTATGAAATGCTACGTTTAAATACGCAGTCTCTCATAATCGAGCGAGCGAAACACACGAGCTTTCATAAAAATCTTCGGAAAATCATCGAGAATTTTCGGAACACCTTCGATAACGAAGAAAATTGTGTGAATATGTTAGAGACCTAATATCTTTTGACCTTCGGGCTTAAGTTTTTTGGCCAAGTAAGGAGAGGGGAGCCTCCCCTAGATCCGCACTATTCACTGACACTGACACTGTTTTAGTATCTACCAAACCAGTAGATAGCCAGCCCAAAATATATACTTTATTACTGATAATTACAGGAAAACACGCGCGTGAAATCCAGAACAATGCCTGGAGGTGAATGATAAATAGATACCGAGCTTGAGTTGCCAATCCGGAGCGCGCGAAAAACACCATCCGCTGGTTTGGTATAAACTATTTAGACATGACAAAGTTTAAAGTTAAACAACTTGTGTGGTCGTGCAAAAATGAAAAAATACCAGAAGCACCTAACTGATAATAGGCCATTTCCGAGTTGCCTTTAGCCTCTCTATGAAAGCGAGGCTAGGTGCGAAACCTTTCATATGAAAATGAGCAAATAAAACTTATTTGCATGTGAATGAAAACTCATTTTCATATGAAAGGTTTCGCACCTAGCCTCGCTTTGATAGAGAGGCTAAAGGCAACTCGGAAATGGCCTATTGGTTTTATCATATGACCCGTACGGCTCTGCAAGCCTTTTCTTTGCAAAAACATTGATGAAAGTCCTGTATGAGGACCGCATGTGATGACGTCAGCAGGCCGGAAAAAGCCGTCCTGCCCTGGGTTGTGCCTAAATCATACCGTCCAGAAGGACGTCGGCCACCTTATTAAGACTTATATAACGTAATGTCGAATTTTATTTTCAATAAATTTTTAAGTGTAAAAAAGAAAATCTAAAATCCCCACTCAGGATTGAACCTGTGACCTCAGTTAGGCTTAGGCTTACATAGCTTACCGTACCACTGTACCACCTAGCTTCTCGGGATGCTTAGTCCTAAATTTAACTATATAAACTGCTAACCCCAACCTCAACTGAAAGCTAACCAGTTACTCCGTTATATAAGTCTCAATAAGGTGTCCGACGTCCTTCTGGACGGTATGATTTGGGCTCGACCCCTGCCCTGCGAGGATCGCGTACGGCCCTGTTAAGACAGTCGGAACTGAAAGTGCTACTACAATCAAACCCTCGAGTACCTTTCATTTTCGGTATATCGATAGTTAACTTCTTAAAGTACAAGTCATCCGAAGTTTCTTTTGATATGATAAAGGAAAGTTTGTTTTTGCGCTCGAACTCTGTGCAATTCAACCGCCATCGAACCGCCATGTTCCTGCGGCCTGGTTACCAATTTCAGGTGAATCCACACAAGTGCTATGAATCACTCTCCGAAGTTTCTTTAACTTGTGAATATGTCGACGGCCCCTTATCTCTTGAACCATCGAATAAGGTATCGGGCTGTATTACAAAAGGAATGCAATTTTTTCCCATAGAAAATTTCAAATTTTGATCGTAGTAGCACTTGAAACAATTTTGTTAGCGTAAAAATCAACAATTCAACAGGGATTTTAAGAGCAGATCCGTGCAAGAATCAAACAAAATCGCAAGTCTTCGGCAAAGCTAAAAAAAATCAAATTCGCTCTTCTTTTGCATATAGATAGCCTGTAGTAAGTATATGAATGCCATGTAGTTTTTTCCTTGAAATATCTATTCGTTTCCGATCGAGAAAACCGAAGAAAGTTGTTATCAACTCAGGGCACAATTTGGCGATCCCAAACACATGCAAACAGGGTTGAAATAAGCCCGGGGGGTACTCCCGACAATTTAGGATAGGTGTGTGCCGCCAAGGTTCTCAAACCCAGACCCAATTTAAGGGTAGAAATTCGAGATTTGATACCCTTTTTAAGGCCCAAAACCAGGCGTGTAGTACAGTTTTAACAGACCATATCTTTTTCGTTTTGCGCGTTGGGGTGCAAACTGCAATTTAGTGACCCTATCTAAAGAAATATCTAAGGATTACAATACCAAAAATACCAAAAAGGATACCCTATTTATGGACTGAGCACCTCAAAAACCCTACCCTATCGGGCGGCACATACCTATATAGCGTATATAAGCTGACTCGTCCCCAGTCGTCTTTCTAGGTAAGACGCGGG
Source organism: Dendrophyllia cribrosa (assembly GCA_024195265.1). Taxonomy (NCBI): domain Eukaryota; kingdom Metazoa; phylum Cnidaria; class Anthozoa; order Scleractinia; family Dendrophylliidae; genus Dendrophyllia; species Dendrophyllia cribrosa. Next base: position 41,930,164 of record JAJLRJ010000005.1, on the reverse strand, counting down.
AGACGCGCGTGGGGGATAGACGCGGAACGATAGAAGCGCGACCGAAGGGGGTAATGGGAAGGAGGAAAAGGAAAGGGAAAGACGTCGTCTCCCCTTCTTTCCTCCTTCCCATGACACCTAACGTTCCCCTCGGCCGCGCTCCTCTCGTGAATTGAGAGACGACTGGGGACGAGTCAGGTATATAAGGGAGTACCCCCCCCCCCCCCCCCGGGGGGAAATAAGTCATGTTTCACTTGACTGGCGTATCAAAACTACGGCGCTAGAAAAAGCTGTCATAGTTCTAATTTGTTGTATAACTTGTCATAGTCTAAACACCGTGATTTCATAAAAATTGGATTAATCTAAGTATTCGAGGGAAGTCAAAAGCTTATGGCTCTCCCGTGCATGTTCCGTAAAAAGGTAGGCGAAAAACAACGCTGATTTTCAGCATGTGCCTTTGTTCAGAATTTCGTAATATTAAGACGATCTTTCAAAATATGTAAAGTTTCGTTTTGGGAAATGAACTTGTGATTTTTAAGAATGTCTTGAAAATCGCGAACGAAAGACATAAAATCACGCCATCTTGTGTATGCGTGACCACAACAAAAACAAAAACTTTTTTCCTTGAGAAATCTTGGTAACTCTGACGCCAAAAAACAATGGAAATATACAAACCTTAACTTGGATATGACATTCTTGAATGTCCAAAGTGTTTCATTTTGCCGATTCAATTTCATTCGTGAAGTTTATCATGAACAGTGAAGTCCAGTGAAGCCGCCAGTGAAGCTCGATCAAAAACGCTTTACTTTTCGCTGAATACTGAATAGCTCAATCTGCACTTTAGTACCCTTAGCTTTGTACTGTTGATACCATTTTTTCCCAGATTTCTGGCGAAAACTGTAAAAGGGCTCGCGCTCACAATAAAGCGAACTTGTTTAAGTATATGTTCCCAGTTTTCCATCCTTGCATAATCGTGAACCGTTTTGAGACTATATGCAAATTACGTCTAAAATTTGCATATCAGGCTGAGCAAGAGTTCGTGACAGTCACGGTGGATACACAAGGCGGATAAGGTGTTCTCAGTGGCGAAAATTCCATATTTTTTCTTGAAGTTTGACAATTGTTGTTCGGCAGTCTTCAATTAATGCAGTTCAAAGCAGGAAAGAGATCTTGTGGGTTTTAAAATTCAGTACATGTATTGACAGAAAACCAATATTTTTTACATGGGTGGAGTTGGGTTGGGGTAGATTTCACACGTTAAGCTACACAAATCCTCTTTCAAACGAAAACGCAGGTACGAAGATCAAGAAATTACTTGCCATTATTTTTATTTTAAGAGTTTTATAAAGTCCGTTAATACTTGTGCTTTTGCTTGCAGCTTCTGGTATCTGATTGGACTGCTATGTAAAACAACAACAAAGACATGCCAGCCCTAGTTTCATTTCTACAGTGCAACAATAAACAGTGCTTCAGTTTTGAGAGGACATTTCTCCCTCATTGTCCCGCCTTTAATAAAAAATATTTCGGTTAATCTGCTCTTTAGCTGATACATGCATGACTCACGCTTTCCGCTCATTCCTTGCTCTGGTATTACCTTTCTGTTTTTTTTTTTAAGGGAAAGGTCGGGCCAATAAAAAATCAATGCCTGCGAAAAATTTCAGACGAAAAAAAAATAAACACAATAAAATGAAGTTAAAAACACATTGAAAACTAGCGAGAAAAGAATCAATGCAATGCACGTTTCCACGTAATATTAAATGAAATCCCACTAAATAAAACGAAAAACGCCTCGGACGTTTGACCGCTGTGAAGGTTTGAACAAGCACATTCCCGTCCCAGAGTTGCGCAATACTGCACATTTGTGCACTACCACTACTGCATTTTATAACTTGGCAGCTACGCCCAAGTATTAAATTACGTCTCAAATTTGCATATCAGGCTGAGCAAGCGTTCGTGACAGTGACGATTGGTACATGGATGGATAAGGTATTCTCAGTGGCCAAAATTGGGTCTTTTTGCAATATGTCTTATCGCGCTATGTACAGTAGGGTATGCTTCAAGGCTAGAACACGGTGCAACTGCAGTACCTAAACTAGATAAAGCAGATCGAGGCGGTACGTCTTAATTATTTCGGTTTAACCCTGAGGTACTGATAAATAAAATATAATATTAGGTTACAAGAGAGAGAGAGGGAGAGAGAGAGAGAGAGAGAGAGAGAGAGAGAGAGAGAGAGAGAGAGAGAGAGAGAGAGAGAGAGAGAGAGAGAGAGAGAGAGAGAGAGAGAGAGAGAGAGAGAGAGAGAGAGAGACAAGTTTACAGTGAGACCCACCACTAAAGTAGCAATAATAATTTTGCTAGAAAACATATCGAATGCGTTTCTTCCAAAAAATGTTTTAGTACACAGAACACTGAGAAATGTATAAAAAACTTATCAGAGGAGGATTTTCGAACCTCTGGGTTATGGAACGATCACGCTTCCAGCTGGTATTACAGCTCACAACTGACCAATGTCTAACTATGTGGCTTGGTAGCTCAGTGTCAGTGGATAGAGCAATGCACCGGTATCGCAAGGCCTGATTTTTTTTGCGAGGATCACAAATTTCACTCACAGCTAAAAATTATGTGACAACGGTCGATTTGAATCCGCTGTGAAAAATTCGCAACGAAAGATACGTTTTTGAACAGCAAACAAAAATGGCCAAGAAAAATATAACACACAACTCAAAGTCCAAAAAACTAAACTGCAGAAAGAAAAACTTCGTAGCAGAGCGAGGTTTTGATCTTCGGACCTCTGGGTTATGGGCCCAGCAAGCTTCCGCTGCGCCACTCTGCTGTCACTCTACAACAGTGTGAAAACGGTGTACTCGATTTGGAATCGCTGTGAAAATTTGGGAAAAAAACAAACAAAGACGGTTACAAAAAGAACACTTCACCCTAAATCTTAATAACTAAAATGCAAAAAGAAAGAGAAACTTCTTAGCAGAGCGAGGTTTTGATCCTCGGACCTCTGGGTTATGGGCCCAGCACGCTTTCACTGCGCCACTCTGCTAACGATCCCGGGTAACGATGAAGAGAAAAGACAAACATCAGTAATTACAGCTGAAAACAGTGTTGTGATAAAGGTTGCTGCGAAAATTTCCCAACGAATGAGAATGTTTTGGAAAAAAACCCCGAAATAAACCAAAATATAGAACACACAACACTAAATCTAAATAAATAAAGTGAAGAAAAGGAAGGTAAACACCTTAGCAGAGCGTGGTTTATATGATCCTCGGACCCGCTCTGGGCTATGGCTGTAACCCAGCGGGAATCAAGCTACTCTTTGGCCATCATTGTTGAGAGCCAGAACTCTCCGCGCTGATTTTCTTCATCGTTGAAAAGGTTTGGGGTCAGATGGACAAATAAGCCTCTATTCTAGTTGAGTGACATATACAAGGTGGTTCTTACTTTAGAGTTTGTGCCGAAACTAAAGTGTGGCTACTCATACCAAAGCTATGAAATAATAACTTTAATCTCGTTAACGAGGAAGCCTACATCACAAAGTGGTTTACAGAAGGGTGAAGCAGTATTTTCCAATGGTGCTTTCTATTATGCTATATACAAGGTGGTTGTAACCTTTGACAAATGCTTTGAGTCTGTTAGTGAAATCTTCAAGTGTCCCCATTCAAGGCAAACGAAAAGCTGCTAAGGAGATTCTAACTTTCGAGTCTGAACAAAATCGGCCTAGACTGCAAAGCAGTCCGTATTTTTGCGCGAGTCCTCCGAAAAAAAAGGGGCGACCAAAAAGATCTGGAGCGAGTGTGGATACGTGGAGTGAGACTGGGGAGGGACGCTCGCGCGCGGATCGGCGCTTCGCGCCTCTCCACGCGTGTCTCAGCGCTTCGTGCCTCTTGCTTCGAACCTTGCATGGCTAATTTAAGGGGAAAAAACCGACTGTTTTGCAGTCAAGTCAAAGATAACGTAAAACAAAAGGAACAGAAATAAATATATCTTATTGGACGGTTTAGTGTGTAGTATCGTGGGATATTTTCACGAGTCTCGCTGGATTTTGGCGAGTAAAAATATTCCACTATGCTACACACTAAACCGTCCAATAAGAGATTTATTATTCAACTCAGTCATGAACGCCGTTTTAATCTTTCTTACTTTTTAAAGTTTGTCGTGCGCGCGTTATATGAACTTGTTTGTCAGCGCGCGCGCGCTTTATTCAAAAAAATTATGACGAAATTGTCAGTCGTGTAGTTGATTGGTCGCTAGCTAGCCTGTTACAGGCGTTCAGATAGTGGGGAAAGCGCCCCAACTATTTGCACTTTCCCCACTATCTGAACGTCTGGAACAGGCTATTTGGTCGCGTGTACTTTTCGTACAGCGAAGAAAGACTTTGTGTTCCGCAGCAATTAACATTAGAGCCTGGAGTCTAAATTAACCAAAGAGTTCCAGCCATTTTATTTAAATACAGAAAAAAGGCTAAGGAAATCAAAGAAAGAGTATTGAAGTTAACTTGATGCGAGAGTTATACGTCAAAAATGCAAAAGAACTTTAAGCAATAGGTCCTCGAAAATTAGCCACAACCTGTAAAACATTTTGTTTGCAACTTGTTCCGTTGCATCATGGGAAAGGCTTTCAAACTCCCAGCTCCAGACCCCCAGATGCGGTTAGCTGCCTGGGACTTTATATTCCATAATGATCAACATGGCGGCAGCTTTTTTTTCTGTTTTTTTTTTTGCGTTTGAGATGAAAACAAAGTTCAGTGGAAGCTGAGTCACGAAGAATGATTGTCAAAGGCTACTTCATTGCAAGTAAATAGTTTATATGTCAACTTTTCCAATACTGATTGAGAATTCACATAATTTTTATGCCAGGTGTTTTTTCCATCTCTTGTTAACACTTACGCCTAAGTATATTGGTCTATATTAACCCTGTCAGTTACAATTCCCTGGATAATTTCACTGTAAGTCTCTCACAGAAACTCGCTGGGAACATTATGTCAGTGTTCATTTCTATAAAAGACGTAAGGGGCTTACCATTTGTCAGAACTGGCCAACCACTCAGTTAGTAAATAGAATGTGCCGTTTTTAGACCTGGACTCGGTTGTTCAAAAGGTCCCGGGAATAGGGTTATCCACCGAATAAATCACTATCCACTAGATAACACAATGGATTTTGTTAATACTTATCCATTGGATAGTGATATATCCGGTGGATAGCACCATATCCATCTTTGAGCAACCAGGGCAAGTTCATCAAAATTAACAGTTGCACATCCTACTTAGTTCAGTGGCAGGCAGATCTAGGGGGGAGGCCTACTACCCTCATTCACCCCCCTCCCCTTATCTTGCCAAAAAATGCACTCTTAGTCTAGCATTTTCACTCTGCCCCCCATTTTCCTTAAAGGCCCAGTATCACCCATTCGGCTTTGCCGTCATTTGTTTTTGTTTTCAAATGACGAGCTTGCTTGTGATTGGCTCTTTCGGGAATTTTCGACTGTGTTAAATTCAATCGTCGAGGCATTGGGCACGCAATGCATTTTAGGTGATACTAGGCCTTTAAACGACCACGACGTAGCGAGAATGGCACAAAACATACGCTTAATGAGCAAAATCGATACCTCTGCACATGCGTTTGACACTCCCTGCAAAACAACATCATCAATTATTGGTTTTTTTCCTTTCACTATTTGAACTTGAAAGCTGCCCCTACAAATTCAGCTCCTGGGTTTTTGCAGGTATCTTAGACAAATTTAACAAATTGGAACAATTGCAAAGAAGTTGTTTACCTAATTGGCATTGCCATCGTGGCTGCATTAATATATACTCTGGGTACTCCCTTACAATGGGGTCTGAATCCATCACTGATATTGATCATCCAGAATCATAATTTCTTACTCTGAATGCTACACTATATGTAACTATGATGAAATATATCAAACACAAGCAAGAGTGACATTGTAAATGGTTTGAACCCAGGAGAATTAGTAGCATGTTGAGTGTGATCGTCCGGGTTAGTATAGTTCTGAAAATATCTGTTGTTGCTGACATTAGGGAGCTTAAGCAACAATGATGGCAACGACAAAGAAAACATCACTTGAAAAAAGGATTTGCGCTATTTTTAACTACTTTGCAGTTGTTCCAACTTGTTTAGTTTATCCAATGTGACTGGATTGTCCATGAGCTGAATTTGAAGGGATGGCTTTCCAGTTCAAATGGAGAAAAAAATAACCATTATGTGTTCACATTCTCCACAAAACCTATAATTTGATCATTTGACATTGTTTTCCAGGAAGCGACAAAGAAATGTACCAAAATGTAAAACGCCATGCAGAGGCATTGTTTTTGCTCATTTAACCTATCGTTTTGTGCCGTTCTCGCTGCCGTCACCGTCGTAGTTGCTTAAGCTCCCTATTGATGTTTCGACAACCTGAGTAGAAATCATTTTGAGAGTAATGTGAACCATCAGTTGATGGTATTAATGTCTAGTTGTTGCTGTCATTGGTCAGTTTATTCATGTGAGTGACTGTTGAGACTTGTGTCAGTGATTGGTGCATTTCAATCTGTATATTGTTACCCAGTGTAATTTTTGTTGGTCAAATTTGTCGGTGAGTTCAGTGTATTGTCTGTTCTGTTGACAAGTCATTTGTAGTCTGTTGGCATCGGTTCAGTGGAGTTTGTTCTAAGTTAGTAAACCTACTTTCTAGAGTGAGTCGTTGTAGTAGTCTGTACTGTTATAATGCATGCAACTGAGTCCCAGTCAATTCTGATGTGATTGTTGCCCTCGCCATCGTTCCTTGCCTGTTTGTGTTTAGTTCAAATTGCTGCCAGTCTCACTGAAGTAAGAGGACTGGCATTCACAGCATTTGAATTTGTATACTGCTCCTTGTCTGTTGTTAGGTCCATCCTTGTCTTTTACGTTTGTTTGTAGTTGTTGGAAAGTTGTTTGAGAGTGACATGGATGTTGTAGAATCTGTCCAATAGTCTCCGAATTGCCCTTGGTGTAAGGTGTTGTCACTGGTGACAGGTTTCACATTTGTTGTGTTAGGTTCATTTTGTGAGCATTGCATTTAACAAAGTCTGGGTTGTAGTTGTTCTTACTTAAAACATTGTCAAGGTACCTGGTTTTGACAATTAAGCTGTCAGAGTCGCAAACTAGTTGCGCTCGTCTTGTCAAAGATTGTATGGTCATTGCTTTTTGAGAAGTATGGTTGTATGATAACTGGTCTAGCAATCTGTTGGTACAAGATCGTAGTCTGTAATTTGTTGTCATGCGTTACCAGAAAAGAAATCTTGCCATTTTCTTCCACCTCCCTAGAAAACTGATATGTCAGTGTTTTGTCTGTTAAGGTGTTTGTGAAAGGTGTTGATCTCATCTTTGTGTATAGCATTTGATGTGTCATCTATGTAGCATAACCAAAGTAGTACTGTTTGTATGTGGCAAGGGCTTGTTCCTTGATGTTTAATGTTTGCATAACAATATTAGTTTTAATTAGCATCTCAACAACAGAGACAGTGAGCCTATGGCTGTTACATGTAACTGTTTTGTGTACTGTTTCATGGTCTAAGTAAAATCACTCTTAAGTCCATGATGTTGTCTGTCTATTAGTGGTAGTTTAAAAGTAGAGTTCTTGATGGCTGTCTCAGTACAATCTTGAGCCAGTTAAAGCAGAATACCAGTAGTGGTGAACAGTGATTTCACATCAAGACACTAATTTGTGGTTGTCAGGTATAATTTGTACTGTCTTGATAGCATCCATAAAGTTCTCAGTAGATTGTTTCTAGATTCATCTGTTAAGGATTGCAGTATACAAGCTGTAGTAGTCAAGTACCAATAGACAGTTGGTATGAGGTCAGGAACCCAGTTTTGGTGGTTGTAGTTCAGGCCCCGGTTGTTCAAAAGGTGGATAGCCCGGGGCACCCAACGAAATGTTTCGGTAAAATATCTGTTCGGATGGAAGGTTGGCTAAATATTTCGAAAAATATCACTGAGCGATTCCCTAGACTTTTCGAGGTTTTTCGGAAAACCATGAAGTTGCCCTAGAATTTTCGAAAATAATGCGAAAACCATGAAGTTGCCCTAGAAATTTCGGAAATAATGCGTTCCCTTTTTTATGTCTCATAATTTTCGAATGTTTTTTTTTGTCCGCTAAAATTTTCGTCTGTCGTTAAAAGCTGCTAAAAATTTTGGTGAGCACAGGCAGGGCTTTCATTAAGGGCCGGGCATCAGGCAAATTGACTGGCATTACGCGAGCGGGCCTTCGGCACGCGAGAGCTCCGCTATAAACACAATCAAACAAACGGAACAAAGATGAATCCTGTATATGAATGCAGTAGAACAACTGAGTTTAGATCCTGCTGTTTGGAACCATAAGGGAAGACTCAGTGCCATTCGTATAATTTACACCCCCTAACGTTTTCGGATGAATAGGTTTTACACCTATAATATTCGGATGAGCATTTATATTGCCTAGTATTTTCGCTAAATTGCGATACGCACAAGTATATAAAAAATGTCCCCTAAAATTTTCTGATGAAAGTATTGGCTACTCCATGTCCTCGAACTTTCGAAAATACCCATCAGGATAGCTAAAACTTTCGGATGAGGAAAAAAAGCCCCCTAGAACTTTCGAAGCAACCAAAGTTCCCCTAAGATATCCGAACAGATAAATATTTTTTAGGGCAGCTTCAAATTAACCAAACAGGCTTCTAAAGCATAGAGAACTACATATTAGACATTTCTGACGTATTTCGAAACATTCAGTCGTTGGGTGCCCCTGGATAGCGCTATCCATCGGATAAATCAGTATCCAGTGGATAGCACAATTGGTTTTGCTAATGCTTATCCACTGGATAGTGATTTATCCGGTGGATAGCGCTATCCACCTTTTGAACAACCGGGGCCACAACTTCTCAGTCGGAAGTAGCATGTATTGTCAAGACCAAGTAGTTTACCCTTATTAGTCTTCTTTGAAGTGCGGGAGTCAGTTCTCGTTTTAGTTCTTCATAGGCGTGTTCAGTCGTTAACAAATGTCCATTTTTTTTATAGTAGTCTGTTTTGTCCATAGCAACAGTCGTCCTTTGTCTGCCGGTAGTATGACAATGTCTTTGTCGGTTTTCAGTCGTTTAAGTACCTGCCGTATCTTTAGTCAAATTGCTGTCTGTTGTAGAGGTGGACTGTATAGTAGAAGCTATTCTACTTGATATTGTCCTTGGCTGGCTCTGATAGATCTCTTTGACAAGAGAATACAATATGGTCTCAGTATAGGTATATGTGTAGGCTTCACTGAGTGATTCCATATGATTAAAGTACTGGGTTTTCAGTCTTGTCAAAGGGACAGGAAGAGATATTCCTGACCCAGTTGTCACGATCTGTTGTCCGTTTTTTTCTGTTCAGTATTATGTAGTTGTAGTCATGTTAGTGTAAGTTGAGTCGTAGTATGGTACTGTAATGTACTATTGTCTTGTCAGCCCATTTGTCAAAAATAGTCAGTACAGTTGCACTTGTACATGTAGTAATTGAATTTTCTGTGACGGTCATTAATCCATATGCATGCTCTGATCAGTCAAGGAAGAGTGTTTCATCTACAGTACTTATCTAACACAAGAAGTGGGTTGAATACACCTTATTCCAAAATGGTGGTCAATTTATTATAATTCTTTTAGAGCAGTTTTCAATTAAGTGTGGTAAAACTAAAACCAATAGACCATTTCCGAGTTACGTTATGCCTCGTTGTCAAAGCGAGGCTAGGTGCACAACCTTTCATATGAAAATGAGTTTTATTTGCATTTGAATAAAAACTCATTTCCATATGAAAGGTTGTGCACCTAGCCTCGCTTTGACAACGAGGCATAACGTAACTCGGAAATGGCCTATTAAGTAATCATTACTCTGACCAATCACAGCGGTCGTAAACAATCCAACAAACCAATCAGAGCTCGAAGCAATTACATGTCGGCGGTGCCAAGCATGGGAAAATGCGTGCAAGCAAGTCACGATTGCTTTTGGCTTTACTTCTGATTGGTTGAGAAAGTGGCGCGAGATTTTTAAGCCAATCACAAAGCGTAGCTGTAATGAAAAACCAAAGCAATTGTGTAATTACACTGTACTTTTCACACTCAATTGTAAACTGCTCTATATGTATGTTAATTTGCCCTTGTTGCCTCATCAGCATGTACAAAATATAACAGAATTTTCACGCAAAAATGAGGCAAAGAGGGCTAATTGACATGCAAACAAAAGAATAATAAATTGCTTACCATTTTGGAATAAACAAGGTACAGCTCACTGAGTTTTTTTAACCCGCATCTTGGTGTTTGGATATCTGATGAAACACACTTGAGTGTTTGATATAGCTTCTAAAACTGATCATTAAACACAGAAAACAAAAGAATAATATTGCCAATATCTATGCTACACTGTAATTAAGCCCAGATTTCCAAACCGCTGTCACACTTACGATTTTCTTTGTTGAAAATGATGAATTATCAATGAGTATGAGAATGTTTTTTGTTTTGTCCGCTGGGAAAACCGGAAGCAAGATGGTTTTGAATAATCAATGTGCATACTTATTTGACTGTGTGGGAGGGCCAGATGATAAAGCATTTGGCCTAAGATAATGGCGTATGGACCCAGCAAGCTCTGTGCACAAATTGACTGAGAGCCAATTATTTTCCCAATCCAATCTGGAGACAAAATTGTTTCAAATTTTAACATACAAGGACATAATTTTATGCTGTTGTAGTATGGGCCTGACAGCTTTTTTAGGCCCAGCTTGCACAAATGCGTCAGCCCTAATATGGGACTTTCATAAATGGTTTTGCAAAGAAAAGACAGGCAGGGCTGTATGGGTCATATGATAATATATAAAAGGTTTCTTTCCCTCATACACAAATGGACCAGACAGGGTTGATCCAAGATGTCCTTTTCAAATGGCTTAGAAATCAGTCTGCTTCATCTACTGTTGGTTTGCCTGATCTTATAAAAAAAATTACATGATCAAAATTTTGCTAAGTGCAAGATTGTTTGTGGATAAAATCTCAACATCTTTAGTCAAGCATGAAAGTGAGACCAATGGTCCTTGAACAAGGTGATTTTAAAGCCATTTCAAAGGATGTCTGGGATCAACTTTCAGTTTTCAAATTTATTTAACTTCCATCACACCTATAAATTTAATTTACATGATTGGTTCTTAAGCTGTATTAAATGTGATTATGGAGTCTACAGGAAGCTTACAAGCTTGAATTGATAGACTCCTTTCAGTCACTGTCTATAATTATAGTTTACTATGTACTGCATAAATTTGCTGTCAGTAATACATGTATATGTTGTGGGTCAAAATTTGCCTTGGTTCAAAATTTACTTTTCCATTGTTTTGGGGTATGAAAATGCATGATAATCAGCAGTGAATCTCAAATGACTTTATGGTGTTAACAATTAAGGTATAGAGAAGTTTCTTCCAATCTCATAAACCAGGGAGTGTAGTTTGTCATCAAATCAAGATTTATTTCCAGTTATTATAACATGAAGCAGCTATGATCATCACATTTACCCCCAGGATGGGATACTAGTCTGTCCATAGAATTACTCCTAGCAGATCGCCAGCTTCCTATTTACAACTGGATGGATAATGACAGTGAGGAGCAAATTTGTCTGGTCTTACAGCACAACACAATGTCAGAGAACAAGCCTTGAATCAGCATCTTCCCTTGTTCAAGAATTTAATATTTCAGTTCTTCACTACACCTACTTATTTATTGTAATAAACTTGTGCAATTGGTCCAAAGTAGTCTTGAAGTTCAGATATTGTGGAAGATTCCTCGACTATGCCTTTGAATAGGTATATATATACACATGTTATATGCTGTCCTTTGCTTCACTGTGGAAAGAGTCACGAATGCCTTTGTGTTATAATTAGTTATAAGCAAATTAAAACAAACTATATGCCAATGAAAGAATGGCATCATTTATGGTGGGCAATTTACAGTTCATTTGATAAAACCAATTTTCATGTTTAACTTCCCCAATGACACAACCTCAGTTTCTTTAGAAACTAACTCCTTTTCCATTTAAAATCTTGTAGGCAGCCTTCACACATCAAGTAAAAACTGAACACCAGGATTTGGATGACTGTAAGTATCACATTTTAGATTGCCACTAACTTTACACCAAAAGAAATATTTTCAAGGGTTAATCTCTTGAGTTTGACTACAGTAGATAACAACAAGTAAACAGATCTAGACATAGTCTTGCATATAAGTACAATGACAAGTCTTTTTAGTTATAACATTTACCTTGCCAATATTTTCATCACTCGGAAATGGTCAATAATGCTTTCAGGTACGGTACTCCGCATAGAAAACATCACCTTCATACTGGTGACTAAATGGATGAAAAATTTCATGTCAATGAAGGATATGTTATCTGTTCTTGAAATAGAATGGAAAGTGTAAGGAACAAATGCTGACATGAACCATTTCATTTTCCATATATGAAATTCCTGGGTGTCCTGGTAAATGTTTGAACCATTGCATAAATCATTTAGCACTGAAATGAATAACAAATTAATCTATTTAAATCATGAGGTTTACATTCTCTTTCCAGTCTCTTTACCTGTTGATGGCTAATAATATTATTGCAAGTTGCTGGTGCTTGTTTATTATCTCAGCTCATTCGGGTAGACTGACCGAAAATCAACTGTCAGCTGATACTCCCATCCAGGCAGCAATGTCTTCTGTTGTCAAAAGTTAAAGTCATAATTAACAAAGACATTTTTCATGACATGTCATTAACTATCATGATCAATATTGAAACCTGTGTAGTACCCTTGTGGTAATACTATACAGTGATCAGCATCAAATTTCTCCTTGTAATATCAATTCTTAATCAACCGAGAGATCAGGAGAATAAAGGATTAATGATCATGCAAAGTTAATTTTCTTTAACAACTTTTCCCAGCCACTTTCTCTACATGTATAAGAAACATGGGGACAAGGAAGGAGAATATGTATTTTGATGTTGAGGATTAAAGGATAATAGACTAGAGACACTTTAATTTCCCACTAAGTTATGCAATGCTTGCTAGTACATTTTCTCCTTTCTGATTTTGAAATTTGTGTTACGATATGCCATAATACTTATTTTTGGTGAGGTGTTTTTGTCTAAAACTGGTATTTATTTAGTTTTATTTATTTGTATTTAGTTTTATTTATTTAGTTGGGCTTTTGTGTCAGATCAATCTAGACTAATATTAAAGGTTACTTCATCATAGACCTTTTTCATAAATGGCAGCCATATCCTTTTATAATGTAATGCTAAATTTGCACATGCAAAATTCAAAAGATATTTTACTCTAAAATGAGGCTAGTCAGGTTGATCAGCATGAATATAACATATAACTAGAGGTTACAAATTGTAATGATAATGCTGCGAGCAGATGCTGGGCAGTAAAACATAACGGAAACAGTACAGATTTTGATAATTTCATAAATTTATTTATTGGGTCAATTACCATAATTTTCGAATTACATAAACAAAAAAAGCAAGGCTGATTTGCTATTATGTATAGCTGATTAAATCCTCAATTTGGATCCGGTGCTTCTGTTTTGTTACGTTGGTCCTTGCCTTCAAAATTGCAATCGAATTAAATTACATATAAGTAGGTCTTTGTGATCCATTGTTCAATCGGCAAACTCTGAGCACGTACAATTGTAACAACGCTGAAAAACTCATAAAACAAAACATTGCCTTCCCCGCGAAATGTCACTAAATTGTTCATGACCTTGATGAATGCCCTTTGTGATCCATTGTTCAATCGGCAAACTCTTAGCCGCCGACTGCGTATCGCGTAACACGTAGGCAACACACTTGAATTATTTAACGACTGTGTACTGTGTAGCAAGAAAAAATATTGCCCTGTCCTCTGGATTATTTAACGACTGTGTTCTGCGTACCGCATAGGCAAGAAAAAATATTGCCCTGTCCTCTTGGATTATTTAACGACTGCGTACCGCGTAGGCAAGAAAATATGTTGTCTTGTCATGTCTTCATACTGCCACTGGCTACCGCGTACAGACTTTTTTCCTGAGGCCCGGTTCAGACGCCAAACTTTTCATGAGCCGAACCTAATACCTTGAATTAGGTACATGAAAAGTTCGGTGTCTGAATCAGTTAAGAACGGCTATTTGAATTTGGAATGGCCCAGCCGTTCTTTCCGCCTGGCTCAGCCGGGAATTTCGGGTTTGGAACGGCTTTGATTCAGACGCCGAACTTTTCATGAGCTGAACCTAATGCATAAATTATTATAATGACTGGTGCGTGTTCTGACATCTTTGCCTGAAAATCGCTGACCTTTCGATTTGTTTCTCTTCAAACTGAATTAAGTTCGGCTAATTAAGTTTGGCGTCTGAATCAACAGGCGTACTTTTGTTAATTTGGGTCGGTCCAAATTCCAATTAAGTTCAGCTCATGAAAAGTTCGGCGTCTGAACCGGGCCTGAGGCACTCGAAATGGCAGGGTATTCTGCAGTTACTCCGGTCCATTGTTCAGTCGGCAAACTCTGAGCACGTAACAACCCTGAAAAACTCATAAAAGAACATTGCCTTCCCCGTGAAATGTCATTAAATCATTCGTGACCTTGAATGCTTCCAGCAACAAATAAGTTTGAATTTGGCATGATACATTTGCAAATATCGAAGAAGCGAAGAGAAGCAAGCATGTGCTATGGACGGATATGGACGGCGAAAGATGCATCCAGATCCAGGCACATTTAAGTTATGATGACACCGCTGGACGTACGCTTGCTCAAAATCATCGTGACAAACATAAAAAATCCAAAAATCAAGACTGCAGCAGCAGAACATAAAGCACAGGGAACCCAAGCAACCACAGACAAACCAAAGATTAGTGTACTACTCGCCTGGGGGCTCGCAGCAATAATAAATCGGCCACCATGCATGTATAATTAGAATGGACAAATTAACCTCAATTGGTGACTTAAATTTGCTGTAACTGTTTATCAAGGTTATATGATTTGTGTTTTTTTTTACAATAAAATTAATTTCATTTTTATAATTCATTGATATTTTAGCCAACAACAGTTACTATAAGTCACTGAATTTAAGTACACCATGTCATGTGGATTGCATTTTATCAGACGTGTACTGAGATCTTTTGTTGTTAAGGTGATGCCCTAGTATTGCATTGCGCATCACTACTGCACATAATATCTTGCGTCATTTGCGCATGCACGAGCGCGTGCACTCCGAAGCAATATAGGGTTTCCTTTGAGGATTCAGTTCTCTAAGTAAATAAGAGGTTGTTTTCTCCTAAATGAGCTTGGTGACCTATCTTTTTTTTGCATAATTTCATTCTTTTTTAGTCCAGCTCCTCTTTGTGCTGTAAAACTTAAAAAAAAAATCATGTCAGAAAAAAAAGTATACGTAGCCATCGCTTGTGGACACAAAATTCTATCCTCGAGATCACGCACCCGACGAATAGTTTTAGTTAATAGTCCTTTTTAGGCATTGTGCCTGTGCCATAAAACAAATATCAAATTGTTCCGTTTGGTTAACACATTACATCTATTTTGTTATTTCATAAATATATTTAAAGCTGTGCTTCTAGTCTCTGCAAAACTTAGTGTGAGCTGTTGGAATAAACATGCGCTTGATACATTGTAAGTGCAGTTGCAAGGATTTAAAGGGTAACTTGAGACAATTATATCTCCTAAACGAGCTTGCGGTGACCTAAATTTTTTATTGCAGATTTCAGATCACTTTATTGTGGGAAAACAATCAGGGAAAGTTTAAAGAAAATTTTATGTCAACTTTTATTTCTAGGAATCACCTTATTAAGTAACTTAAGGTGGCTTGACTGTTTTTTTTTTTTTTTGGTAACATAACATCCCAACTTTGAGTGGCTGATACAGTGTACTCCACTGTCTGAGCTCGGTCAGGCAAGCTGCTTCATACATATACTAAAGATGAAATGAACTTTCCAAAAAAGTAGATTTGACTGACATCGGTTTTACCATAACAACGATCTGATGATGTCACGGTTTTTGCATATTAGTAATTTTCTCAACATCTAGACCTAAACTTTTAAAACGACTGTATGCCGCTTATAGTCTAGATGTAAGACTTTGCTTCTTTAGATCAAAAGATTTTTAAAAATTTCATCGACTAGTACTTGTTCAATAAACGCCTAACAAAAGTTTTACTTCTGTGAATATAAGAATGAGCATATTTAAGACTGCTTCTGTGATCGCATTAACTGAAATCTAGTATTTAAAAGCAAACAGTTAAAACTTTCAAGGAATGTAGTTTTATGACACATGAATAATATATGGTAAAAATAGTTTCAATTTGTTAGGAAAATGCTGGTATTGATGAATTAACAAAAAGTAATGCAAATTTTTAAATTTTTGATGGAAAATATTCAACCCAATTTTATTCGAAAATGCTCTAATAGACTTTTTTCAAACTTTGCAGTCTTGAAGACTAGCTTGCATCCAGACTACAAGTAGCATACAGTCGTTTTACTGTGCTATGCTACTGTTACCGGGTTACTTAAACTAAACTAACCAATCGGATTACAGGAAACGAACAATACATTCCAACTGACGTTTGAGCCAATCAACGTTCAGAACAAAAAAATCAGAAAAAGATAACTTGTCAAAAGACCACGCAAAGGAAATCTGTGGATGAATACCAGCTGTATTCGAGAAGGTTTCTTTCTGCTGCTTTTTATGGCTGTGCGAGGGTTGAAAGGGATGCATATTTGAAGCCAGGGAGAAGAAAATAGTGAACAATGCAAAAAGCAGTCGTTGGGCAGTCGCATCGCAAACTCGAGTGAACTTGACGAGTTTCACCTAGAACAGTCCGCAAGTGTATTTTTACATTGACTTCCAATAATTATTATCCATTCTACATCGCTAGCGGTTAGCCGTTCAAAAAAATCTTCAGCCATAATCAAACGGCTGCTGCTAGCCGTTCAAAAAATTTATTCAGCGGTTCGAACGGCTTGGGTTATCTGTTCAGATGAATGAATTTTTTACCGTGTTAAAATAAAGATTTGATTGATTGATTGATAAAATATTCACCCGTTCGAACAGCTGATGTTAGTATCCGTTTAGACAAAAACGAACGGCCATGTTTATCTGTTCACAAACGTTTAAAAAGATTTTCAGCCATTTCAATGGCTATCGAAAGAGCTCTTAGTCTTGGCTGGTGACTTGACAGTTGATTTAATATTTTTGTTTTCGTTCGCTCGCCACTCCATTTGCATATGTCAAAAGTAATTTGAAACCTTTTGGATATAAACATCTCACTATTCATAGAATAGTATAAACACACATTCAAAAGAGAATCACCTCCAGAGTA
This sequence comes from Dendrophyllia cribrosa, assembly GCA_024195265.1. Taxonomy (NCBI): domain Eukaryota; kingdom Metazoa; phylum Cnidaria; class Anthozoa; order Scleractinia; family Dendrophylliidae; genus Dendrophyllia; species Dendrophyllia cribrosa. The sequence goes on along the minus strand of JAJLRJ010000005.1, from coordinate 41,912,817 downwards.
CGTAGTCATTCGATCTATTGCCGAAACGATACTTGGAAATGAAAGCAAAATGCTTGAATTTTTTTTCACATGCTTTCTTGTGCACATGCAATTTTTTTCTCTCTTAAATTTCTTCTGCAGGAATTTTTTTTTGGTATTGCCCAAACCCCCCCCCCCCCCCCCCCCACAAAAATTAAATGGTCCATCCCTTTGAAGCGGACAGTCAAAAAGTGTGTTGCGTTACCAACACTGTCCTGTATGCAAATTTTAGCAAAACGCAGAGTTACGCTTCGGTTAGTACATGCAGTGCTCGAACAGTATAAATGTGATATGGTTTCATCATCCTTATAATAAAGGGCTCGATTCGGTAAATGTAAACATTAAGCCTGCAATTTACTTGAAGAGTTTTGATTTTAAGACCGAAAAAGACTTGGGTTTCGATTTTAATTGTTCCTTTGCGTCTTTGATTGTTTGCTCAAAATTTTTCGATATCCGTTTTAGCTGTTTAAAATTTTTCTTCTACCGTTCAACTTCATCCATTCAAGATCCTCATCCGTTCATGGTATTAACCGTTTTAAATGGCTGGGCCGTCTGTTTTTTATCCGTTCACTAGCCGTGCGTTTTGCCTTTCGAATGGATAGCCATTCAGTAAAGTATTGTTTTTGCGTGAAAGGTCACATTTTGCGCTTTGGGTCATTGTTTTCTTTGCGCTGTTGATTGGCTTAAATGATTTTTAGTTGGAATGTATTGTTCGTTTCCTGTAATCCGATTGGTTAGTTTAGTTTAAGTGGCTCTGGTAACAGTAGCAGCACAGTAGTTTAGGTCTTGATGTTGAGAAAATTACTAATATGCAAAAACTATGACGTCATCAGATCGTTGTTATGGTAACACCGATGTTAATCAAATCTACTTTTTTGGAAAGTTAATTTTATCTCTAGTATATGTATGAAGCAGCTTTTGTGACCGAGCTCAGTCAGTGGAGTATTAGGGGTGTTCAAAGTTGGAATGTTGTGTTGCCAAAAAACCCAGTCGAGCCACCTTAATTGCACAATTCAAGTTACTTCATCTTTTGTAAAATCAAAACAGAAATTTGCAATGCATTGTATTTTTTCCCAAAATTGTGACAATAACTCATGGATTAGAATTATCATTAGGTATAATCACCATAATTAGATTTTATAGCTTTGAAAAGCTACACATGTACAAATGCACTTGAACGTGTTTTTCTTAGGTTGCCTTCATGATCAGAAGCCTCAAAATCTGCAATTTTGTGTCTAACAATACAGCAAATTGCATACTGGAGGCCTGATGAACAATATTGCTGACAAATGAAAATCTCACCAAGCTTCCTGTATTCACAGTTGAATTAGAATCCAGGATTGCTTCTTCTCAGGTTGATCCTTGAAGAATCTCTGCTTTGCAAGTACTCTGCACACAAGCTATTTTTTATCAGCAGCTGGTAAAACTTTGATATCCTCTCAACCTGGAATACTCCAAACACTTTGACTTCTGAAGGCTGATCTCCCTCAGGTGACGACAATGTTTTCCAAGTTACTAAATGTTAAATTCCTTTAAAACAAAAAGTCTCAAGAAGAAATGTTCAGTAAACATTAGAGTGCAAGTCGGAGTGAGTACATGTGGATTGAGATTTTGGGTAGCTCCTGAGACTGGCCCTTGTATATACATTTCTTCAATAATTTTGAGGAAGGACAGATAATTGATGCTTATCAACATTTTGACAGTACAATTTTACTATGGAACTTTTTCATTGATGGGTGGAGACAGTTTTCACCACACAATCTTGACCTTTTGTGAACTGACTGTGTCTGTGTCAGTGATTTCCTCCAATCAGTCTGCTTTAATGTTCTCTGCAAGTGTGTTCATAGATTAAATGCTATTTGACATACAGTGTAGTGCAAAATTTCTCTGTCTGTCCAGCTGTTATAATGGGTATTGTTAAATTTATATCAAGCAACCCCAAAAATGTCTAGAGAAGACACTTACCTTCCACATATAAAGGTTTCACATCCTGACTCTTGAGTGACACTTATTTAAGGCCAATTTGGAGGAAGACAGTACAAATAATCCTGAATCTTAAGTGACACTAGTCACTAACAATTTTGAGCATCACAGTACAAATAATAATGAATCTTTAGTGTCACTTATAGTCACCATCAATTTGGAACATCGCAGTACAAATAATCCTGAATCTTGAGTGACAATAGTCACTATCTAATCATTTTGGAGCATCACAGCACAAATAATAATCGACTTTTTAGTGACACTATAGTGGCTGTCAATTTGGAGCATCACAGTACAAATAATAATGACTCTTGAGTGACACTAGTGGCTGTCAATTTGGAGCATCATAGCACAAATAATCCCGAATCTTGAGTGACACTAGTCACTATCAGTTTGGAGCATCACAGTACAAATAATCCCGACTCTTGAGAGACACTTAAAAGTCACTATCCATTTGAAGCATCATGCACAGCACAAATCCCAAATCTTGAGTGACACTATAGTCACTACCAATTTGAAGTAACCATTAATTTGGAGCATCACAACACAAATAATCTTAAATGTTTTGGTGACACTTGTCACTATCAATTTGGAGCATCGCAGAACAAATAATCCTAAATCTTGAGTGACACTTGTCACTTTCAATTTGGAGCATCACAGAACAAATAATTCTGAATTTTAATGGGTGACACTTGTCCCTTTCAATTTGGAGTATCACAGAACAAATATTCCTGAATTTTGAGTGAAACCTGTCACTTTCAATTTGGAGCATTACAGAACAAAATAATAATCCTGAATCTTGAGTGTCTGACTGGTTGCTATGTGTTTGGAGCAACTGACAGCACAAATAATTCTATCACTGAATTTGGAATAAGGCAATTAATTCTTGATTTTCGATTGATTGACCTTCTTCGCTATCAATTTGGATTGAGCTAAGATAATTGATTCTCTATTACGAGTGTCAGTAATTTGTTTCAAATGTTTTTATATCTCATACTTACACTTACTGCAGGTTCACTGTATTGGTTGGCTTGTGTTGCATTCTGTCTATTTACTTTTTTCTTTGTCATACAACTTAGTTACAATACGTTTAGTCTACAGCAATCTCTGATTACAGAAATATTTGCAGATAGCATTGCCAGTGCTTGTATCAACTGATGGCTTATAAAACTAAGAGTTCCTAAAACAAAGATGTTAGAAGTGCTATAATAATTGTAAATAAAAGCACAATGACAACCTGGTATTTTTGTTTTTATAATAAATTAATAAATTAATTAGTCCTAGTACATAAACCCCCACAAACCAAACATTTCTGAAACAAAATAGTACCAGTAGAGAAGATAACACAATGACAACTGTGTTTCTTAAATTTTATTTTTCGTATAACTTTGTTACAATTTATTTTCTGTAATCAGTAAGTTATTATCCCCCCCCCCCCCCCCCCCACCCAATAAAAAGAGGACATTCCATTGTTGGATGCTCCTGAAAATAAGCCATTTGTTAGTTTTACTAATATTAATTTTGCTAATATTTTAGAATAAAAACACACTGACAATGTTGCTGTATTTAGAGTTTTATTGACCTTAATTTATCTTAGTTACAGAGTTTGTTCACTACTTTTTAATTAAGCCACAGGACCTACATAAGTCTATCATGGGGGCATGCGCTTCTATGTGAAAAATATAGTGTCCAGTAAAACCAAGAGTGTTTGACAATTCAAGTGAAACACACAGGATTTCCCAGACAGTAGGCAGCTGGACTATTAACTGCTTGCTATTGATTCATTGTCGATACCAAACGTAATTGCATTACCTGATTTTGAATGAAACTGTTGTGCCAATTGTGATCGAAAGCTGAACAAGAAATCGAATCACTAGAACAATGAAAGTCCACATACCTTTAATGGGTTGCTGTAATTCCGTCATGGTTGCTGATGCTCATCACGGGCAGCGTCAAGGTGAATTCCAGGTGGCTAATTATATTTTTAATAGATGCTTCAACCATTATCACTTAGTACACGCTTTCAAGAATCAAACGTTTGGGCAAGAGTGCCTAAGAAGATGCCTAAGAATGTTCATTGTGAGAACTGACAAATGCTCTTGGTAACAGTTGGATGAGTGGTTTATCTGACAGCTCCTTGCTGATAGTTTAAATGACAAAAGACAATTGGACAAGTGTTTTAGCTCACAGCTGCCTTCTCATATTGTGCGTGACGGGGTGTTTAAATATCTCACAATAGAGGACTATCAATTTTGTATGAAAGCAGACACGTATTAGAAAGTGCTTACTATGGTTGAAACAGCTTATGTTATGTTAACTATCTTCTCAACTCTCTACGGTGTGTGCATTGTCCCATTATGCCCAGTGCAAAATGTGCTTAGTCCTTAATCAACTCTATCTATATCTACCAATAACCAGAGAGACCATTAAACCTGAAAGGAGTAACCAAAACTGGGCTCCTTTCAAATGCTGAATGGTCTATAGCTCCAGTGTCTAAAATTTAATTAAAATTAATATCTGGTTGAACCTTACTAAATTTAGCTTCACCTGAATACAGTGCTAATAGACTGTCAAGTGAAACGTAATTAATAGATGAAAAAATTTAGCGCAACTAAGCGGGAGAACGATGTCAATGCGGAAGTGTATGTAAAGAAAAGCCACAAACTTGTTAAAAAAGCCGAATAAAAATCCGAAAGAAAACGCCGAATAAAATCTGAAAGAAAAAGCCGAATAAAAACCCAAGGAGAAGGAAAAGGGAGGAACCAAACCAGCCCAGGGTCCCATTAATTAACAATTGAAGGGCCGAGAGCATGTCCAGCCTATATGACTTTTTAGGCCTTTTTTTATTTTTTCTTGCTCAGATTTGTCCAATTTTGGCATGTGAACTAGAAATTAGTTGCAAAACATTGTTCCGAATTTTTTTCTGTTGTTTTTTCCGTCGTTTTCGAGAAATACCGTATGCAAAAAAAAAAAATTAATCAATCAAAGACTCCTATTGTAACGCAATATTGCGGTAAGCTTCTGTTTTCACACTGACACGGTTCGATATTTTTTTAAAATTAAACGTAAGGAATTTTGACGAACGCAAAAAAAGTAAAATCACTTTCATAATGTCCAGTTCGAAAAAAAAAAAAAAAAAAAAAGATGCTGAGCGTGATTCGAACCTGGAGCCGTCCGAGCGCAAATCCCCGACCAAACCACTAGACCACCGAGGAACACATGCTCAGTTCAGGCTAAGTTTTATTATTTAAAGCTTGATACGCATCAAAACGCGTATCTCGATTTCAAAATCCTTTTAGATCGAATTTAATGTTGCATTAAAGACTCCAAATGCGAAACGTCTTCCCGCCGGCCAGCAACAACTCACTTCGAGCTGCCCAAAGCTGTATTTCAAGTGCCCGACCACGCACAGCGGACCCATCTACCACTGTCGCAAAGCATGTCGGGAAATCCTACAACAAAACCGAAATGGAGTCTCAAAGCACTTCGGATATCGGGCATTTCGACCACGGCACGGGAATGGGAAATGGCCCACAACTCTCAACGCTGCCCCTTTTCTGATCCGAAGTGATTCCAGACTTTCCCGCCGGCTCGTCTTCCCGACCAAGGTCCGTTTTTCACCTCGAGCGCTAAATGGCGCTTCAGACACAAAGAAGGAAAAGAAACACGACTCGTTTCTTTGAGAAGTGCTAGAGAATTAAGGATTTCCGGACTTAACCCATTGACACCTGAACCGCCCGTAACCGCCCGTACAAGACTCCACTGCTTTAAAAAATTGTAACTTTCTCAATCGTGCGAACATTGCCTTAACTAGCAGTTGTGAGCATTGACTAGAAAGTCTTTCAAATTGAGATACCCAATAAACACAAAAAAGTCAGCGATTTTTGCAGAATATCAGCGTTTCAATTTGGACAATAACAAAAATTACCGTTTTTAACGTCATAGAAAAACAACAAAAATCACGTTTTTCCCTTTAGTTTTTTTTATTCAAATCATCGTGGCAAACCCAAAAGTCAACCTTTACAGCAAAATTCAGTCCTAGTCCTAGCTTAGCAGTGAATTTTTTTGCTCTTATTCGTTGCTCGGGCCTAGCTACAGCTTCTTATACTAGTGCATACTCACCTTGCCTCGATTTTCAACATCACCACCGCACTGCATGCTGGGAAATAAACGGATTTTTGGACAGCGCCCATTCCGTTTTCCACAATTTTCATATATATACTAAGTCCACAGCCACTCTGACCCACCGCCGAAATTTTGCGCTTGTTGTGTTCTCCTGTGGTCGCAACTTCCAAAATATGCCGCGGTAGGTCGAGAAATTCATCCAGAGTCGAGTCCCAAAGCCACTTCGTTTCCAGGCGGCCATTTTTCCAGTTCAACGAGCAACGAGCCAAATTCGTAAACGAAGTACAACACCTAACTCGCTTCATTGAGAAGTGGACTCTGAACTACCTCCAAGCTTAATGATGCTCACCAGGCAGCTATTAAAGATGAAAAATGGCTGTGAACTTACCAAAAATCGTAGATAATTCATATTGGACCCTTTATTGCAAATCAACCAAGCAAAATGAGATCGTCACAATGACGTTTCCAGTAAACTCGAGCCTTCAGTGTTTTAGAACAGCAGCACTTTCAATGGTAACTCCAAATATGAAGTCACGAAATCTTATGGGGCGTGTGTATGCAGAAAATCACTCAAAAACGTAAAAATCCTCAGGTGTGAATGGGTTAATGATGTCTTTCAATCACCGGACGGGCCTCATACACGTTGGCTTACACACATGCTACAGAGGCGATGTGTTGCCGTAGTGAGCTCACGATAGATAAGCGAGCCAGGCGTGCTTAAATAACGGTATTTTTGTTCAGGTTGTTGGCACTGGTCAGAAGTATTGCAGTCGCGTATTCCCACGGCGGGCATACTGCTTTGAAATGGCTTCGAAATTGCGCTCTGAATGTACAGTCAAAGCACTGGAGGGCCAGAACTCTGCTTTTTTCAGGTGAAATTGGTCAAATTCCTTAGGGTTAATGCAAATTCGACAAGGGGTTGTGATGTTATCCGTTGTACGATAAATGAGGCTATTCTGAGCGAGAAAAAATAAAAAAAGGCCTAAAAAGTCATATAGGCTGGACATGCTCTCGGCCCTTCAATTAAATTAATTAAGTTAAGCTGAATGAGAAGTCCGATGACTTCTAGCCGAATGTGTGTGCAGAGTATGTTTTGTAAGGTTCATCCAGAGCTCTTATTTATTACACTCCCATTCCCAGCCCTATTTGACTGACCAGTACAAAGCATCTTTCTTGGCTGTTGTACACTGTAGATCGCTATGGCAAGACTAAGCCACACCAAGTTAGTCTGCTCTGAAAATGGGCGTGCTGGGCTTGCTGTGACTTTATATCTGGAAGTTTGGAATACTGTAGCTCAGATAACCATTGGGTGTTCTGTGGCAGGCGTTTTGGAACTTGCAGAGCTACCAGAGATTGCAAAGTTGTCCATGAATCAAAGAAAACTACAATGAAATAATAAAATTTAGTTGTTGCAACCAAAATGAGGCCACACTGCAATCTAACACTTTCAACCAGTAAGGGTCAGTATACTTTGTTCTTGAAAGCACCTTATGTCCCCAAAAATCTTAGTATAAGGATAACCCTTACCAGTTTTCAGTACCGTAGGTTCCCTTACTCTGCTACTCGAGTACCAATTTAACCAAAGGGGACACAGCTGTACTGTATAAACCTCTACTCTGTTGATTTAGTAAGCAAACCAAAAAATGACAATAGACATTCATGGTTACGTACGGTAGGTTTCTGATTTCTCAGTTTCTTTCCTCGCTATTTGTGCGTCAACTAACACAATTGCGTCAACATATCACCAGCATTTTGTGCAGCGCGTTGCATGGTCATGATTGTCATGAAACTCGCAGAACCTGAGAGCTCTGAGGCTTATTTGATGACTGAGTAAGGAAAAATTCTGTCTTCTCGCATTTTAAAATTACGCACATTCTTTTCTGAAAAAAAAAAAAAGGTTTTAAAATATGAGATCTTAAATCTTTATACTTCCCCCAAAAGATAAATAAAATTATTCGTTTTGGTTGTCACAAATAAAGAAATTGGTTAAATCTTTATCAGTTGCCAAAAAGCGCGGTTCAAAAATGTAACGGAGACGCGCCTTTAAAAATGTTGGTGGCCACCTTAAAAAAGTCTTGTAAGTTGAAAAAATTTCCCACGGAATTTGCTTACGTCATTACACGCTTGTAGCCCAGGTTCATCTCTCTAATTTAGTAGAAAAATATTTTACCTAGTATCTCAAGGTTGTCATTCAGCATAACGCCATTCAAGCCTGAATTTTTTTTTCAGGTTGCTTTTTCAACTGCTAAGTTGATAGCACACTGCGAGGATCACAAATTTCACTCATAAATTTTTCAGATATTAATGTGACGGAAATTATTTGCCATCGTTCAGTTTTTCCCATACAAACACCATTTCGTGACCTATTTGCGCCATGTTCAAAATGGCGGCTTTTACTTAAAAAAGATCTATCAATGCTGTTTACCAAAACGCAGATTCAGGGCAAGCTATCGCAAAAACGAAAATAAATTCTGTGAAAAAAAATATTTAATTCGTGAAACTACTGGCGCGCTTGGGAAACTTTCACGAAAATTCCCCTCATAATTCTTTCTCCTCAATTTAATAAGTTTAGAAAGAAAATTCGCATTATTTGTTATTTACTTATTATGATTCGCTGTTTCGTTCATTAGTATAAAATTGCAAAACAAGCATTGTCTTTGAATTAATACGCTTTTGTGCTTTGTATACACTTTAGAATCCGCACGGACTTTTATACAAAATTCATCGTGTGCGTTCGTTGAAATATTTCGGGACTAATCCCAAAAGTTTTTAGAATTAAAATTCCGAGGTTGAAATAAATAACACCTGCTTTTTATTTTTCATTGAAAATTTGAAACTAGTTAAACAGAACTTACCATAATTCTTTCATCTGGACTGAGGAACAGCGCAGTCATGTTGGCCGCGAGTGTTCGCAACATCAGCTCAAATTGTTGTTTTTGTTTCCACTGGAATTTTCACGGCCTGTAAAACAAAAATAATTCAATTTAATTTGAAAAGATATAAATCATTGACGAAAATTTGTTAAACAAAGAAGCTCGCAAACGAAAAAAACGCAATTTTCTTGCACGCTTGTCACAACAATACAAACCCGCGATTTGCGAGCAAAGTGAAACATTCTTGCGAGAAAATGAAAAACTGACCTTATTTCCCTACTTTTGACATATCCTCTGAAGATGTAATCGGACTTCTGCTAAAAATTTTGGTAAAAAGCTCGCAATAAAGGCAAATTAAACAAAGATAACGGAGCTTTTTCTCCTTCTGAAAAACAGTAACTTGTTTGTCGCTCTCCCTTCCCCAGCTGAATGAAAATATTTTTTGAACGAGGGCGCTACCTCACGTGGTTTCTGTACCACGTGGTCTAAATTATGTTCTCTGATTGGCTTATTGTATTGCACGGACAGTTCGGAGAAAGAAATGGCGGGAACCCGCGTCAGATCCATCTATTTCACATAAAATTATACAAAATTCGTCTCATCACCTCGCATTTGCCAAGACAAGACAACCCTTCCAAGCCCCCCTCCCCCCCCGGGGGGAATGGGGGATTCCCATATAAAAATGACGGGGGTGCTCATCGGAAAGTTTTGAAAAACATCCTAAAAGGTACCAGAATCTTGTTTGATTGGTGTGGCTCAAAAGAATTTGTGTACCAATTCTAATATTCTGCCATTTTTTGGCACAATACCCTAAAAGGCACCGCAATAATTGTTACTGTGGTCATTTTAGATTTAAGTACCCTGAAAAAGCGGTACTAATCTACACATTTAGACCCCTAAAAGGTATGACGAGCAGCCCTGTCAGTTTTATATGTGAGACCCCTCCTCGGGCTTTCAAGACCTGTAGTCTTTTGTCAGGATTTGTTATGTCAAGAAAACTTCTCTTGCAACATACAGATACATATTTTCGAAGATTTGTTCAATGGATAACAAGCCACTTTGAAAGAATCGTGTCAACGAAATTTGCGCGAGCCTGAACATTTGTTGCCGTTCAACAATGTTAGAACGTGTAGCCGGCATGTTAGATGATGTTTGACTAAGCCCAAAGGCTCCCAGCCATGAAATCCGGCATGGGGTGTCCCGCTCTTATTAGTACACTGTTCTTATGTTTTCGCTTTTTTTCATTTGAGACATCATTCGTTTAAAATTTCAAGACCCCCTCCATAACAAAAAATTTCCCCAGACCCCCCTTTTTTTGCAGTGGCTAAAATTTCAGGTCCGCCCAATTTTCTCACACATCCTTTACAGTGCCATATTTTAGTATTTGTTTTCATTTCGAAACACCACTTGTATGCTTGAGACTGGAATTACAACGTCGTCAACACAACAGTGTAGCCAAAGGCACTCAAGTTTCCATTTCAGCCATGGCAGAGACACTTTAGCGTCCTCATAAAAAAATGTACTGGCAAGGAATTCTTAAATCTTTGAATTCTATGAAGCCGTCTTCCATCCGCTATACCATGCACGATTTAGGGACCAAAATTTTGAGGATTTTTCGTGTAACAGTGTTACATGTTACACAAAATGAACATCTAAAACAGTCTGCTGTCCGTAATAGAAAGTGGCTGTGTGGGTGAGGGTGCGTGAATGCGCATTGCGTGGCTGCAAATGAAACAGGTACGAGCGCACATTATGCCATACGATTCACGATGCAATTTGCGCTAGAAAATGTTACTATGTGTTACAGCGTGTAACAGTGTTACACGGTGTAACGCGGTGTTACACAGTGATACACGGTGTTACACAGTGTTACACAGCGTTACACGGTGTTACACATTGTTACGCAGTGTTACAGGGTGTTACAAGATGTTACAGTGTCACACGGTGTTACAGGGTGTTACACAGTGTAACACCGTGTAACACTGTGTAACACCCTGTAACATCGTGTAACACCCTGTAACACCGTGTATGAACACCGTGTATGAACACCGTGTAACACCCTGTAATACCGTGTAACACCCTGTAACACTGTGTAACACCCTGTAACACCGTGTAACACCCTGTAACACCGTGTAACACCCTGTAACACCGTGTAACACTGTGTAACACCCTGTAATACCGTGTAACACCGTGTTACACCCTGTAACACCCTGTAACACCGTGTAACACCCTGTAACACCGTGTAACACTGTGTAACACCGTGTAATACCGTGTAACACCGTGTTACACCCTGTAACACCCTGTAACACCGTGTAACACCCTGTAACACTGTGTAACACCGTGTAACACCCTGTAGCACCGTGTGACACCCTGTAACACCGTGTACAGCGGCGTAGCCAAGACTTTTTCAGAGGTACGCACAATCAATTTTCAAACACTCCCCTACCTCCTCCTCCCCTACCTCCTCCTCCCCTACCTCCCACCCTGAAGTCCCAAATCTTTCTCTTTTTTTTCGACATTTTCATGTACGCACGTGCGTACGGGCTTACAGGCAGCTAAGCCTCTGGTGTAACACCCTGTAACACCTTGTAGCACCCTGTAACACTGTGTAACATCCTATAACATTCTGTAACAAGGTGTTATACGGTGTTACAGCTCTCTTGCTGGCCATCCTGTAACACCCTGTAACATTCTGTAACATGGTGTTGCAAGGTGTTATACGGTGTTACAGCTTGCTTGCTGGCCATCCTGTTGCTACCGCACAACTTTGGTCCATTCGCCGTGTAACGCGTGTAACACGTGTAACAGTGTTACATGGACAAGGTCTAGGATTTTTGTCCCTAAATCGGGCAGTATATGCCTGGTACCGCAGTATGCAGTACTGTATACAATTATCGCCATTATCGCGGCATTGCATAAGGCAATCAAATTAAAAAAATCATTTAATACCGTGGTATTTTTTTGCATTTCCAATGTTTATTGTTAGCTGAGTTAGTTCCCGTAAGCGGTCATCTATTCCTTACACCTCTAGTGGCCGCTTACGAGGACCATTCTCGTAAGCGGCCAGCTCCAGTTACGGACACCTATTTCGCGTCCCGAGGGTGTCCGCTTACAAGAGCTTCCACACTGTATCGCCAAATTTAATTAAAGGGGCATAGTCACGAAGATTTTGCTGTGTTTTGGTCAAAATACACTAAATATATGACAAAGTACCTTTGCTCAAACTTAAAATTGTTTTAGAACACCAAGAAGATAATATCAAGTGATATCTTCAAGGAAGAACAAATCATAATAAGTTTTTCTGCGATTTTTCCACGACTCTTGAGAGGAACTTGAAAAAATTGGCCAATTTTTTCAAGTTGCAATCCATTTCCATCCGCAGCCAACGATAACGAATACTAGTTTCTATGCACTGATAGAGTATTTGTTAACAAAATTAGACCATTATTTGTAGGTTTCCATTGAAACAAATATGTTTTTTGGCTTTTCAAAGTGATACTAAAAATAGGTGACAGTGTCCCTTTAAAGACCAGATTTTGTGATGCTGTATATTAGTCTCAGCTTATTTTTAAATGAAATTCTTATCAGCTCATTCAGAAACGGCTTTTTTGGCTGCTTGTCGGACCCCCTCCCGGACCCGCTGGAAACCTCTTACGAAGTAGTATGTACGGCATTTTACGGTAGTATAACTACTGAGAACTAAGAATAAAATTGTCGATCATCTCCCAACGAACTTTCGACTCTTTAAAAATAAGATGAATCATTTTGTTTCTATTTGGGAGGTATTTACACAGTACCGCATCATGATCGCAAAAAATGACTTTGCTGGGTATGTATATAGTTTCGATATTCGACCTTGGGGTTTTGGGCGGTTTATAATTATGCTCGGATTGCACGCCGCAATCACGTGAATTGCAGTGAAAGCTGTGCTTCATTATTTGATTACTGCATGCATTGTCAGTGTGCTATTAATATTTGGGGCTGTAAGCACGCTGGTCTTTCTAGCTTTTACATTTAATTTATCACATTGTTAGAAATGTAATCAAGTGCTAAACAAATACTGTAATCTGCTGCCTCTGGATAGGCATATTCAGCATTTATTTCCATTCAAGACATCGATAACCCAATGCGAGTTCATCACACCACTTCTCCTCCCTGAAAAAAAAAAACAAGCTCACGTGATCTTTGACGTCACTTCCGCTCGATCTCCGCTTTCATGAAGGTGACTCGTGACTCAACTGCGTTAAAAAAATTCTTGATTTTCTGTATTTACCAAGTTTCTGAATCATTCGAGCGAAGAATTCGTTTTGTCACTTTTGACCTTATTATGCGCGTGACTTCAACGGGTTGCACATGTGGTGCCATTAATGATCATTAATAAAAAAATATCTTTGGCGTTCAGAAATTTGCGTTCAGACAAAAATAATGAAACCAATTTTAAAAACCTTTTTCACATTTGGTTTCAAATGAAAAATGATGGGTTTTTAAAACCGCCAAACGAAAAACTGAGTTCGCAAATCGCAGGATATTCACTTTTGTTCTTTCCTTGTAGAGATTAATACAACTGAAAGCAAATATGATCTTGATTGTTCGGTGCTTTTTGCCAAGGTAAACACAACGAAAATACAAGGCAAAGGAATTGCAAATAAACACCACGAAGATATTTTCCTATTCGAATTGAAGAAAACAGGAGGTTTACAATTACCAAATCTCCCTTTTTCTTGTCGATTTCCGCCCAGTTCGCTTTCCTTCGAGAAAATTTTTCGAGTGAAATGAACAAAGGATGTTGATTTTATCGCATGATTACCTTCCCAGGGAGCAAGTAACCAAAGCCCTCCAAGTTCATGATTGGTTCAAAGAGTGTCATGCGCTTGGCAACTGACAATCTAACGTCAAGAGAACAATGCCGTTCTGACGAATGTTTCCAAATATAGCGAGCTCACATCCAGGGCTTTCCTTGCTTCAAGGATATTATGTCACTCCGCAGTAGATTTCCACCACCATCCAACCAATTTGAGAGCAGAGCTCGCCGAGGTTTTCGCTTCTAACTTTACAGCAAGAAGGACGTAGATAATCAAAATGGTCTGGATTTGCGGGCGCGGAAAACCGACCGGACGGCTTGTTCAAAAGGAGGAAAGAACTACAGTGAAGCAGAAGATATGCCATGGTGTGGGACATGTATTTAACGACCTCTGCATTCAAGCTTGGTTCACCTATCTCATAATCTTCTTCAACAAAATCATCAAAATATCCGCGACGGGTACCGGGTACATTTTTCTCTCCTCGCAAATTGCCGATGCAATTTCTACTCCTTTCATCGGCTATGGATGCGACAAATCGATCTCCAAAACAGTCACGAAAAAGTACGGCAATAGAAAGATATGGCATTTCATGGGCACCGTTGGAATCGCGTTGATCTGGCCTTTCGTATTTAGCCCGTGTTTAATCTGCAATAAGGACAGTCCGGAATGGGTACCGGTTGCATATTATGGAGTTTTAGCCGCTTTATTCAGCGTTTTTTGGCCGATGGTGGAAATCAGCCATTTGTCTTTGATACCACACGTTGCCAAACGGCCTAAAGACGCAGTGGAGTTGAGCGCAATAAGGTAAGAAAATTTACACTAATAAATCATGCTCGCAAGTCAACTTCAGTAAAAAAAATTCGGATATTTCAATCCGAATCGTTGTTTATACCGCTTATTTGGCTTTCCTCCAAGCGGACGCTTGCATGCAAACCCCGCAAACCCGAAAGCTTTGCTCGTTTCCGGCGAAATATTTCATTTTCTCGAAAACATATTATGTTATTTCATTCCAACATCTTAACCTGTGGGCAAGCTGTGAGTGCCTACACTCGAAATATTAAAAACGCTTGTTTTGTCACACCGGCAAGTTTCGGGAAAAAATCGTTTTCTATTGCATCATTTATTGACAAGCTGGGTTTCCCTTTAGTGCGAGAGACGCAAAGAACCGGAAAGCGAAACAATGCAGTCATATGACCAGTGCAGATGGCTTGTGACTCTAAAATTTGAATAACAAGAGAGCGGTATAAAGAATCTATTCAGAACTAAAATTAAAAAGATACGCTTCGCTGAAATTCTGTGACAAACACATTAAAAAGTTGTTGCTTACAAAATGTTGTTTACGTGCATACATCACCACGCGCGCATTACCATTTTGAACCTTGTACTTTTAATAATAAGGCCAATATTTTTGATAATCAAAATTGGAAAACACTGCTGGATTTTCTGGGCGGCTAATGAGTCGGCATACAGTTCCGGTTCAGGTTGAAAAATAAAAGCTTGGTTGGAAAATTCAAGAATACGTTTTTAAACCAACGACACGTATCAAGGCGAAGGGAAAAAAGTGTAGTGAAATATTAAAATGCACCAATAATAAATTTGAGTAGATTGTTTTCAGAAAAGCATCATTAATATGCCACTAGCTTTCAAAGTTATTGAAAATTGAGTTCTGTCGTTGAATGCAAATCCTCGATAATACTTCATTGCGAGTTGACACCTTCATTCTGCGATGATCAAATAACGAAAAACCTGCTCATGAATTTCCGGTTTAACCTTTTAACAAAAACCAACTTCCAAGGTAAAATTATCTTTAAAAAGCCGATTTTCGTGTTCATTCCCGATTAACAACATGTTTTTGAAATGCACAAAAGATAAATAAAAATAATAAAGTTGGTCCTTATCGCCTTTTTTGTTTTGGATTGAAAAAACACAACTTCTTGACCCGAGAACAGTCGATTGCTTTTGACTGCTTGTTCGGCGCAAGGATAAAAGGGTTATGACGTACCAAACTTTTTAAAACGACATTTTGTATACGGATTATTGCATCGAAGTCAATGAGTTTTTTATTTGCGTTGTAGGAAAACGCAAAAATTTTAGACCCGAATTTATTAAAACCTTTGCCAGCAGAAACCTGATCAGAAATGCAATTCCTAGAGACCCTTTTCTTGTGCTTGACTTGAGCAAATTAATTTATGTACATGACTCGGTCAAGAACATATATTTAATTGATGTATTGTGAACTCGTTTTAAGGCGTTTATTGTTAGAAAGTACAACCAAAAATTGCCTTGTCCTTGTTTGTCGCCGTTTATTTAAAAAAACGCAAAACGTTCATGCCATACGGGTACTTGCGAAGCTCAGAAATATTTAAAATGCTGGTGTTACAGCATTTTTCTCTGTTTATTGAAATATGTCTCGCCTTTCTTTAATCCAAATTGTTCAACAGTGATCAACAGGTCTATTATTACCGACAGAATTCCTTTTTGATTATATTCAGATAACTAGTATAATATGCGATTTATCTGATAACCCGCTGATAAGTCTAGAAGAGAACTTTCGATTCTCTCCATGCTGCGCTGGGGTTTCGCAAAATTTTAAAATATTGAAACGTCATTTCCCGTGTTGAAAGAATATAATCTTGCAGCGCAGTACGACAATCGATCCAATGTGTGTATTTAAACCTTGGGACGCAATTTAGCTCGTAATTTATCGATTTTTAAACAATACTGAGTGATCATTGCTTTTTCAGACGGTAATGTGATAGAATAATCTTTATTGAAACCACCGTCAGAAAGAAAACAACACTCTCAGTGGTTTTAAAACACTTTGAAAAAAACGGTAAATTCTAAAAATCTCGCGTTCTGTATAGAAGCTTATAGAATTTCCAATGTGAAAGATTTTAAAATGCTGGCAACCTTTGGTATTTTTGAGTTTTAGTTATCTTTTTTTTCAGACTGATAAAGTGGCTGTTTCGTGTTTCCTTCTTTCATTCTATAATCTCAGGTTACGAGATTCTCATATTTATCAAGGCCGCTATTTTGAGTCGGACAGTATTGCAATGCCTTTTAGAAATCAAGCTCTTATTTAACACCAAGAAACTAAACTCTTTGCTCAATTTTGGAGCAAAACACTTCAAAAAGCTATATACTATTCCGTTCACCGTTCATTCTGAACGGAATGCTATTCCGTTCATTATGAACAAAATACTATTACGTTCATTCTGAAAACAGAATACTTCTCCCAAAAGAACGCGCCCTTAGTCGAGCGCGCGAGCAGTAATCGTGCGAGCGGGCGACTCAGGACCAAAACAAGCCCCTAGACCTAGTAGGGACAATGAATTGGCCCCAGAGAGACCAAATCACACAAACTCTTCCTCTCAGTGTAACCCTTTAAGCCCCACTGTCAATAGACAAATTCTCCTTACTGTTTTCTATAAATTTGCTCTAGTTCTACATGCAGTGAAATTGGGAGAAGTTGTTTACGATTCGTCTTTGGTGATCATTTCCTTAATTCTCATGAGTTGTATGATTGTTGTTGCATTGATAAGACAAGGAGAATTCGAGTAATGATTCACTATTGGGGCAAGCTGTTGTCAGTGTCCCTGTCAAGTGTGACGAAGTTAATAAAATAAAACAAATAAGAATGAACACCGCCACGATACAGACACTTGGCTCCCTTCTCACCCTTTGATGCACCTGACTTTAGAAATGGTAATACTTTTTATGCTGTCGGTTTACTGACGTAAGGTGGGATGCGAACCTTAGTAGCGGTGAAACTGTTTTTAAAAAGTAAAACTGTAATAAGACGTAAGATTCGATAAATAAGATGGGACGTGAACCTTTGGAGGAAATCCTGTTTGAAGGTACATCATACCACACAAGAGGACAACAATGTTTGTTTTGAAAACAGAGATCTCATTACCCTGGCGCTCTCATCTTAGTCTCTTATCACGAAAGCGTGGCGCGAGAAGACCTGGTACCCTAACCTGAGTTCAGTCGTTTCCAAGGGGAGGGGGGGGGGGGGGGGGGGGGGGGGGAGGGGGGGGGGGGGGGGGGGGGAGGGGGGGGGGGGGGGGGGGGCAGATTACTTAGAGTTCCGAAAGTAACGGCTACCCGAGAGTAATGTTAATTTTTTTGATCTTTCTGGTATATAAATCTGAGTCATTCCCGAAAGTAACGCCCCCTCCCCCCGAAAGTTACGGTCCAATCGAAAAGTATCGACTTGAGTGAATTGAACGGAAACTTTCAACCGACAGGAGTTTTTTTTTTTTCACACAAAACGAAATGTCCAGCATTGAGAAAGTGTCCATTAATCTGTTACTGGGTTTAATACATTAATCATCATCGATTTCTCGATATGGAACCACAAGTCCTCAATCGAATAGTTGTCTAGCCCACGCATGTTAATTTCGTTATCACATTTCCCAGTCGTTGGGAGGGAGATGCCACATCAGACAAACATTCTTTTCTTCAATTACTCGCGTATTTTAGCTGTCCGAGAGTAGCGGGAGACTTCCCGAATGTTGCGACCCCTAATTCCATAAGTAACGGGAGCTGACTCTTGGTATTGGCCCGGGAGGGACTCCCATATAAAAATGACGTGGGTGCTCGTCGCACCTTTTAGGGGTCAAAATTTGTAGATTGGTACCACTTAGGGTGCTAAAATCCACAGTTAGAATTCTCGCGGTACCTTATAGGGTATTGAGCCGAAAAAATCTGACAGAATATGACATTTGGCATCGTATCAGTTTTGTCATTTAGAGGTCTTGAACTTGGAGACCAATGTTCGAATCCCATGTTTTTGGTGTCTAGATGGAGTTGAGAGCAGTAAATTCATTTCCGGCTCAATAATATTACTGGATTCTTTTCAAAGTACTGATACGCAATGGAATGTGAAAGCGAAGAAAGATCCTGACCTCAAAGGAAAGAGGTTTTCCTTCTTTCTTCCGGAGTAAATAAAAAGTTCTCCCTTTCTATGCCACGTATTAGCTTTTTGCATTTTGTGAAACCGCGGGAAGTCAGGTTTTCACCATACCCCTAAAAAAAAAAACAAAGAAAGAAGGAAAGAGAGAAAGAATATAATGTGTTATTTTATAAGCAAAAAAACGACTGCGAACAAATCAAGCGTGCGTTTCTCAAAAGCGTGCGTTTCATAATGTTGAAGTTTTTAGTTCGCAAGCCAGCTCAACTTGTATAGTAACGTTTATTCCTCAGCTTTCAAAATCAACAAAAACCGAATCTTTCAGGGGCCCCCACGAGGTATGTTTACGAAAACGATTTCGGTTCTTTAATTCAGCGGCAGAATCTTATCCCCCAAATGTACTTGCAACTTTCACCTTTCCGAAAATCCTAGCTGACCTGGGGCGCTTTCCATTTGAATGGAAAAAACCGGGTAGAATTAATTTCCTGTTAAAAGAAACAGGACAAATTGGCCTCAATTAAAACGGAACGGGAAAGGCGTGTTTTTTTGCACTGAGTTGCTTTTTCTTTATTGAGGAGACTGGGTACTAACGATTTACAATAACAAACACGGCCTTTAATTCATCAAGGGGCATGGCACTAGTGGGACGCAGCAGATGGTACATGATTTTCCGATCATTTCGGCAAAAACGAGAAAAAAGGACAACCTCTGAAAGTATTTCTTTTTCTCCGAAAAAATTTCTAGTGGAAAAGTCTTTTCCATTTGATTTACCACCAGAACAACGGGATTTTTCATACAAAAGGACAGCGCTCCTTATTTCGTACTCAAAACGACATCTTTTTTCCTCCGAAAACAGATGTTACGAAAGTTTGAGACTTTGTTGTACTTAAGAAAACTCTATTTTTTTCAATCTAATTTATTACGAATTTTTAAGATGTGTTAGGCCTTCCCAAAAGTAGCCTGTTCCAGGCGGTCAGACAGTGGGGAAAGCGCGAATAGTTGGGGAAGGCGCGAAGAAAAGCGAGCGAAAAAAATGCGGCGTTCAGATAGTGGGGGAAGCACAAATAGTTGGGGAAGGCGCGAAGAAAAGCGAGCGAAAAAAAATGCGGCGTTCAGATAGTGGGGGAAGCGCGAATAGTTGGGGAAGGCGCGAAGAAAAGCGAGCGAAAAAAATGCGGCGTTCAGATAGTGGGGGAAGCGCAAATAGTTGGGGAAGGCGCGAAGAAAAGCGAGCGAAAAAATGCGGGAAGACTGGGGAGAGGAGGCGTCTTCCCGCATTTTTTTCGCTCGCTTTTCTTCGCGCCTTCCCCAACTATTTGCGCTTCCCCCACTATCTGAACGCCGCATTTTTTTCGCTCGCTTTTCTTCGCGCCTTCCCCAACTATTTGCGCTTTCCTCACTATCTGAACGCCTGGAACAGGCTATCCCAAAAGCTTTACACAGAAACGATCGTTGGCTGCCTCCTGGGTGCGCCTGATCTTTCTTGATCAACATTCTGCACATAAAGCCCCGGCTACACGTTCTAACATTGTTATATAACATTTGTTGGTTCAACAATATTAGAACGTGTAGCCGGCATGTTAGATGACGTTTGTCTAACATTTTTTGTTAGAAGAATGTTTTGATTTCGATCAAACAAAAAATGTTAGTCAAACATCATCTAACATGCATGCCGGCTACACGCTCTGACATTGTTGAACCAACAAATGGTATATAACAATGTTGGAACGTGTAGCCGGGGGTTAACACACCTTTTCCGCGGGCCCGAAAAGTTTTCGGGACTTTCTAGAAACATACATCAGGTCACACTGTTAGTTGAAGTGTTATTTATACAGCGTATACACTGCTCGACAGCCGAAAAGCGAAGTGAACGCGAATATGCCTGAAGACGACCGAAAAGGCCTGGAGCGAGTGAGAAGACAGCGATAAGAGATGGAAGAACCAAAGTTAACACAAATCCATTTTGTTGTTTTGTTTTTTCAGATCTGCGCTTAAATTAGGAAGCGGTGTTTTTGTGTACGTGGTAACATGGATTCTTTTAGGGCAAAATAGCGAAGAAACTGTAGACGAGTCTGCGCAGCAACAATTTACGGTGAGAGATGACGCTCCATTTTCTTAATCTTTTTCTGCCTTACTGCGTAATATTTTGTCTTTTTCACTAGACGTCCTTTTTAAATACTGCAAAGTGCAACTTGAAAACTGATCGTTGAAAATCCCTCCCTCCTTGTACCGTTTATTAGGACTTTTATTTTGTAGTTTTTGTAGTTATTTTGTAGTTACACATTTGTAGGAATTACAATATAATTGATATACTAGCAGTAATCACAGATTATGGAGATGCGTTCGAAGGAATTTCCGGCGGAAATGAGCCCCTGAAAAAAAAAAAACAATAGGGGCGGCCATTTGGAAGACCGGACACCAAAAAATCTCAAATTTTACTGCACATAAAGCACAGGACAACCAACACGAAATTAGGATTGCGTTCTTCGAACGCGATTACTAGGGGCGTAGCTACCTGTACGCACGTACGCACGTGCGTAAATGAAAAAGTCGAAAGAAAAAAAAAGAAAGATTTGGGAGGAGGTAGGAGGTAGGGGGAGTGTTAGGGATTGTGCGTACCTCTGAAAAATTCCTGGCTACGCCCCTGATTACATCTATTATTTATATATACCCGTATAACGTGACCAACGCCAAAGGCTGCAAAAAGGTGTCAATAAACTAGCAATATCGCATGTACTCCGTAACTTTCATATGAACGTCCTCTCTTCAGTATTTCTTTCGCAAACTCCAGCGTTTGATTCTCAGAATGATATTGCTAAGTTAAGTACTAACTCGTAATTGCGTGTTTTTCTTATTTTTTTAGTATCAATCTATAATTGTGATGCTCACAGGAACCTTTTTTGCCTTTATTTTCCACTGGGGAGTTGAGGACAAAGATCATTTTTTAGGTATGAAATACAGGCTCTTGTAATATTCTAAAATGAAATCCTAATAATGATCTCGATACAACAAAGACGGTCCGTTCATGACAGCGTGTGTTGGGGTTTGATGATGTTTCTGGCCTCAAACTTGCGAATGCAGCCACCTGTTATCAGAAATTAAAGGCAAACAAAACGGTTCTGAGTGGGGGCGGGCAAAACAGAAGGCTATATTTACAGGTTATGGCATAAAGCATCAAGGACTTCTCTATGAGTGCCATGTGGCACACGAATGCTCAACTTTGATTGGTCACACTGACAGGTAAAAGTAAAGTCGCACTCGAGGCACAGGGGACCCACACGGCCGGAGCTTAACCCTGTTTACGTAGAATAAAGCAACTAGGAGAATTGTTACTCCCCCTGGATGGGATGCTAGTCCATCGTAGGGTTGACCCCAGCATTTTTTTAATCGGTACCAATTTATACACCTGGGTGGAGAGAAACAATGTGGAGTAAAGTTTCTTGTCTAAGAAAACAATATGACGGCCGAGACCTGGGGTCAATTCAATAAAACTTTTACAAGTGTAATTTAAGTGTAGCCATTGTTTCAGAGGTTGAAAACAATAGCTACACTTGTAAATTGCAATTGTAAAAGTTTTTATTAAATTGACCCCAGGCCTCGAATCACCTACTGTCGGACTTGAAGTCCAACCCGCTAATCACTTCACCACCGCGCCTCCATCCTGACGTTTAAATAAATAAATACTTTTTCTAATTTTTCAATGCTTTTTGTTTCATTTTAGAGCAAGATAAAGCAAAGCCTTCTAAGTCAAAAGCGCCAGCTAATGTACCAGAGTGTAAAGACCTAGAAAAACAAGCGCTTGAAATTGAGCTTCAAAGACAAGAAAAACACAAACAAAACGACGAGCAAAAAAAGACGTGGAAAGAGTGGTTTAAAACTCCTGACTTTTACAAGGTAAATACACCAACCTTTTACTTCGCAGACAAAGCATGGTTAAGGAAGCTATATCGGTGAAAAATCCTGGATATGACAACTTCCCAGTGGCGCACCGCCCCCCTCTTATTTCGACATGTCACTCCAACCCCTTCCCCTTATTCGGTTCACTCCATCAAATATTTTCTTTTGCGCGCGATTGGTTACAACTAACCACGTCACGAAATAACTACCAATTTAAATTTGCGTGTAAAGAAACAAATCAATCAACCTCGATTTTTCGTACAGTGACCCCCCCCCCCCCCCCCCCCCCCCCCCCCTCCCCCGCCATTTTGAAGCCGAAGAAGGCCCTTGGAGACGAGGTTGTAAATAAATAAACTCGATTACTTTGATTTCAGTTTAGTTGATAGCCAGAGCAAGGTGTAATTGTAAAAAGGAATTATCATAATCCGTTAACTTGACTTCACATATACATATATGTCAAGGTATGGTACGATTTTTGATCTTTTTTTCCTTTCTTCATTTCAGGTTGTTTTTGTCTACATGGCGACGCAAAATATAGTGAATTTAAATCAGTCGTATTTTCCCATGTTCCTGACGGATGCACTGTTTTTCAATAAGGTAGATCATTTCCCGTTACTTTGTACACTCTCATATGACTTTGTGCTTAAATTAAGGTGGCTTGACAAATAATGCGACTTTTTAATTTTTTGATGGAAAATATTCAACCCAATTTTATTCGAAAACGCTCTCATAGAATTTTTTTAAACTTTGCAGTCTTGAAGACTTACATCTAGACTATAAACGGCATACAGTCGTTTTAAAAGTTAAGGTCTAGATGTTGAGAAAATTACTAATATGCAAAAACCATGACGTCATCAGTTCGTTGTTATGGTAACGCCTATGGATGTCAATCCAATCTACTTTTTTGGAAAAGTCATTTCATCTCTAGTACATGTGTGAAGCAACTTTCCTGACAGAGCTCAGACAGTGAAGTATCAGACGTTCAAAGTTGGGATGTTATGTCGCCAAAAAACTCAGTCGAGCCACCTTAACAGCACCATACAACAAAAGGGCTGCGTAATAGCTTTCGTTTAAAGGACCTATGTCATGTCGTTTTTAACGTTTCCAGGTCAAAACTGCCTTAAATTAAAACTAAGTAGCTTTGTCAAATACGAAATGATTACAGAACACCAAGAGGAAGATATTAAGTGAATTCTCGAACAAACTATAACCAGTTTTTAGCAAGATTTCAAAGATACAAGCCGAAAAACTTGAACAAATTTTCCCAGGGAAGGGAAGAACTGCTCAATAGGTTTTATTTTATTGGTCACGCTTAACGATTTCAGCCACCGTGTACAGCATAACAAACAGTACCACAGGAAAGAACTGTTTAATAGCTTTCATTTGAATGGTCACACAACGTATTTTTTCCAGAGACTCAAAAGTTAGAATCACCTTGTGTAGACTTTAGAAAGGAAAGGGTTGTTCTTCGTTTAAAATTTACTAACAGTGTACATTTTCTTCAAACAGGAAGCCATTGCGTACTTTCCCTTAATGATCCTTATAGCTGGAATTCTTATGAGTTCAGTAATGAAACGTCTAAACAGGTTCTTTACAAACAGGGTAAGTCATCGTATGTGTTTGCTGTCAGCCAATAAACTAGAATGCAATGCAATGCAACGCAATACAATACAATATATTAATTTATATGGCCCTTCCAAGAGTGTTAAATATCAAATTTTATTTTGTAAAATATTGAAAAACAAATAGTACCATGCACAACTACTGCCGAAGAGGATTCATATGAATGGTCACACCATAGGATTTCGTTGACAGACTCAAAAGTTAGAACTACACTACATGTCTCTAAAAGTGACTCTCGGAGTAAAAGAGTTAAAGTCGATAAAGTTTATTGAGCAAAAAAACAACAAAATTGAATGAATTGTCTCTCTACGATCGAGATGTAATGTCTGTCGTCCATGTTATTATAGAAGGTCTGTATTATTGACGTATATTTTAAATGAAAATATTGGCCCAGATTTGACGACAGTGATGGGGCGTGTCCATAACAGAGGTGTCGGTAAGGAGAGGTTGGACTCTAAAGATTTCTATCGTGTTCTGCGAGAGCGGTTTTCAGTTGGGTGTTGTGAAACTAAAACCAAAACCAAAGTTGCACTATGCCCAATCTCAACAGACGCAGACAATCCAATGAACCAATCAGAACTCGAAGCAAATACATGTTGCCGGCGCCAAGCGCGGGAAAACGCGTGCGAGCAAGTCACGATTGGTTTTGGTTTTACGTCTGATTGGTTGAGAAAGTGGCGCGAGATGTTTTAGCCAATCACAAAGCGTAGCAATACAAAACCAAAGGAATCAGTCGCGATATTGGTTTCGACGCGCAATTGATAACCGCTCTCATGTTGTCAGTAAACCATACATATCGTATTAACCCTTTCACTCCCAAAGTCAATTATGGAGCCATGTGGTGTAGTTCTAACTTTTGATTCTGTCGACGAAATCCTATGGTGTGACCATTCAAATGAAACCTCTTTAGCAGTACTTTTGCATGGTACCATTTGTTTTTCATTATTTTACAAAATGAAATTTGGGTTTTTTCTTGAATTTTGCTGTTTGGCACTCTTGGGAGTCAAAGGTTAACGCCCGCCATATTCTACTTGCAGGTATTGTATTGTGTCGGTACAGTGATCGTGATTGGTTGTGCTACATGGTTTTACTTCACACCCCAATCACAGAGAAACGTCATTTACGCACCCACAATCATCATGGGCTGCGGAAACTCTATGATGTTAGTGACGTCACTGGCCATGGTAGCAGACCTCATTGGTGATGATAAGGTATGTTTCCACCGAAGGGTTGTTTATAACGTACATATGATTCTCTTCTTGCGACAACTCTCGTGAACGATCAGCTCGCATACCAAAATTAGCTATGTCAGGATTTTGACGTTTTCAAGTCAAAACTGCCCCAAATTAAAACTAATTACCTTTGTCACGCATGAAATGCTTACAGACCACTAAAAGGAAGATATCAAGTTAATTTTCGAAGAGAAAATCAACCATAATCAGTGTTTTAGCGAGTTTTCCAAGGTAGAAGGCGAGTTGCGATCCACTTCCATCCTTGCCATCTGCATCCTAAGACACTTATTTTTGCTTGCCGGTTCGTTTGTAGGGCGAAATTTCGAGGACGCGCGCGAGAGGGGAACGCGCGAAAGGGTAACTGGCAGAACACTATTAAAGTAATTTTAAACAAAACTGAGCATTTTGTTTGGGTTTTTATTGATATAAATATGTGTTTTTGGATTTTTCAAGTAATACTAAAAATGCTGACATAGCCCCTTAAATGGTTATACTTAAATGGTTCAACCACGAACTACATTACAAAACGTTTGGGTCAAAGATGTGAAATGAGTTCAAAACGAATTTAAACCCAAAGGAAAGTGTTATGCTCCAAAAAAACGTGCATTTGAGTAATACAATTTTCAAAGCGCAGAAATGAAGGTGGGCTCGATCAGCAGCCGCTTTTCCTCCTTCCTTCTTTTCCTCCTTTATACCGAGTTGTCTTATTACATGTTAAAGCTGAGGCATGTATAAGCTTATCTCACTAAGTTGTCATGCTTTTCCCTTGCAGAAATCTAGTGGTTTTGTTTATGGTGTGTGTGCTTTGATGGACAAATTTTCGCTTGGGTTCATTGTTTTAGGATTACAAGAAAACTACCCGCAGCAAGACACATCGACCGGGTAAGTTGTCTAACTGTTCTCTAAAAGGATTTAAAAAAAAAACGGAGAACGTGAAACCGTAGGCTGCTTCAAGCGCGCGAATTTTAGGAACGACAGAAATTAGAAGGCTACTCATTGCCAGGTGCTTATGAACGCGTTTCTAGCTCCCCAGGGCCGAATATTTTTTCAGTCTGAATGATTTCCACTGTTCAGTTCATGTTATGATCTTGAACGTGGAGGCTTCTTCGTAACCATTCATTTTACGTTTTCAGACCCTGTGGTGAAGCGTGTGCCCAGTACCTTAGAGGTGCGTTCTCCGTGTTTCCTGGTGTCGAGGCTTTACTTGCTTTCCTGGTTGTGGCATTTTTGTATCGACCGGCTTCGAATAAAAATGTCAAACGACGAATGACAGGTATGTGACTGCGAATACCAAAGTAATTGTGTTGACCCTTTACTAACTCCCAAGACTGTCAAATGAATGATCCCAAATTTTAGTTTGTAAAATATTGAAAAAAAAAAACACGGTACCATGGAGAAGAACTGCCGAAGAGGTTTCATTTGAATGGTTACACCATAGGATTTCGTTGACAGACTCAAAAGTTGGAATTATCAGTAGATTCATAATTGACTCTGCGATTGAAAGGATTAAGGTGGCTCCTGGCCCCCCGGGGAGGTACTACCATATATGAGCTATATAGGTATGTGCCGCTGTGAAAGGTATGGTTTTCAGGCAGTTTAGTCTGGGATAGGGTATAGTAATCAGAGATTTTTGGTCTAGAATAGGGTACCATTTTTCGCAAAACTGATCAGTTTCGTGAGGAATTTAGTCTAGACGAGGTTTACTTGCAAATGGCATTTAAAAATCGGTACGGCGGGCAGTACGGCATTTTTACTGACCCTTC
Organism: Dendrophyllia cribrosa; assembly: GCA_024195265.1. Classification (NCBI taxonomy): domain Eukaryota; kingdom Metazoa; phylum Cnidaria; class Anthozoa; order Scleractinia; family Dendrophylliidae; genus Dendrophyllia; species Dendrophyllia cribrosa. The sequence goes on along the minus strand of JAJLRJ010000005.1, from coordinate 41,885,586 downwards.
GCATCTTAGACTGTGATAGTGAACGAGTTTCTGGAAAGTAGCGAGTCTGGAATAGGTCTAGGAATTGGTTGGGATTGTCAGTGTTTAGTCTAGAATAGGGTTGCATAATGCGGCTAAAATGGTTTAGTATAGGTTAAGGGTCTCAGAGTCCCAGCGGCACACCCCCGCCCAAAAATTTGCAGAGTACCCCCTCCCCCCACCCCCAATCTGGCGTTGGCGTTCGAGCAACAGTCGAGGCAAATGCACAAACATGATGTTTTACAAACTAAAATTTACACTTCAGCTGTACAGAGTTTCTAGGCAGGCAATGTTTTTGGAAACTTGCTTACAGTAAACCGAGGTCTTGGAATTTGATGAACTTAAAGGGGCAGTATCACGAGGTTCCACGCGCGGCACTGTTCATTGTTCTTGCACCGGAATTTTGGACATATCACTGTTAAAAGTGATTTTTTTTCTTCTTCCGGCTATCAAAACGGATTTTTTGATTCAACAAATACCTCCTCTTCTCGACGGCCTTTTTGAATTTGCCGAATCAAACTTGAAAACATGGGCCGAACGTTTTCAAGTTTCGCCCTCGTGATACTGTCCCTTTAAGTAGAAAAAAAATCTTTCTTCCTTTGATCAAAATATTCGCGTCTCGGTTTTCTAAAAACCCCTTTATCTCCTATATCGTTTATTTCGTTTGCACTAGAAATTAAAGCCTTGTATAATTTAAAGACTCCTTAATGACATTAGCAAAAATGACAGAAAACGGTTAACGCTTACTACTGATCCAGAAATTAATGCCATTAAAAGGAGTCTCCACTCCAATAAATAGCCGCAATTCGCCTTTTATTTGTGCGAGTTCTAGCCCGAGTCACCGTCATACATTATTTTAAGGTTATTTTTTGGCCTGAAAAGCACTCGTGATATCCACAACTGTAAATAGTGAAGGAATTAATCGCTCCCTTGTTTACAACGCTCCACCCCACTCCCCTAATTATGATCGTAATCCCACCTCACCACTCTGAGTGATTGTAATCGTTGTCTTACTTTCTTTGGTTTGTGTTTTAGTTACCATTAAAGACGACTATGCAGAAGATATTGACTTCGACATATTGCCTTACCTGAAATCTACAGAGGTATAATGTTGCAGTAGCATCTACTCCTCCGCTTCATGTGTACTGCACGTGATGAGAACGTGATAATACAGAAGGCAGATCAGTCGAGTGTCAACACGAAGTGTGCTGGTCGAGCCCAAAGGTCTTCGTGGGACGAGAGCGACAGTGAAATGAAATGAAACTTCAAAATCGCGACTTTGTTAGTTAATATAAGACAAAATAATTATAGCAGAAATCATTTTAAATATTTTATATGAATTATTTATATTACTCCGATAAGGGTATCGTCACTCCTTTTTCAAGGAAGTTAATTTTTATATCATCGATTATTACATTGGGGGTAATTTTTATGCCTTAATTGGCTGGGGCATTTCTATATAACCCTTCCTATCTTATTTACCTGTTCATTTTGGTTATGATTAGGTAGATCAAATTTATGGACATCATTAAAAATATGGACTAGTAGACTGTATTCGAATTGCATCTCTTGGCGTTGTGTTGATAGCTGCCAGTGTAAATCGTTTTTGAAAAAAGATCTATTGGACAGTTTTACGTACAGAAATAAATAAAAAGCCAATTTCCAACTGTCGTAGCGTACTACCCACTTGTCCAACAAGAATGTTTCATATACACTTTTCGTAATGGTGAACACATTTTATTAAGAAGCGGGGTTATTTTGGGTAAACTTAATAAAAAAAGTTTATACACAGTCTCGTCGTGAGTTTTTTGTGTGTGTTTTATAGGAAGAAGCTATATAGCGCACATATCACATGTCCCAAGGTGCTTTATATACACTTATGAGAATGAGATCGGACGTCAGCTTATAAAGGCGCCTCATGCAGCCGCTATCGGTCCATTGTTTATCTCATTTCCCCTACGCCACCCATGAACAATGTATGGCACTGAGGGTGGTCACACCCAGGGTTTTGTTACGTCCTCAGTGGTTCTTTTACGTCATAATCGGAGACGGGACCGCCATTTCTACGTGATCATCCGAGCCACGTGAAGGTCTAACCATCTGCAGATATAATAGCAAAGGCAGCACCTTCGTCCTCAGTTATTTTAAGACCCTGAGTGTTGGTCCGCTAGGGATTCGAACCCGCACCCTCCCACTCTGCAGACTGGCACTCTATTAACTAAGGTAACCAGGCGGCGGTTTCTGCCATGCCTTCCCCCCCCCCCCCCCCCCCCCCCCCGGGTACTCGGGTCATCGTTCTATCATTCTTGATGGGCAGACCCCTAAATTTTAATCCTTCCCCCTTCTTTTTTGCGGTGTTACAATATTTCGAAAAGACCACCTCTAATAGATGGCCTGTGATGTTTTCTACAAGATAAGGTGTGGTGCTACTGGGGATCTGTGACGTCTCCCAAAATTAAAATTTATTGAAAAAATGCGGAAATTGAAGATATCAAAAACCATTGTGCTGCTTTTGGTAGCATTTTATGTTTTTTTTTTTCACCAATAAACGTAAAAAACATACATTTCTCAAAAATGGCTTGACCTCATGCTATTATCTCGTTACTACGATAGAAACCGATTCTCCCCAAACTTAACTAAAATGTGCCTCAGGGATAAACGAACAGCTACTGAAGACGACAATAAATGCTGCAGTTGTAATGGGAGGCTTTTACATTTTTTGTGAAAACGGCGGGAAAATCATTATCACGTGGTACCTTCTAGAGTTCACGTGATCTATTATCCTCGTGATCTTGACGTCTCGACTTATAACTTATAACTCTAAATCTCGACTTATAACGCGAGATATAACTAGAAATCTCGACTTATAACTGACTTGCAAAGAAAAATACTGTGCTGGCCTATATTTGGCCGCAAATCTCTAGTGGACATTATTATTCAAGTTTTCCTTTGTTACGTGACTTCATTGCGTTACTGTTTATCTTTGTTTACTCACGTGTCGCTATCCTCGCATTTTTATTGGACAACAGTTTTCGGCTTATTATGGTTTGTTGTTAGCACTAGGTCAGTCGGAATAGCCCAATTTCGATAAATTAAAATTCAACTTGAAACAAAAGACATCACTATGAGGCTTAGGGAAATAAACCATACCAATCCCTGCTTTCATTCCCCTAAGCCTCGTAATGATGTCTGTTGTTCAAGTTGAATTTTAATATATCGAAATTGGGCTATTTTCACTCGCTAGTGTTGTAAACGTTTTCCTTTAATTTTTCACTACAATAAATCAGATATTTTAATCGGTTACACTGCTGGTGAATCGCTTCGCACCTTTTATAAAGCTCGCCGGACGCTTTCGGAGGTTAGCTCCAAGCGAAATGGACCAGAACAAACACTTTGTTTGCCCCCCAAATTTTGCATAAACTATTGTTTTGAAATGCTCTTGGGAATATGCAGTCCTCCCAAGAGCATTTACAAACAATAGTTTATGCAAAATTTGGGGGGCAAACAAAGCTTATTATGGGCAATTCGAAAATAGAGAATGAACAAATGGCGAAATTTCAATCAATTACAAGAAATTGACGCTTGACGTAACAGGTGAATTTTGGCCACAAATTTCCATTTAAACCTTCGAAGGCACAGAGTAATTAGCTTGCTTCATATTAAAGAAAAGTTTGAGCTGGTTTAAAGCTTCTAAAAAACTACACTGAGGTAGGTCTAAGAATTCCGATTTTATTAGTAAGCATTTCATTCAGTTTCATATCTGCTCATCACCTTAAACAGGCAAATCTAAACAAACGAAAAACAGTCATGACACAATTCTTGGATTTTAAAAACAAACAAATTCTCCTGAGATCAACTTTTAACTGAAAAATACAACGAACAAGAACGTAAACAAGCAGTTCAAATGTTTCACAAATGGCCTTTCAAATGTGATGTGGCTTTTAGTTTAGTTTTAACACAGTTTACTCATTCCGTTTACGTTTGGAACGAAATTTCGATCCGAAGTTCAGTAATAGAAACCAAAAAATACTAGAGATCATTCATCACACTGTCTTGTTCTGTGGAATCTTTTTAGTCAATTTCGTTATATCTTTGGCAAAATTTGGCAATATAACATAGAAATTAGGAAAGAAAATTTTGATATTTCGGCATGACAATGCTCTCATTAATATTGGTGTTTTGTTTTTGGTCAATTTGTGAAGAAAAGCAGAAACATCTACATCTACATCTACAAATCTGTTCTGATATTATTAACCACTAACAGAAGTCCACATTTCTGCCAGTTCTGCCAGGGGGAAGGAACACTGAATGTGGCGTAATACTTTTATGGAAACTTTCCGATGACAGACTCTTTCTAGGTTGTTCAGCTTAAATCGAACATCAGTGAATTTACTTAGTATACGCATTAACTTTTATAATGCCACGGAATAAAGTTGTCAAAGACAGATTAATAGCGGGTAAATGCATATTTACGGTCCTTTGCGACTCCGACCCTGCTCTTTGCGACAAATACCAGAATTCTCAACTCGCGCCGATATTGTTTTCGAGAAAGCGCGTAGTTGTGTTAAAAAGTAAATTAAGATAATACGTTTTAACTGGTTTGAAGCCTCCGAATGTGAAGCCTTTTCATCATTAGTTATGTTTATGAGAACTCCGTTTTAAAAAATGAAATAAGACATGACTTCCCAAACCGCCTTGTTTGCCCAAGAATTCAAATCATTTTTATCCGATAGTATAGCTGTAAGAGGAGCCTGTGCACTGTTTGTTGTGATCGGGGAGGTTATAGTGAGTATAAACCCAGTATTCCCTTGTCATCTCAGTAAATGGAGGATGCCGGTGAAAGCCATCGGGTTTGTTGTAATTTGTATATCCAGAATTCCAACAACAAAATGCGAAATTATGCATTTTTTATTTCGATAATATTCTGCTCTATCAATAAGCAAAAGTAACGTACTACTAAAGGGAGTGGATTTTTTTAAAAGTGTTGGTCGCAATAAAAATTTATAAAAAAAAATTGGATATTTCAAGAGAAGTTATATGCAACATCTGAAACTTTCTGAATTTAATTAAGAATGAGAGAATATTAAAAGGCTGAAAGTTCGTTTGCATAACCAGTCATTACAACATATTCAACTTTATTCTCGTGGGTGCAATTTTGCTCAGCTTAAACAGGCAAAATTTAAACAAATAATTTCTACAAAGCCGAAGATGTTAAAGTTTATCTAGGGAAAAAGGAAAGTTTAACTAAAAAAGTAATAATATAGCATGAACGGGAAGAACTAATTATGAGACACCTTGTAATAAACCAAAACTTGGTTTCTACAATGATATCATTTCTCGACCTTGCTTTCTTCATTTTGTATTCTAAATGGCCAGATGGCTCTGGATTTTGTAACTTTTAAACACTGAAAAAAAAAAATTAACATTCTAAATATGAGAACTCTGTATAATTATGTTTAAAATGTCAGACATTTAGCCAAATACCCGAGTAATAAACGGTCTAAATTTTAATAAGCCGATCGTCAACATTGTGTATAAACATACAATGATAAAAACATATGATGCTAATGCCAAGTTATACCACCAAAATTGAAACAAATAATTTCTACAAAGCCGATGATGTTGAGGTTTATCTAGGTAAAAAGGAAAGTTTAACTATGAGACACCTGTAACTTTGAAACACTGAATAAACCAAAAAATTGACATTTCAATATGAGGACGCTGTATAAATTTTTGATATGTTTCATCAGCATAGATTATAAACATGAAATGAAAAAATAAACGCTCCATGTTTTAAGTAAAGTTTTGCCGCAGTTAGAATGTTTTTTCAGTGCGGTTTAATATATAGGAACCTGGTGACTACATGTTAAAGAATATGTTTGCTGTTTTAAAGTGCCTACCGATATTTTTGTATTTCTTTCCCGCTTTTTTTTAACACAAATGTATCTAATAGATTTAGACAAATGCGAATTGCTATAAATTAGATTGATATATTCTTGCACAGCCCAGAAATAGCTGGCCGAAACCCCACGAAAATCGCGTAAAATCCGTCCGCCATTACTCCGTTCATAAATTCGAGCCCACGTTCTACTGGTTTGCGATCTGGTACACGTAACTTGATTTGTGACGTCAATGACTCAACGCGGTTCCCTCCGGGTCACAGACAACAAAGCCAAAAGGCGCGTGTTGAGTCATTGACGTCACAAAATCTTTAGGCCAACTCGATTCAACTTTCATGGTTCGGTCCCGGTCATTTTTGAATTTGATATTGAGTAATGGCGGCAAGCCGAATTCGAAAGGTAAAGTTAAAATAATTAATGTCACTTTCCGAACGAGTTTTGACTTGAAACTTCACAAGGTAGGTAACGAGTACTTATATTTTCAAACTATGAAGAGAACAGACAATGTATATTTTTGATCATAATAAAATGGAACCGATTTTTTTTAAATATGCAAAATATGAATAAGTGCAAGATAAAGTAAAATGAAGTAAACGGAATTCTGGAAATCGTTCGATTAAATATTTTAATATTTAAAATTATAATTAAAATTATACATGGCAAGCATATTGACAGCAGCTTCCTTTATAGTTACCTGTGATTATTCTCTCCTCCTTCTTAGAGAAACTCGCGGCCAACAACTCTGTAGCGGAATGACAAACCTCACTAGCAACATTACTCTACCGTCTGCCGGCTGTTCTGTGAACCCCACTGCAGAAAGAATCGCTAAAAGCTCAGCTTATATATTAATTTTTTCCGTTTCACTGATGGGGAACATTCTCATTGGAGCGATAGTTTTCAAGACCACATCGATGAGAAGAGCTATCCACTATCTCATTGTAAACATGGCTATATCTGACCTCCTTTACCCCATTTTTGCATTCCCTCGTACTTTTACAGATATCTACGTTGGCTATTGGCTCATAGATGGACCCCTGGGCTTGGCGCTTTGCAAACTGGTCTACTTCATGGAAGATGTCTCTATTGCTGTGTCAATCCAAAGCTTGGTCTTGATAGCCGTGGATCGATTTGGAGCTGTGGTTTTTCCATTTAGTCCACCGGTCGTCAGCTCTAAACTTTACCCATACTTTATTTTGGCTACGTGGGTCGTTGCCATGGCCATTCATTGTCCCTATTTTTTCGCACGTAAACTCGTTGTGATTAAAGAAAAACTCGTCTGCAAGTTGCTGTGGAACGACGCTTTTGGGGAGTCATCATCGTTGAGAAGTTACTACCTGGCGCTGTTCATTGTTTTGGCTGTTATTCCTTTCGCGCTGATGACAATACTCTATTCCGTCATCATATTTAGCCTCAGGTCTCAAAAGATGCCAGTTGGAGAATCAGTGAACGCCAAGAAACAAGAAAAACGGGTAAAAGAGGACAGAAACGTCCTAAAGATGGTTCTCGCCATCGTCGTGGGATTTGCATTATGTTGGGCACCATTTAATATCTTCGCGTTTTTGACATTTTTTGTATGGAACAAAAACCCGGCAACAAGTTGTGGTTTTAGAGCCTTTGGCTTCATTGCACGGTTCTTGGCTGACGCAAATTGCGCCATAAACCCGTGCATTTGTTTTATTTTCAGCGGCAATTTCCGCAAAGGCCTCAAGAGTTTACTTGGGTGAAAAGAAAAGAAAAAGCGAAAAAAAGCGGCAGTTTCGTGATGTTGCGAATGTTGCATTCACCAAATTACGTAAAACAAATGATTCAAAAGACAATGAACAATACCCACACCACAAGCCAACTCAAAAGCTTTCCAATAACAGATTCTACAAAACTAAGAAATACACAGAGAGTCCTGAACTTCACTTTGCAAGATAATGAAAAGCAAAATGAGCCTTCACAGGAAAACTACAGTGTTAAGTAGCTTTGCGGAATGGAAAGGTCACACTGAATTTCACGCACAGAATCAAAACTTTTAAGCACACAATAAGAATATGTCCTTGACCATCTAAAGAACTTGAGCTTTAAATATGTAATGCATTTATTTATAGACGAGACCAAAAACATGAAATGAACAAAAACCAAAATAGGTCGGCAGAGCACTTTATCCGCAGGACTCGAACTTTACATTTTAACATTGTTTTAGTGAAGCACATTGCTAAACATCGCTGTAATATATTTATCCATAAACAAAAACAAACAAACAGAAAAGAACCAAACCGCTTGAATCATTATTCGTCGGCGCAGAGCCCTGCACCACTAAGGTAATTCTTATTTGATTCTCATGATGTATTTCAAATTGCACTCGGCCTTCAAATGAAATGAAAACATTTTAACAGCAATTGACATCAGAAGAAAAAGAATTAAGAAGACGAGAAATCACTCGATAATGCTCCTGTCCAATCAATGAACTTTCACATCAAAATATTAAACAACATGTACAACCAAACAAGAAACAATGTTTTTGCTCAGACAACAAAGCGCAAAACGTTACAATTTCATTGGCTCCCAAAGCGTGAACGTGAGCATATGAATTTCAATCTATTGCTGAGTAAAGATCGCAGAAAAATCGATGACTGCAAATGTAAATGCTTAGCGTGAGAAACATTATAATAACCGTTACATTGAATTGATGTTATATATATATATATATATATATTAGAATAAGGAGGGCAATAGATGTAATAATTGCTCATTTAGAATAACTGTAAGATTATAGAGATAACATGAATAAAGAAAAAGTATAACAATAACTAGCTGAGAAACATGTTTGTCGCACTAGTTTTTGTAATAATTTTTCTTTATCCCTGTTATCTTGTTAATATCTATAATTTATAATCTTGTAAATATTTAGTAACCAAAATCATTAGACCCCACTGAAGATTCATCGTTTTGCATACACGTCACGATGGCCGAAAATGATATCTCATTTCTGGAGGGATTCTTATGATTTTGTACTCGGTACTATCATGGGTAAAGCAATTCAAAGTCATCCCCTTTACTCAATATTTCAAATATTCAAGTACACTAACGTCTTATCCACATCCTTGCTAAAAAGAAGACTAATTTTATCACCTCGCGATACTACGCACAATTGTTTTTTTCTTGAATCAGCATTTCTTAATAAAAAAAGCAACAAACTTTTTTAACAGTCAGTAACGTCCTTTTCACGTCTATCGACTACGTTCGGAATAACTTTCTTGTTTTTCTCACCCTTACTGCTTCCCACTTTTATTGCTTGAATAATGCAATAATTTTTTTTATTTTTTTTTATTTTTTATTTTTTTTTATTTATACAAAACATTTACGTAACAAGCAGATTTAAAAGGTTACAATACAAAGGAATACATGACAAGATGTTACAACAATACACTACACTAGACATTCCGAGACTGGGTTGGCATTGGCGATTTCAATTTTTGTTTATAGTCTGAAGCTGCACTAATCATTTAGTAACTCTATATAGTAGTTAACAATATATTTTAAATTATATAATACTTATGTTTTATTTTACAGAGGGGATTTTTCTAGATGAAATCTACAGTTTAATTTAACTACAAATTCCTCTAAAGATAGGTTTTTCTGTGCTAGTTTTTGGGTATAGAGGTAATATTTAGCAAAGAGGAGAGTACAGTATAAGTTATTGGTAATCAGGTCAGTCTTGGAGGTGGAGCTCGTGCCGAAGAGAATTTCCGTTGGGGATAAGGAGAAAGAGGTGCCATTTTCTTTGTTAAACCACTTAATAACTTCCAAGAAAAACTCTTTAGACCAGTGACAATTTGAAAAAGTGTGAATAATGGAATCATTTTCGCGACAGTAAATGCAAAGCATATCATTTTTAATACCAAATAAATGCAGTTCTCTTTTTGTAACAACTATTCTGTGCAAAAGTTTGAAGTAAAATTTATAATGTTTATGAAAATAACTTAAATTGTTAATGCATAAAGAATGAGAAACGCACTGTTGGTTTATATTCGCTACATGTTATCTCCTCTAGCAAAGACAATAATGAAAAGTACTGAAACCATCACTAAGTGCATGAGTATCTACAAAAGGAACTAAATGTATTTATGAAGGTCGAATAAGGAATGGCAAATGTATAATGAATCTTAAATTTCTTTTTAAATTTTTTTCTTCTGTTAGCGTTATGATTTTGTAAAAAGCGTTTGTAAATAGAACTAGAGTCAACCACTAGAGCGTATATGCAGTTTGTCATTTTGTTTTAACTTGGTTATGTTTGTTTCTGTATTACAATATTTTAACCCTTTTATTCCCAGAGTGAATTATGGAGACATGTAGTGTAGTTCTAACTTTTAAGTCTGTTGACGAAATCCTATGGTGCGACCATTCAAACGAAACCTCATCGACAGTACTTTTACTTGGTGCCAATTGTTTTTTCAATATTTTACAAAATGTAATTTGAGATTTTTCGTGAAATTTGGTTTTTAGCACCCTTCGGAGTTAGAGGGTTAAAGCAGTGGTTTTTTAAGTACAAGTGTGGTTAAGTTGGTAATTGAATAAAAGTGATTATGTGTCAATAAGCATCTGAATAGTTTTTCTTTGTAACACACTGTATTCGAATCAAAAGAAGAAGATCCCTCTTTCTTTTTCTCCTCCTCCAACTCTTATTCCTACTCAAATTGGTATAACTTGTAAGTGTCTCCGTAGACATTTTTGCATATCTTTTGCCATTCTATTTGGAACTTTTCCAATAAGATAAGCAATCAACAGTTTACAAGGTAAGGAACTGTGCAATAATTATCAGGAGGGAGCGGGGGGGGGGGGGGGGGGGGGGGGGGGGGGGGGGGGGGCATAAAGTAAAATCAAAGCAAGGATAGGGGGTCTCAAAGTAAACTAAGTCACTCAAGAGGAGGGGGGCTTAACATTTTATTTCAAGTGTTTATAGTTCTCACTGAAAGGTTGATGATCTGTTCTGTGGCTGAACTGCAATTTCAATCTGTTGCAATACGATTATCTATTCTTTTCTATCTCTATAATATAGAGACGAATATTGTGATAAAGCGTTTCTGGCTTTTTAAATTTAAATTGTCAACAACATTTGATCAGTAGAATATAGTTATACACCAGTGCAAATATTTTGCCCGGGTCAAAATATTTTGCTCCAGTTCAAATATTTTACACAGGTTCAAAATAAATTTAAACCAGTGCAGACAAAATTGCACCAAAACCATACAGTTTCCGGAACATAGATAATCATATTGCAACAGATTGAAGATGTACCTCAACCAGCATGGTCTTAAGATCAATAGAGGTAAAGTGGCACTGGTTGCACGAGTTCTCCAGTACGCTCGGGGTGATCATTCTTGCATCCCACGAGAAACCCAAGAGAACGTTAACGAGGAAATGAGTTCCAGTGCAAGCAACTCGGATTCGCAATCAAGTGATTCAGAAGTAGAATCGGATGGCTTTGTTGAACACTGCTTCGAGGTCATGTTTGTTCCAGATACAGATGTCCAACAAGTAAACATGTAGTATTGCTATGTAATATCCACGTCTGGAACAAACATTACATTACCTCATAGCAATAACAGGTGGGTGTATGTATAGGTAATCATACGGTTTCGAGTTCAATTTGGGATTAATTTGCACGAGTGAGTTTTTCAAAAAGCTCAAATTGCACGAGCAGCTTCGGCGAGTGCTGATTTGAACTTTTTGAAAAACTCACAAGTGCATGGAAATTAATCCCAAATTGAACAAGAAAACCGTATGATTACTTATTAATAATTATACATGAAAAAAATTTGCAAAATTTTTTTTTTTTGCAAAACATTTTTGGGAAAAAAGTTTTGCATCAACTTTTTTTATTTGTAATTTGCACTGGTGTTACACTTTTTGCACTGGTGTTACACTTTTTGCACTGGTGTTACACTTTTTGCACCGGTGTTACACTTTTTGCACTGGTGTTACACTTGAACTGCACTGCTCTTAGCCAATCAGAATTGAGCAATTTTTTCATGTATATTATTTTAAGAAAATGCTGGATATTTGTATATAAAAGGTGTGTGAAGGGGGGAGGATGGGGGGTTCATACAAAATTTCTGACTGATCAGAGACAGGGGGAGGCAATAACTAAATTCACTCCTTTAGAAGGGGAGGTATTACCTAATATTTTCCTATTTGAAGCTCATTTTCCAACCCCCCCCCCCCCCCCCCCCCCCCCCCCCCCCCCCCCCCCCCCCCCCCCCCCCCCCCCCCCCCCCCCCCCCCCCCCCCCCCCCCCCCCCCCCCCCCCCCCCCCCCCCCCCCCCCCCCCCCCCCCCCCCCCCCCCCCCTCCCCCGTCCTGATAATTATTGCACAGTCCCTAAGCCGTTATTTTGAATGGCACACGTCATGTAACTTGTAACTTTGTTGGATTCAACGATACCAGTTGCTAATTTCTAGGGACACGCTTGAGGTCGTTCAAAAAATTCACAGCACGTGTTTTATAAGGTGTAAAAACTCTCGGCTTCGCCTCGATTCTGTCCTGGTGTACGGTTCACATGAGGAATTGTATTCTCTTTGTTTTTAAGGTATTGTGTTCGCGTAGTCTCTTGTTTAATCCCTTGTCTTTGTGTACCGGTACACCAGGACAGAACCTCGCCTCGAGTTTTTAAACCTGCTAAAACACTTCTGCTCATGTGTTAAACAGTACTAAATGGCTTTTGACAATTGACGTTACCATCATTATCACCATCATTTCTTGCCATCACCGAACTTCACCCGTCACTTCCAAATTTAACCTATATTTCAGTTTAGTTAGAAGCCGTAAAAGGATTGTTTTTCTTAGAGGCACGCTAGTCCTGATGAATTAATGAATGACTTGTATAGCGCACACATTACATGTCTCATGGCGCTTTACATCGACTTTATTTATATGAGAATTAGATCGGACGTCAGCTCATGAAAGCGCCTCAGGCGGGCGGGCACGAAGCTCTCGGAACGCCTCACAGGTTTGGCTGAGAAAACAATAAAACAAACAACAGAAGAATGGACCCTAGCCCTGAAACAATAGAGCTTCGTGATACCGAGGGTCAATAAAATTAGAGGTTCTAAAGAGCTTCGTGGCACCTGCCTCAGGCAGCCGCTATCGGTCCATTGTTGATCTCATCTCCCCCACCCCACCTATGAACAATGTATGGCTCTGAGGGTGGTCACAGCCATGGTTTTGTTACGTCCTTAGTAGTTCTTTTACGTCCCAGTCGGAGACGGGACCGCCGTTTTTACATGGTCATCCCAGCCACGTGAAGGTCTAATCATTTGCAGATGTCAATTTGCAATCCATCGTGTGCTCCATTCTGGTCCCAAGCCACTGCGTGCTGATCCGAACAAACTTAATAAATACTTAAACTGTACCACTGAGAGGTCTCTTGGAACATCGCCTGATGAAACATTGAAATCCGTTGAAAAGTTTTGAAGAAACAACGTATAAGGATGATATCTGTTTACAAACATTATTTTTGTTATTCAAATGTGCCAGCCACTGGAACAAAAGAACCCTTTGTTTCGGCAGCCAATAAGGCTCTGGTTGGCACATTAATAACAATTGGTGACGTCATTGATATCTTCCCTATTTACAAGGGAGGATTGTAGTTTATTTCACTTCAGTTGCAGCCAAGGGTGGATACTATATTGACCCGGCGGCATGATTTTCTGTACATTAAACCTCTTTCCTGCTGAATGTGATTCCACTCTAAGAAATATATGTTCACTTTGCTTTCAAATGACATTTTAAACTTTAAATCGGTCGAGACTAGTCAGTGAAGAAAAAAAATATGGACAAGGGTATAATATATGACACTTGATGCAACCAAGCGTGAATCACGGTTTAATTATTGAATGCAGCATTCTCCATGTTTAACCTTTTTCTTGCTGAAAACCATTCCGTTCTGAGAAATATATATTCACTTTGCTTTCAAATGAAAAAAAAATTACAATACAGTGTTATAGCGAATGTCACATGAAGACGTCCCTTTCTGTTGCAACCAAGTGCGAACATGTTGAACGTGCATGATTTTCTCCACATTGAACATTTTTCTAGCTGAAAATCATTCCGAGTTCTGCGAAATATGTTATCACTACGCTTTCAAGTGACTCTTTCAGTTTTGAAATCCGTTGAGAGGTTCTGATGTCAAAATATAATTTAATACTCGTGGCGCAGCCGACGAGTTGTAAATCCGGCTCTGAGTTTTTCGTTGTTTTTTTCGTGTCACATTAGCGGATGCAAATTTATGCACGCATATTTAGTTACTGCCGACTACTATATGGCTTTCAGCCATGAAATACATACCGCAAAATATCTCCGTGTGTTGACTTGAGAAGCAGAAGCCGGGAAGAATTACAGCTTACAGTTGCAAGTTTTCAAGACAATGCAAGGCGTTCATGGATGGATAGGACCGCTTGTTATGGTGTTCGCCGCTTATTGCTGTGGGATTTTTGTTCCGGCAAGTTTTGTGTTTTATATAACTTACAATTTGATAAGCGATCGAGTTTTGAAGTGTTGGCAATTGCTGGTTTGCACGTGACGTCACGGCGGCCATGTTGGTGGTCAAGAACAAAAGCGTTTCTCTCCTCTGGGAACTAAACTCTATTTTCATGCAAATTCTGAGACAAAAATTGTATTGTATTGACCACCAACATGGCCGCCTTGTCACGTGGTTGCAAACCAAGAATTGAATGTAGTGAATGACAATTATGTGTAGTCTTACTTTTTAGACATATTTTAAGCTTATTGTTCTCCGTTAAAGCACTCCAAACACTCGGGAATCAATACTGCAATGAGGTTAAGACGCCACGAGTTTAAGCTGTGTACAGCTTCTTGTTTACAGTGCAGTGTTGTAATGAATGACGTCACATGAAGGCTAGATGTCATTTTCAGTTGTATAAAATTGCTGGTTAGCATTAGATTCCATCCGCCTAAACCACCTCAGACACCTTATTGAGAATTATATAACAGAGTAACTGGTTGGCTTTCAGTTGAGGTTGAGGTTAGCAGTTTATATAAGTTAGTTAAAGGCCCAGTATCACCCATTCGGCTTTGCGGTCGTTTGTTTTTGTTTTCAAATGACGAGCTCGCTCGTGATTGGCTCTTTCGGAAATTTTCGACTGTGTTAAATTCAATTGTCGAGGCATTGGGTGCACAATGCATTTTGGGTGATACTGGGCCTTTAAATTTAGGCCTAAACAACCCGAGAAGCAAGGTGGTACTCTGGTACAGTAGGCTATGTAAGCCTTAACCTAGCTGAGGTCACAGGTTCAATCCTAAATGGGGATTTTAGATTTTCTTTTTTTACACTTAAAGTGCAACTAACCCCCAATAATGTTTTTCGCCAAGCGAAATCTCCTAATTGTCCTGATTACCTGTGCGAAATTTTTTTTACCGTAGCATTTTTCCTTGATTTTTAATAATTTTTTAAAGTTTCAAATTTTGGCGGTTCTTTCGGCCACTACCGAGCAATGTGAAGAATGGGTCCGAGTTTTGTTTGGGCGTCTTGTGACGTCATCGAAGGAGATTGATTTTCATGATGCGAAGAGCAAAGGAACTGTGGGCAAACACAAAAAAGGCATCGGACTGCACAAACTCCCTTTTTTGACTTTTGAGTACCATTCGCATTAAAATGCCTTCTACTTTGTCGCTTCGCGGTGATATGCTTATGAGAACGCGGCAAATGGTCTCCTTCGATGACGTCACAGCAAAGTTCGTACCCAGCTCCCGCAAATGCTCGGTAATGGGGCAGAAGCACCTAACTTCAAACAGCTGTAGAAACGCTGGGATTTTATCAATTACGATAATTTTTTCGCGCAACTAATCAGGACAAACAGGAGATTTTATTTAGCGAAAGAAAAAAATTGGGGTTAGTTGCACTTTAAAAATTTATTGAAAATAAAATTTGAAGGTCGACATTGCGTTATATAATTCTCAATAAGTGTCCGAGGTGGTTTGGGCGGATGGGATCTAATGCTGACCAAAATTGCTAGCAGTCCCTCTCTGGATAGTCGAGCGGGCGAGCATATACGCGATCGCGATCGCGATCTACCGAGCGGCGAGCAAGCGAAAGTAATGCAAAACGAGGGGGCGCTGGGGAAGAGATGCCTCCCTCCCAGTTTCCCCTCGGCTCGTTCGCTTGCTCCAGTCTCTCCGAGCTTGTTTTCATGATTAGCTCACCCGCTCAATTGACTGAAAAGGGACAGCCAGCAGTCTATCAGTTGTAACCGAGCGCAAACTTGTTGAACGCGCATGATTTCCTACATGATATGAAAGCTTTTTCCAGCTGAGAATTTTTTTTTACAGATATGATAGTTCCCCATGAGCACAGGACCTTGAGAAATTTACGAAAGGAACAACCGCTTGAATTTGACTCCTGGTGTGAACTTGTACTGCAAAGCAGATTTTAAGCTATATAAATTTACTTTGACGTGCCGTAATGCCATAGCTGTATGCATAAGACACTACGAACAATAATCCTTATATTATTGCAGCTCTGTTTGTATCTATTCTGCTATTTGTTTATTCATTTTCTTATCCGTTGTCTCCATTGTGACCGTCATTAACTTATATTATTTGTAGTTTTTTTATATTTATTTTCGCATATTTTTTTTCTGTGATATATCCCTGTATAAAACTATTCTTTTTTTGCAAACATGTGCCATTCATAAATCTGCTCATGAGGCTCTACGATTCTAAAAGACTAGTCCTTGTTATCTGGTGGACATCTCCCAACAGTACTGAGTGGCTGGAACATGCTGGAATTTTTTTTGCAACACCGACCATGCATACCACCAAGATGCAGATGTCCATCAACAGTCAGACGTGGTGACCTTGCTTTGGATCCTGATTCCCATTCTGCTTCATGGACATTGCTTGACACCATATAAGTACGGTAACTAGACATATTTTTTCATATTTTTGAATGTTCTTGTACCTGATTGCCCCGAGCTCTCGGGGTGGTGACCTTGCTTTGGATCCTGATTCCCATTCTGCTTCATGCGAGACATTGCTTAACACAGTATAATCATAGTAACTAGACATATTTTTGTATGTTCTGGTACCTGATTGCCCCGAGCTCTAGGGGTGGTGAGCCTGCACATTTCTGGGAGTATACGTTCCCCTAATTTTTCCATCGGGTTTTAAGGGTTTTCGTGACAGGCAGGCAGGTATTAATTTTTTAACCAGTACCAGCCCATTGCGAGGTTCACACAACTTGGGAGCTTACTATCGAGGCCTTATAGTTATACTCCTAATTTTACTGATTTATTTTTCGGAATTTCAATTTTTCTAGAGTAAACGGAATTTTTTTCCTTTTACCTATTCACAGTGACAATTTTCTCTTCTTGATACACTTTACCTAGTTCCCCACAGGTATCTGCTTTTATTCCAAAGCTTCCGTTTCAACTTTATACATGGAATTTTTCTATTGAATGGATTAGCCAGGATTGTTTGAAAACTTCTGTGGTCACAAAGTATATACTTGGGGCATAATGACCTCTGACAAAGGTGGTGGCCAACTTGATCAGTACATACACAACTTTAATTAGTACACAATAACTAAAGGTCGGAACACACGAGACGACTAGTCGCTGCGACCGGTCGCCTGCATGTGAACTACTCATTTTCGGCAAAAAATGTAGTCGCGCCGGGACTGGTTGCAGAAATTCAAACTGGTTTGAATTTCTGTTACATCGTTACAATTACAGAAAAGTTACAAAAGCACAGGTTTCGTGTAGTTTTTTTATAGTGACGTTCGTGTATTTGACTCTAGGGTGCGTTCCTTTGGGATGATCTGGATCCGGATCACTGATCCAAGATCACTCGGATCATGCTGCATCAAAGGAACCGATGAATCCTTGTCCAGAGTGGATTCATCGGTTCCTTTGATGCTTCATGATCCGAGTGATCTTGGATCAGTGATCCGGATCCAGATCATCCCAAAGGAACGCACCCATTTCTAGGAGCTCTCAAATTAGCACATTAGCACGTTAGAACTTCCAGCGAGCAATATTTGAAATAATCGCCACTCTCGATTAATCGTCTTCTCTCGAAAAATCGCCCCCTTTTGAAGTGAAAAAGTTAATAATCGCCCCCGGCTATTATTCGAGGAAATACGGTACATGAAAACGTGACAGCCGCCTCCTCCCCTCAGAAAAAAAATCGGGGAGAGAAGCGTCTGTGTAACGCCGTCGCTAATCTTGCTCCAGAATAATTTCCGTTGACCAAAATTACAGACTCTCGAATTTCAGTTTCAAAATGGCATCGAACGTGTCGGACCACGCAAATTTTCATCGGGCGATTGCAAGTGTTTGCGAGACTTTCAAGATTCCTTCGCTCTATCCAGAACAAGAAGAATGTTTGAAAGCACTTTTGGAGGGAAAAGATGTATATGCAAGTCTCCCTACCGGGTATGGGAAGTCGCTTATCTTTTATGCTTCGATCGTGGCTGATGAAGTCTTCGAACGACCGCTTGGAAGGAGCAAAATTGTCATCATATCACCGCTAAAAACGTTGATGGAAGATCAAGTCGCCTATCTTAAACCCTTGGGTTATCCCACTAAAGCTTAAACTATCTCTCTCTGCTAACCTTGGATCTACATTTAGTTCACCGTGACATACTCCTGCAACGACAAACACAAATAGCTGGGCCCAGCGTGATAAAAATAGCAGGAAACACATTAAACGGTCAACATATCTTTTCAGATCCTATCACTACAAAGAGAGAAAAAACTACAAATGTTGAACCCTCTGTGTTAAAAATCAACATAAAACAACCCACTAACCGCAAAAGCAAAAGAAAGGGGACGTTATAAGAGGTCAAATACTTAAAGAACAAAATCACAGGAAAACATTTAATACAGACATAACACAGTTGACCTCTAGTCCGTTACACGCGGCTTTTTTAAGAGTTTTTCAGTGAACACTAAACTCCTCCAAAACCAAGTAAATGATACCCATTAAAATAGGAAGGGGGCGGGGAGGGGGGGAGCGTGGGGGGTTGGGCAATTTTTTGGTGCAGGATATTTTTTTCTACGCTCGAGACTGTGCAGGATTTTTCTTTTTGCCATGATTTGCTTGCATGATATTTTTTTTGCGAGTCTATATGTTTTAATGCCTGACACATATACGTGTTAGGAATACCAGAATGGCCATACTAGAGACAGGAATACTATAGCAAGTCAGATCTGATGTAACAGCAGCTCATAGCATGAATCCTGGCCGCGGTGTTGTAACTGCCCCTACAATTTTCTTTACACAAGCCCCCTGTTGACGTCGCTTCCACAGCCCATCGCAGTACACCCAACCATCTTACAATTACAGGGGTGGCGCCGGAAATATAATGTTGGTGGGGCGAATCTCCTGTGCCGAGCGCCGACGGCGCGAGCTTCTAGGGGGGTCCGGGGGCATGCCCCCCCCGGGAAATTTTTGAAATGAAACTCTCTGAAATGCTATTTCCAGCGTTCCTGAGACCGGAGAAACAGTTTCCAAGGCCAGCTTTGAGTTCAGTTTAATTCTCATGAAAAGTACATGTACACGAAACACTTTCTGAAACTTGGGTGTAACTCCATTTTGGTTGTTTGTTCAAAGTAAATTCGACTGTCACTCGAATATTCTCTGTCAATTCTTTTCAGTATGGGAAGGCTTTGGAAACGAATTTTCCAAAGCGATTTTCTCTGTCATTAGAGGCAGAAAGAAACTGATTTCCAATATCAGCCATGTTCAATTTGTCATTTAATGCAATGTCTGGAAAATGCAATGATTTAATCTTTCTTGTGACATAGTTTGTTCGTAGATATGTCTTGAGCCTTCTTAGGGCAGAGACCGAGCGCTAACTCACAGCATTGATGGATTTGTTTGATGGATTTGTCGGTAGCCGGAGTCCGATAGCTGACGTCCGAGTAACGCAAGGGGTATTGAAATGCTTGGTTCACAATATCCAATCTCCAGTCTAAAGTCAGTCACAATATCTCCAATGATAAAATTGTAGGCTTTTGATTAATTAACGGAATATTTATTTTGCAAACTCTAATGCATTAAAGCACCCCGCCATCAGATCTGGTCAAAGGATGTTGCTACACTATTCATCTCCGCCCACCGCCATTTTGAGCTGTCGAAAGTTGGTGGGGCAAATGCCCCACCTGCCCCACCGGTAGCGCCGCCCCTGCACTTACAAGCTTGTTGTACAACACATAAACAAAGTATTTCTCATCCATTGAGATATACATGTACCTACAATGCCACTGTACAACTATAAAAGAGCCATTCCTTGTGTCAGAAAATATCTTACATGCTTATGAAATCAGCTAAAAAGCCTACAAAGAAACACAACTTACGTCGGGTCAAAAATAAACCATTGTTATTGGCTAAACTAAACAAGCCAATGAAAAGATAGAACATTTGATCCTCCCCAAGTGCATATAAGTCGCTAACATTCTACAACGTCAGTGTGATTTATTTGTGTTCTGACCATCTGCTCCTGGATATCAAGGATATCAAGGCAGCTTCCGCATAAATGGAGCGCGCACTTTCAACCAACTTCCTATAAGTATAAGGAATAGTTTAAATATCGAAGAGTTTAAGGCCAAGGCCAAGCGCCATTTCAAACGCTAGAAAGATCACAGCGCACAATATCGATTCGAGATGTATTGTAATTGTATTGTATTATATATGCAATCTGTAACGTCGTGTTTATTTACTTTACTTTGTAATATTTATGTTATACAGGACTTTAATCAAACTAGCTAACGCTAATTAGATGTTCCTGTTAAAATATTGAATTAAAATAAAAAAAATAATAAGATATAAAATATTGTTCTAAAAATATAAAGCTTTGCAGGAATTTTTTTTTCTGGGGTTTTTGTTTTGCACTATTTTTTTTTTTTTTTTTTTTGCAGTTCAAGGCCGTGCTCGAATTTTTTTTTGGTATTTGCCAAACCCCCCCCCCCCCCCCTCAAAAATCTAATGGTCCGTCCCTTAATTGGCCACTCCGAAAAATACCATAATACTCTTTTATGTGCAGGCTCAGCCTCGCCGGGGTGTAATTATTTAAGTCTCCTTTGTTAGAATGGCACAATGAAATTCAGAGTACATGTAGGAATGCTAGGACGTAGCATTGTGTCTTCGCATACAAATGTGCACCGTATGCAAATTTCCACGAAGTTGAAGCATAGCACGTGCAGTTCCTGCTGAAAACAAAAGAAATTGGAAAAATGAGGCTTACATCAAGTACCACCCAAACCTGCACTATAAAGAGTATTATGGTATTTTTAATAGTTTCTGGAGTGGGCAATTGACATGATATGTTGGCGAATTTTCTATGTGCATAATAAAAAGATATCAGAAAACTCATTTTAAGAAAAACTTTTAAAAATTAATCCGTTTCCGTCTTTTATACCGTAAGTGGCCATAAAGTGGCAGAGGTTGGTAAAAATAGCAGCAAGTTTAATTTAATTTGAAAGGCAAGTCGAATTTAATGGAAGATACGTGACAAATATCATATTTTTTTCCATTACCAATGCTGGCTAAATTTTCTCTCTCTATGTATATAAACAACAATAAGTTGAAAAGTCCTATTTAATTTGAATTGTGTTGAGTTTGTGCCAGCTTAACACGGCAGCTGATTACAACAAAATAGCCTCGGGCTCCATGAAGAGAAATGAAAGGAGCCTAGTTTTAATTAGGCTTTAAAAAGCCCGGCTTTTCACTAGCGAAACGAAGCATGAACCGTAGTATAAGCAGAAGTATAAGAAATGATGTCAAGTAAAAACGAACCTTGACATAAGCATAATATTGATCCTATGTTTTTACTTGCGTTTATGCTGATATTCATGTTGGGCCCGTTTTGTTTTGCTTCGGCTTATACATCGCTATCGCTAGTCAGTCACACCGCATTTCTTTCTAATTTCGGGCCCCTACAAATCCATTTTATGTATTTGTTTGCTAAAACAAACCATTTGTTGTGGCAAACGATATTGGAACCCAGCTCCGTATAAAGTGAAACTATTCAGAATTATTGTATTTTAATGCAAGGGAGGGGAAAACGGTAATTGAGATTCAGTCATGTTTCACAGTTTTAAAATAGTCAACAAAAACGTGCCGGTAATTGACACATTTTCTTCAAATAGTCAACAAACACCTTTTATTCCATTTTTTTATTATTATTATACGGCTTTTCTATTTACATTTGCAAAATTTAATCGAAGTATCAGTCCACTGAACGACCTTCTGTCATTGTTCAGAATTCCACTTACGCGTTTTTTTTTTTCAGTTCCACCTACTCATGCTAACCGTACGTATCAGTTGCAAAATTACAGAGATGCAACAATGTACTATTGAATCAACGATTATGGAAATATCATTTTGAGGGATAAATTTCCAAACTGCACTGGCTGAGAATACTTCAAGTAAGAAATACATGTTTATTAATTTGCTTTTCGTTGTGTGTTGTGGGTATCACGAACCAGATTGACCACCTCCCGACCTCTGGTAGTTTTTCTAAATTTGTAATTTCGTTCAGACAGATAACCTATCGATATACCTTGAAAGCGCTACTATCTTGCCTAGAAACGGATATATAGTTTTAATTATTGAATTTGGAAGTGTTTGTAGAAATCTTGCATACCGTACGCGTGTATACATATGCAAGAAATTGCCACCGACATACAAATTAATTTCATCTGGAAAAACTAAAAACATTCAGTGACCTATACCCCAGCTTCTAGGCAGGATATAACGCCAGAAGTTACAAGGTTTGCTAATTCGGTTAAGGTGTTTTTTTTTTCAGCTGTATCGTCTATTCAATATAATGTAGATTGTAGAATCTGCTATAATTTAATTGGTTGCACTTTCAGATATTTTGTCGATAATGCTGCGAGGGCGGATTTTCTTATAACCTTGTGTCATTCAGAATGAAACTGTTTTTACACTTATGAAGTGCAAAATCTAACAAAACATTTCTATACTGATATTTAATTTATAGGGTTGCAAACGTCAAAATGATGAAGAAACCTCTGTGGTTTCCTGCACTGGGCTGGCTTTTCACTATTTTGGGGCTTGTGGGTAACAGCTTCGTCATTGTATTAATTATTTCAAAGAAACAACTCATCCGCCGAAAAACCAACTGGTTTCTCTTATCGCTGTCCTTCGCCGATCTTGGCGTCAGTCTGAGCATGTTTCCTGGTAATTTTTTCTGCCTTCCAAGCAAGTTTTGCCATTTTGTTTTGCTCGCCAGCTTTCAGTGGGCTTTCCTGTTAGCGTCTGTGCTTAACCTATGCATGTTAACTCTGGACCGATATATCGCGGTAGTGAAACCGTTCATTTACGTCCTTTTTATGTCCACGAATCGCGGCCTGACGTTCATTTGCGCTGCCTGGGTTATTCCTTTCATTTTCAGTTTTCTTCCTTTCACGTTCTTGTACAGCGATCACCATATTATTGCTATGAAGAAATATTCCTATTTCATGGTTGTGGCGTTTGAATTTCTTCCCACCTTCATTTTGGTGTTGGTGACAGCACATCTCATCCACATCGCCAAAAAACACGCCCGCGAGACGGCGTGTGTGATGGCCCAGCTGTCGTACAACCAACCTGTGGCGGAACGTTTCAACGGCTTACCACCGCGCCATGAAAACAGAAGACGAAAATCTGTGCTGTTCATCGTGTCCATTGTGTTTTGCTTCGTTCTTTGTTACTCGGTAACAATCACACAGACCTTCTGTTACACCTTTCAGGTTTGCGTTCCTCCAAAGAAGTTATTTGAAGCGAGTCAACTACTCCTGATTGCTAACTCAGCGTTTAATCCGTTTGCGTACGGACTCCTGAAGCATGATGTTAAGGCTGAAGTTAAACACCTCCTGCGTTTTGGTACAGGCGAAGGCCAGCGGACCTCCATTCAAATGGAACAGAGATAGACTTTACATTGCGCGAGCATGATAAACGTAAAGAGATCTGAGGTCCATTTATTACGAAGAATGAGGTACAGTAAAATTAAAACCCGCATGAAAAAAACAATGATTTTCTGTGACAGGCTCAAATGGTTCTAATATATATTGGATGAGTAGTGAGAAATCAAGCTGAATAGGCTCTTAAACTGGTAAACCAACTGTATAATAATTATAAATAATACGACAGTTTCTTTTATGCCCGTCGGGTTTTCTATATGTTGCATGGATTGAGTTTTTGTACTCTGCTGTGTTTTCAATGTCTTATAAAGCGCAATTGGGTCTGCACCAGTGTTTTCTGACTGTAAGTATTTTTTTGACTAAGAACCTGCGTCATTTGTCAGGCTGAAGTGGTTTGTTCTTATATATTAGGTGCTTAGGGAAGGTCCGTTTTTTATTGGAGGGGGGGGGGGGGGGGGGGGAGGGGGAAGTGGGCCGGGGCTTCGGAGGGGAGGGTCATTAATAAAATTTTTACAAATTGGGGAGAGCCAAACCTGAGTTTTTGTTCGCAGCCGGGGGAGGGGCCCCTTTTTTTTGGCTACTGAAAAAATTACTCCATGTCGTTTCTATTAAAGTCGACCAAAACTAAAACTTGTATGTACAAGCAAAGCTACTAGCCAAGATCAATCCAAATTATTTACAAGTGTCGAAAAATTATATTAAAAAACTATCTTCTCCCAACTAACATAATCGTCTCTCTCAGCCCGTGCCCGCTTTCGTCCATATTTTGACTGACGGCGGTAATGTTTCCGCACAGGGTTCTGGTATAAAATCAGGGGGGGGGGGGGGAAAGGGAGGTTTTATTTCTCTTTTTATTCTGTCCGATATTGACAATCTTGGACATTTTAAATGATAAATTAAGACCTCCTCCCCCCTCCCCTCTGTTCAGTGATAGCGCGAATTCATCATTGAATCAAGGGGAGGGGAAGTCTCATTCCCCGGGGGGGGGGGGGGGGGGGGTACTCCCTATCATGGGCTATACGGGCATGCTCCGCCCGAAAGGGGTATCTTTTTTACGCTGGATGTATATGAAAGGGTCGGGATTTCACGAGTTGAAGTATGTGAAAGGGTAGGGATTTCACGAACAATAGGAAATGGTAGCGAAAACACGAGTTGAAGCATAAAAAAGGTAGGGAAAACTGCAATTTAAGTATTATTAAAAGGGTTCTTCAAAATATATCAAACAGACGCACGCAAAGGCTATATGAAAGGGGTATCATTTTCAACGAAAGGTATATGAAAGGGGTACCATTTTCAATGAAAGGTATATGAAAGGGGTACCTTTTCTGTCAAAAACGGTATATGAAAGGGTAACGGTTTGAACCTCGGGGCGGAGCATCCCCGTACAAAACTTTGTTGAGTACCCCCCTGGGGTCTCATTTCTCTACAGTCTTTGACATTTTAAATGAAAAATTAAGACCCCCCTTCCCCCGGTTCACTGATAGAAAAACAGTTTGCGGTGCAGGACCAGACTGGCCGGCTGGTCCGATAAATTCGTAAACAGAATGCCATCAGAACTGGCCGGCCAGACTTAGTCAATTTGGTAACAGTACACACCACTTTGATAGTCTTGTCAGGAGCAGTTTTTTAAAAAGACGTATAAATAGTATAGGCTATTTAGTGATACGAAATCAAAAGACTGGCCGGCCAGTGCTGACTAAAGGTAAGCGTCTGGCATTCTTCAGTTTTACTGTTCTGTGGTGAAAGGAGGTGGGAAGGAGCAGCAATCCACCGTCGGAAAAAAGATGGCGGCTGTTCATTTTACCACAATACCTTGCGGACCTAACACAGCACATAAGGCACAAAGAAAGCCAAATTTTTACAATATTTGTTCCAGTACTAAGGACAATGTGTCAATGTGTAGACTAGGTTTGAAGATTTTATAACTTTTTTTTACATTTTTATGAACGTTGTTAAGGTTTTTGTACGCTAAGAATTATGGGTAAATGTACCAGTCGCCATCTTTTTACCGAGGATTGTTCGAAGGAGACCGATTATTTGAAGTTTTTTTCCTTAAAGGGGGCGATTAATAGAGGGACGAATATTTTTCAAGAAAATATGGTAATTGGTGTTTGACGCACAAGTCATTATAGTATGACGTAGTTGACCAATCTTTTATTTATTTTCCCATATACCGTCAAAATTTTCCGTATATAACATTTACCCGTATTTTGTTACCGAAAAAAAACGGTAATTGGTCTCTGATGCACAATTCAAAATATCACGTACCTGACCAATCTTTTATTTATTTTCCTATATACCGTGGAAATTTTCCGTACATAACAATTCTTTCTTAGACTTATTGAGAAAAGTAAAGTTTGCCTTTGTGTTTCCTATTTTGAAGTGGGTTTTTTTATTTCTCATGCGTAGAGAAAACGGGAGCGACTGACATACATTTTAATTATCCTTAATATCGTTGCAGCCTTCATATCCAAAATTAAAGGAAACTTCAGATTAATTACATTTATATATTATACAAACAAGCCCGATACGACAATGGACAAAAACCCGATCGTTTTATAACTTTTTCATTAACATTTGCATATCTTTATCTCAATTTCAGTCCGGGTCAATCGATGCCAATTTGCTGTCACTAAAAGCAGTGTCGGACCATATCAGAGATAGAAGACAATTACGGAACAAAACGGAAAGATAACAAATATATATATGACATCTGAATATGAATATAAACCTGAATATATAAAAATCATATTGTGAACTGTGGATTAACATGAGTGAGATCATGGGTTCAAATCCCGTTCAAGCCTGAATTTTTTTCAGGTTGCTTTTTCGATCGACTGCTTAAGTTGAGAGCACACTGCGAGGATCACAGTTAATCTCACTCGTATATCACATCTGTTGATCACCAAGGATCATAATTTTCTGAATATACATGAACTTCGGTCCAACGGCTTGCCAGCTGAAATAACATATTTTATTATGTGACTTAAATAAATATTAAGGCAAAATAAAGGAAGCCTAGGAAGCAAAAAGCACTTCTTTCGAATTCCATACAACATCTCCACTCATGTAAATAGTACTAAGAATCTTATTGTGGAGATCATTTTGATATTAGAAAGATGTTCGTCACGCCATTAGCGTGGGACATAGAAAAAAGAAAAAAAAATGAATACGAGCCACTGGCAGGAACTACAAGAGACTCGTGGCAAGATAATGCCGTATACTAGGTTATATATTTGTTTCACCAATACAAACGACTCATAACAATCTCTGGCACCTCTGTCAATTTGGCATACGAAAAAAGCTTAAAACGTAAAACTACACGGAGCTCACCACAATGCACTAAAGATTAAAAGGAAGGGAAAGCGGAAATTGAGATACAGTTTTGTTCAAACAATTGACAAACTCTTTTTATCTTGGCTTGAATTTATTTTCATATCTTGATGACTTTTAATTTACATTTGCGAAATTTAATCGAAATGTCAGCATACTCAGCGACACATGCTGTCACCGAAATCTGCTCAGGACTAATTAGAGTCCACTTTTTTATTTAAACGTTTCCTCTCTAACTTACTGTTGGCAGTTGAAAAGTTACAGCAAGGTGAAAATATATTGTTGGATTGATGAACACAGAAATGCTATTTCTTGACGTGGGATAAATCTCAAAACTGCACAGTCTACAAAAACCTTAAGTAAGAATCAGCTTTTAGTCTTGTTGCGTTTTCCTAGAGAGTAGCCTCTACTGTATATTGTTTTTCTTTTTGTTAGATGTATGTAAGTTTAATTTTTCTCGCGTGATTTTAGAATGAAGTTCTTAGGCTGTAAAAACCAACAAAATATTTTTGATGACTTTTTTATAGAGCTACTTTACCATGAAAGAACCACTCTGGTTTCCTGCATTGAGCTGGCTTTTCACGGGCTTGGGTACTGTTGGTAACAGCTTCGTCATTCTATTAATTATTTCAAAGAAACAACTTATCAACCGAAAAACCAACTGGTTCCTTGTATCGCTTTCCTTTGCCGATCTCGGCGTCAGTCTGAGCATGTTTCCTGGTAATTTTTTCTGCTTCCCAAACAAGCGTTGCCATCATGTTTTGCTCGCCTGCTTTCAGTGGGCGTTCCTGTTGACGTCCGTGGTTAACCTCTGCATGTTAACGGTGGACCGATATATCGCAATAACAAAACCGTTCAAGTACACGTTGTTCATGTCGAAGAACCGCGTCATAGCCTTCATCGGCGCGTCCTGGCTTATTCCTTTCATTATAGGCTTCGTTCCTTTCACCTTTGTATACAGCAAACATAACTTCATCGCTCTAAAGTACTTCACCTACTTCATGCTGGTGACATTTGAATTTGTTCCAACGATCTTTCTTTTATTCGCCACTGCACACATGCTCTTCATCGTCAGAAAACATGCTCGCGAGACGGCGTCTGTGATGGCCCAGCTGCAGTACAACCAACCAGCGGCGGAAAGCAGCAACGCCGCACCCCCGCGGCAAGAAAACAGGAGACGAACATCCGTTTGGTTCATCGTGTCCATCGTGTTCTTTTTCGTTTTTTGTTACTCCGTAACGATCGCTTCGACCTTTTGTAACGCATTTGTGCTTTGTGTTACAAATAGGTTACCTACGTTATATTTGGTGCAAAAGCTGCTCCTGATCGCTAACTCAGCGTTTAATCCATTTGCATACGGATTCCTGAAACATGACGTCAAAGCTGAAGTTAAACAACTCCTACGTATTGGCACAGACGTGG
This sequence comes from Dendrophyllia cribrosa, assembly GCA_024195265.1. Taxonomy (NCBI): domain Eukaryota; kingdom Metazoa; phylum Cnidaria; class Anthozoa; order Scleractinia; family Dendrophylliidae; genus Dendrophyllia; species Dendrophyllia cribrosa. Next base: position 41,856,984 of record JAJLRJ010000005.1, on the reverse strand, counting down.
GCCGGCGGTCATCCAATTAAATGGAACGTTAACAGATATAAACGTTCTGAAGTCCTGAATAAGCTAGAAAACATTGCCGTGGAAACATTCCTTTATTCACTCAACCCTTTGACCACTAAGTTCAGTTACAGAACAAGTTTTGTGCTTGAAGACATACCGGTATTTCACGTTTTTCAGAACAGGTTCACCCAGCTTTTATATAATGTGATGCAAAGTCGAGAGCTAGTTTAGAAGTTCAGTATTGTGTGTTATATTCAATGATAATATAATTACTCATGCGCGTAGCGGCATGAGTTATAAAATGGGCTTCGTTTTTCTTTTTATTATTTTTTTTTTTGTGTCACGATTTTGCATGCAAATTTATTCACGCATATTTTAAATTGTGTATTTCCGGTTCACAGCTTTGCTTTTTACACTTCCGGTTTAGTGACTTCCGGCTACTCTCACTTCCGGCAAAACATCGTTACTGAAGCTCACATCAGTAATGTTCACGTCAGGTATATATTATCTTCACAACAATGACTGGCTTCATTGTGGTACAGCCTTCATTTATAAAACATTCAATAGTAACGTGGTTTGCAGGTACGATGACTGAATTCTCCATGTCGGACGTCTTCTTATCTTGTTTAAATTTTTAAAATTTAAATTGCTTCTTTTCTTATGGTACATTGAAGTATAAAACAAATGTTTGATACGCATGCGCATGACAAACATTTTCCGTCATTTGGTCTTATTGGTGTATAAGTCAGTCCTGTATTTCTCCCACAGAGGTGAACGTTGCTTTTATACACAGCATACAACTTGAAGCCGAATTTGTCGCGATTCTGAAAAAACTAAGAGCTATTTTTAATCAGAGTTCTTCCGAGGCAAAAATGTCAAACATCGATCTCTCGCACTCGCAATTTATTTCCCGTTTTACTGCCGATTCTTTGTAATGTCTGTATCGGAGCAGTCCTCGCTGCCTGTGGTGAGTAATTTCAAGACTTTTTTCAAGAAAGAACAATAGAAACACACGGCAAAACAGCGTCGTTACTTCAGCCCATCAGATTTAATAAAACATCTGGACTTTGGGACTAGACTTCTGTGGATTATGGACTAGGGAATGCGTGTCATATTAATGTAGATTTTTACTGACTTTATTGCTTTTTGTGGTTACTAGGTTACTAGTAACCACTATGCTGTCACCTGTGTAAGTAAGTCCGACTTTCCGAAGCGCGAAGTTGTGCCAAGTTCACCCGATTGCTGTACGATGAGACAGTTCTGATAGCTTCGGATTAGACGACTCGATTGTCAAGGCAGTTCTGTTTGTACGTGCGCGCTTTGGATTCGTGGAAAAGGTAAACGGAGCTTTCTCGTTATTTTTACTGCTTTACCAAGCACAGCTTTCACCAAATGTGGCCAAGTATTGTTTTCAAATATTATTTTAGGTATTTTCGTGGTTTGGAAAAAGGTTTTAGTGAAAAATCGAGCTGTAAATCGAAGTGTTTGTTAGCAGACCATGAGCTATCCGAACTCATGATTCAAACGCCGCCAGCATTTCATTTCTGTATCTTTGACCATTCAGAACTGTTTTTTTTTTTATTAGCGAAAGCATTATTATACGAATCATTTTTCCGGATAAGATTGGCATTCTATTACACAGGAAAAGTCGGCGATTTTAGAAAGTATAATAAAAATAGGTTGCTGAATTGAATTATTTTGTGATGTTTATTATATTTTCGCAGACGCTAGCCGGTTCCTCGCAGTAATTAGGATACAATATATCGCCAAGACTTCCAGAAGCATAAAATCACTGAATTCTGAAAAGTGTTTGACTCTTTTAATCAAAGGAAAGACATTTTCATTCAAGGAAATATGAGTTTCATTCAAAAGTTTTGACCTTTTATAGAAAATATATTTTAGATTCAGTGATTATAAAAACAGCTTGATATCAAATTTCATTTGACATAAAATTTGCACAAAGCAAAATTGTGTATTTGCGACAACACTTTGAAGAAACTGTGAAGCTTGGAAAAAACTTATTACAGATGGCAAAATCAAAGCATTTTTTTAAAGAACCAGCTTTAAGTTATGGAAACATTTCATTTCGATTTGGTCTTAAAATCACGGAAAGATTTTAGTGAATGCGTCACGCAACGTCTATTTACAAAATGTTTGACCAATTCATAGCAATTCTCACCAAAGATTTGAAATCTTTAAAAAAATCCCGGATCTCCTGAATGCGATTTCCTGTTTATTTAGGGCCTACAAAAAGTTAATGGCCATCCGGGCAGGAGGGGGTATCTGGGTTAAAAATCAAGGTGCGAGGGTTGGTCGGCCTGGCCGGGAAATCCGGGCGGGGGAGGGGTAAAAAAATATTGCATCCGTCGGGGGGGGGGGGGGGGGGGATTTTTTCTGGAATAACCCATTTTACACTGGTTGCATGCGATTAAGTAACACAGGAAAACTAAATCTTTATATTGATTATCAAATTTCTTTTTACAGCATGTCATCTACTGCCTATTTTTTTAAGTAGTCTTTTCAAATGTAACAGAAATAATTCACAGCTTGGAAAGTTATAGACGAGTGTGGATTTGATCGGAATCAATAAATTAAATATTAAAAGCGAGCACAGAAAAATTGGTAACTTCAATCGCGCGTCTTAGAGTCTCTTGCGCATGAGTATAGGCTAAGTGTAGCCTCTTGTTACGTTTTAAAATGCTGGATCATATGTATGTTAAAATAAGTTATTTAAATAAGTAAATAAGTTAGTATGAAACTTAATGCAACAATGAAAGAATTAAGTAGAGCCGGGGGAAACTCCCATATAAAAATGGCCGGTGAAGGGACTGGTACCACTTAGAGTACTAAAATCTAAAATGACGACTGTTAGAATTATCGCGGTACTTTTTAGGGTATATTGAGCCGAAAAAAATATGACTTCACAGTAACTATTTGCTAGTTCATGTGTGGTACCACTTCAGGTAAAAGTCCATTTTGAACCACGACCATCAAACGAGATTCTGGCAGCTTTTAGGGTGTTTTTCGAAAACTTCTGACGAGCACCCCCGTCATTTTAATATCATAATCATTGGAATTCTCCCTGGAGAAAGAGAACCGAAAGCTGAAGTTTGATAATACGGAACTCAGTGATTGTATAAAAAGCATGCTTTTTCTTCCGTTTCGTGCCAGTAACCAATAAAATTGGGTTCGAGTTGGTTGCTGTATATAAAAAAATAAATTCAGTTTTATTAGCTTCAGTTAAGTGGCCGTTTGGAAGAAATTTTTACCATTATAATTAATTAATAAGCAAACATAGTCGAACGTCGCTTTATGGACACTTATATGTATAATGAACATGCAGTTTTCTGGGTCCCGGCCGAAAGTCCATGTATTTGCGTTGATACGGACAACGGACAGCATTTCCCGTCCAGACTGAAGTTGTCATACAAAGTTATCCTTGTTAATACGAACAATTTGGATAATTCTATGCGTTAACATTTTTTAGTATTGTTGTAGTAGTATGGTTGTAGTAGTATGGCTGAAAGAAAACTACAAAGTGAATGTTTGTCTAAACATAATTTTTTACTGCCGTAGTGGGGTAACATTTAGTGATCCATTGTATTTTTCCTTAAAGCAATAAAATCAAAATAAAACGCAAAACGTGAATTCTTGATGTCATTTTAGGGAGAGGAGTAAGGGGGGGGGGGGGGCATTTTGTCCGAAATTAGCTGTCACTCGAGACAATTCAGTTACACAGGCATTTATATCCATGTCTTGTCCAGGAAGGACATATTTTAATAACTCTCTTCAACTTGTTACATGGATTAAATGCTTTACTTTTCTGCTTCTTCTTCTTCTTTTTTTTTTTTTTTTTTGGGGGGGGGGGGGGGGGGGGTTGGGAAGAGGGGAGGGGGACAATTGTCCAATGGAAACTAGTCGTGAACTATTATTGCCTTGGTAGCTTCATTCTGTACTATTTATGTCTATTTTTGTACTTTGTATGTTTTGTGCTTCATGATTCTGTAAAAGGTCGAAATATACAGCAGTTTGTAAACTAACATTATTTTTTATTACTTGAATAGTGGGTATGAAAATTAAATTATTCGGAATTCATACCTCCTTTAATTTTCCGTCGACTCCGGTAACTTGGTCAGTTGAGGAACTAGTTATCTTCGCCTGCCGGGTATAAATAATTCAAAATGGCCGCGGTTTGACTGGCAAAGAGGCAAACAACAACGAGAAAATATACCCTTTTGTATTGCGTAAAAAGTGATTTCTAAAATCAACAAACTCAGGTTACTTCCTCAATTATATTATTTTATTATTTGTATAATCAAAATATTCCCCTATCCCGAGCTTACCGCAGACTGTTTGTTTAAATCCTTGAACTCGCCCTTACCCGGTATAAATGATTCAAAATGAAATGGCCGCGGTTTGCGCAAAGAAACAAACAAGGAGCTGAGGAAATACGCCTTCTTATATAAATCAATAAACGCTGGTTACCTCCAATATTTTATATTACTTGTACAATTAAAATATTTCCACACACTAAGCTTACTGCAGACTGTCAAAGGGATTTCATGGGGATTTGGTCAGAATTTGGAGTCATTTCAAAAACCACAAGATGTTTTTTTATTGACAGAAACCGTAAAATAATGGTCCAGTTTTGAGATAAATAACCATTCCTTAATGTCCTCGGATACTTGAAACAGCAAACAACAACAGCGCATTGCGGTGGTTGGGTTCTGGCCCCACAATCGTCCATTTATTAACAAACAAAGCAAACCCTTGCCCCGGGGGGGGGGGGGGGGGGGGGGGGTTACTCCCTATAATGGGCTATACGAGGATGCTCCGCCCGAAAGGGGTACCTTTTTGAAGCTGGAGGCATATGAAAGGGTCGGGATTTTATGAGTTGAAGTATATGAAAGGGTAGGGATTTCACGAAGAAGAGGAAAGGGTAGCGAAAACACGCCGTTGAAGCATAATAAAGATAGAAAAAACTGTCATTTAAGTATTATAAAAAGGGTCTTTCAAAATATATCAAACAGACGCACGTAAAGGCTATGTGAAAGGGGTGCCATTTTCACTGAAAGGTATATGAAAGGGGTACCATTTTCAATGAAAGGTATATGAAAGGGGTACCATTTTTACTGAAAGGTACGTATATGAAAGGGGTACCATTTTCACTGAAGGGTATATGAAAGGGGTAGCTTTTCAGTCAAAAACGGAATATAAAAGGGTAAGGGGGTTTGGACTCTAACTCTAACCTCGGGGCGGAGCATCCCCGTACAAAACTTTGTTGAGTACCGCCCCCACCCCGGGACCCCAAGCATAATACAGTACGACTATACACATGTACATACAGTATCCGCTTCATGAGTGTCAGTGTACTCCAAGGATAAAATATGACAGACTACCTACAAAATGTTTACTGGCACATATACATAAAATTTAAAGCTCGATACATTGTAGATATAAAGGTGCCAGAACCACAATGGCTAATTATACATTACTATTGTCAGCGGTCTCACCGTAGCATAAGGAGAATCTCATTATTAATCTTCTCTCTTTTCTCGCACACCCGTGTACTGCACACGTCTTGTTGTTCTACTGTTATGGGACTTGCTCTACTCCGTGTGCCCTTCTTCGCTATGGCTGACGCTTCACAGCCTAATGTTCAAAGGCCAAGGGCTGACCAAGACGCCGTCAATGCCGCTCAAGCAGTTTTCCCGCAAGTTGAACCGCCGCCAGCAGCAGAACCTACTCTAGCTGCTCCACAACCGGGAGCTCCAAACCCTCCGGCCGAATAACTTGAGGTTTTTTCTTTCTATCTGTTTATTTCCGTGTTTTATCTTATGTTCGCACGTACGCATTTCTATTGGTTTTCGCCCGTTTATCTTTGCTAGTTTTTTTGTGTTTGGTCCTTCGTATTTGTTTTTTGGCCTCGTTGTTTGCCCGTTTACTCGTCTTATTCATTTTAGCGTGCCACGCTTTCTCACGTGTTTCCACACTTTGTCCCTTTGTTTTATTTTCCGCTCGCCCTTAGTTTTTGCCATTTTTAGTTTTGTACAGTTTAGTTCTCATTTCTTTTTCGCCTGTTTATTGCAATGTTATTTTCAATTGTCGGTTAGCAATAGGCCCCGCTTTTTATTGCAGTTTTTATTTTCGCGGGTTGACATTGGGTTCCGCTTGTTCATTGAAACGTTATTTTCGCGGGTTAACAGTAGGTCCCGCTTGTTCATTAAAGCGTTATTTTCGCGGGTTAACATTGGGTTCCGCTTGTTCATTGAAGCGTTATTTTCGCGGGTTAACAGTAGGTCCCGCCTCTTCACTGGCGTGTTATTTTTCGAGGGTTAACAGAAGGTCCCGCCTTTTTTATTGGAGTTTTAATTTTGTCAATTAACAGAAGGTCCCGCTTGTTTATTGGAGTTTTTCATTTGTATTCGCGGGTTAACAAAATATCCTGCTTGTTTATTAAAATCTTTATTTCAGCGCGTTAACAGTAGGTCCCGCTCGTTTATTACTTTTTGTTTCGCGCGTTCATATAAGGTCCCGTTTACGTTTGTTTATTGGAGTTCTTACTTTCACGGGTTATCATCAGGTCTTGTTTTGTTTATGGCGTTTTAACTTCCATAGGTCGTTATTTATTATAAGCTTTACCTTTCCCAGCTACTCTTTTGTTCCCTAGTACTATATACGGTCCATCCGGGTTTTATACTCTCCCCTATTTAGTTCGCTTTCCCAATGGCGGTGCCAGAGGGGTGACTTACACCCTCTCGGATTACCGGGCGCTAGGACCGCCATTCCCCGGCGGATTTCTCTTAGTTATTAGCCTCTACTAGTATTTTTGTCAGCTTTTGTTTTGTGTTTTTCTTTCAATCATTAAGCGCGTTTTTCCAACCCCGGGGATGACGGCCCATATTGCCATTCTTTGCAGTTTTTCCTTTTTATTGTTTCTATTTCCCCTCATACATCTAGTTTTCTCTACTGTTTCCGTTTTTCTCTTTCGTGTTTTTTCCCTTCTTGCCCCTCGGGCATTTAGCGGTCTTCATCTGACTCCTTTCAGAATTAAGTTTAGGTAGCTCGTATTTACTAAGTTTGGGCCCTTGTTTTTGAGTACGGGCGATTTGGTTCTGAGTGTGGGCTCAGTTTTGGGGTGTGGATTATTCCGATCTCGTCTGTCTCGTACATTTCCCCCCTGCGGGCTTCATATCACCGATGCCATAGGTCTAAGGACGCCAGAGTTCCCATTCTCATTATAGAAGTGTAGGTGAGACCGGTGAAAATAGTTTACTATTGCCAGCGGTCTCACCGTAGCGTATATAAGGAGAATCTCATTATTAATCCTCTCTCTTTTCTCGCACACCCGTGGTATTTTTTTTTTATATTTTATTATTTTTTTATTTATTTATTAACTTACTTACTGCTACTTTGAAACCTATACAGACTATATTACACATACATATACTTTATCTTTAACACTTCCGAAGCTATCATGATTTTTTACAATATTCCAATAACCGCATTCTCATTTAAGTAGCATAACGTTACAACAAAAACTATCTTACATAATTTACAGATGCTATTTCCACATACTCGCACAAATACACACATTCACGCAAACACACGCACGAAAAAAAAACCCAAAACAAAACAAAGAAGGCAGAAAATAAAATAAAAGGGAGTTTTCGAGGATCGGTAATCAGGTCAAGAATGGATGAGCTTTTCAACTTTCCATTGAATCATTTGTTTATGAAAGAATTCGTTATAGCTGATTGGCCTTTGTAGAACTTTACAAGAATAAAAATATTGTTTGACATGCAAGAAAAGGAGATTTAATTTTTCACTTATGCTAGCAGATAAAGAAAAAGCTTCAAAAGGGAGGTTTAGCAGTGCCTCTGACGGGGATAGCTTTACATTAGTACGGTGATGTAAATTAAACCAATGCAAAGAAGCGTCGAGTAGATTCTGAAATTCGGAACAGCTTAAAAAAGTGTGCTCGATAGAGTCAGGTTCATTACACAGTACACAATTTGCATTATTTGCACACCCTTGGTATGCTTCGTGATAGTTGGCACTATTAAACAACCTAATTATCATATATTAGCATACTAAAACCCAGGACCTTCCTCGTCCATAAGGAAATCATTTCTCTTTCCGCAACTTATTCATTGCATTCATAATACGCTACAAGAGAAATGAAATTAATAAAATGTACCAAAACTGTTGATGAGTGTCTCTAGTCATAGATGGATCGGGTCTGAATGAATTTCATCTTGAAAAAAAGTTGGCTTAACCTTTTTTAAGTTCCCGCATTTTCATTTCAAAATTGAATGGACCAGAATAGGCAATGACTTGCTCTTCTTTCAAGAATTGGTTGATTTCTTTCTCTTGGTGTTTTAGTAAATTATTTGGTAAATCATCATCCATCGACTCAAATAACATATCGAGACGGGCCCTGTGTCTGACCCGCCACACGTCCCGATCAGCCAACAGGCTAGCAAGCTCTTCCCTAAACTCCACCTCTGCATCTTTCATTAAAATTCTAAGCAACGTCTTTGCAGGCAGTCCAGGATCTCGTCTGTCTTGCGTTGGTTCCCATACCGATGGCAGTGCCCCGCCAACCGCAGACGACGTTACTTCACCTTCTCAGACAATTTCGGAATAGGGCCGTACAACTCCTCATTAGTCATATGTTCTTGCCAGTTGACATTCTGCACCATCCACAGCATTCTGGTATAGCACCCGTCGAGGGATTTTGTCATCGCTTTGGTGAGGGTCCAAGCCTCACATCCATAGATCGTATTTGGTAAATAAGTGAAGGTATTGACCAAAAAAGGTAGAAATACCCCTGACACTGCCCTTTTAAGTTTGTTTTCCAGAAAGAAAATCTTGTCATTAAAAACAGATTAACATATTTTGCTGTTCATTGTCGTTCAGTTTCATCAGGGTGAAAAGTCAAGTTAGTTAAATTGATGGATCATGATTCATCCACTGAGTTACAAACAACCAGTCGACCATGCTAGAACCTATTAAATAAATCGGCTGGTTTTTATTGATTATTCAATGTTCTTGGATTCAAATAATTTCCTTCGCGTCGAAAGCAGTTTTAACGGCTTTTGAAAAGTAAGTGCATCGTCTAGACTGTTAGTAAGACGAGAGGAAATAACAAATTAATATGTCTGAGAATATTGGATATGCACAGGATATGCGTGACAAATGCCCCGTTTCTAAAACTTTACCAGATGCTAACAAGGTTAATCATGCTAAGAGTCTAGACTCAGATTATCCTATATTACGCCAATATGCCGGTGAATGAAACATGTTATACTGAAAGTACACCGTGCTCGTGATCACACCCTATTTGAAGCAAATTCTCAACAGGCCAGGGATGGGTAGGTAGACCTAAAAAATGCACGAGCTTCCGGGCCACAGCACACCCAACGTTCCACACCAGGGCACTGCCCCTGCACCTAGGCGAGGATAACCACACCCCAGGATTATAACCGGATTGCCAAACTAAATTAAAGCACTCTTAAAAAGTTAGAAGGTATAGATTTCCTCGAATTTTGATCGGTTTACTTTTATTAATTGAAAGTTTCCTTAAATGTCGAATTAACAAAGAGTTGCAAAGAACTGAAAAAAAAATTCGAACCACGAAAGTACGCTATATTTAGTTATTATTTTTGCGCTGGTTGACAACGGCGTAACCGACGGTAGACTGCTGGCTGTGTGTTCCTTTTCGGTCAGTCAAGCGGGCGAGCTGTGACGAAAACAAGCTCCAAGAGACTGGAGCGAGCGATCGAGCCGGGGGGAAAATGAGGGAGATTCTGTGGACGAAATCCTATGGTGTGACCTAAAGGTGTGACCATTCAAATGAAACCTCTTCAGCAGTACTTTTGCAAAATATCATTTGTTTTTTCAATATCTTAAATAATGAAATTTGTTGTTTTGGGGGGTGTTCTATTATGTGTTAATCTTCGAGTCCATCCCAAAATTTGCGGTCTGTAAATTGTCAACGGGTTTTCTAGTTTCTTCTGTGGTCCACTTTAGTATGCTGTGCATGTATTTAAAAAAGCTAATGGGCAAGACGTTCATTTGGTGCGGTTCCGTTTATCGTTGATTTTTCGGAATTTCGCAAACCTGAATAAAGGAACAATGCTTTATTAACTTAAAATAGGAAGAAAAAAATCACTAAATTAAAAAGCGATGAAAGCAAAGAAATATTAGATATAAAATAACTGCTAAAAAGATCCGAAAATTCCAAAAAAAATGAAAACTTTAATTTCTTGACCGCCTGTCACAAAACCAATTTTGATGAACTGTAATCCACTTTCATCCTTGCAATCCTGCACTTTTTCTCCAAACTACTGCTTGTGCTTTACTTTATAGAACCTTTTTATCCAATTAAGTTGTGTATTTGGTGGTATTTGCAATAAAACATTGAAATAAGATAAGCGAAAATTTGTTGTTTCGGCAGGACAATTTGTTTGTTTTGTGCGGTTACGTTACGTTGCTATGTTTATAATATATTTTGAAGGCGTTCTATCATCGCATAAATACGTGCAAAGTCAAGCCTGGGGGTGATTTAATCAACAAGTCAATCACTTTCTATAAATATATTGACCCTTTAAAACATTCCTTGAAGAGTAAAAAAAAGAAAGAGAAATATTATAAAACTGTCCACTTAGAGAGCACTTAATGATATTAAACAGAACCGCAAAAAGGTACTTAACTAACTGGTGTAAAGTAGCTTTCAGTCAAATGGCCACAGCTTAACAAATATTGTAGTAAATGGGTGTTCACTTTAGAATGTTAATGATATTTAATACATGACTTGAGGTTTGACCCAAGGATAAGACTCGTCGTAACGCCTTATATGTGCTGTTCTGGTTTTAAATATTTTCAAATCTAAACCCAGCTTTTTAGAGGTGATAAGTTTATTTTGCGAGTGCAAGATTCGAAGGAGATCCAGCGAAACTTCCCTTAGTCAGAGAGATCTTGATATAAAAAACTATTGTCAAGAGTTGATATAATAAAAATAATGAGTTGATTGGCCGGGGTAGGGGTGGTTGGGGTTCGGGTGTTCCCGGCGCCAACCCAGCTCGTACTCAGACGAAAATATGCGGTGTTTAAAAGCCGGATTATTAGTCCAAACCCACTTAGTCCTAAAAATCGTTCCCTTTTTAGGTCAAAGGGGTAGAAATTAAATTGAAGCCTTTTTTGTACCACTGGGTACAATATAAACTATTTTAGACCATATATTCTTTAAGTGGTGTATATTGCTTTATATTTAATATATCAGGGAACTATAAAATCCCTTGCCTTGGGGTGTAATAATTTGCCACGCATGTTAGCGAAATATGGATGAAATTTTAAAACGCTTGCCGACAACATACTGGCTTATGATTTGATGTCTGTGATAGCCTTAAAAGATGTTATATCTAAAATGTTTTTCCATTTTAATGAAATCATTTCGGATCGGAAGGAAGACGAGTATCCGTTTTAGCTATGGTTTAAGGGTGTGTGGGCCAAGTTACTGGAAAAATTTATCACTGCTCAGTGGGTCCTCTTCAGGAATACAAAGGTGAAAAATAAATTCAAAAATTTATAACATGGGATGATGCTGTCATGTTAATGAAAGGATAATTTTTACTCTTAAAAAAGGTCAAAAAGTCAGTAATAAATTTTGGTTTTAACCAGCTAAAAATAAAACCGTCACAACAAAATTCTAGCTTTTACATGTTCTACATTTTGTAGTGCCGAACCTTGTTGAATAATCCCCTCCCTTGCTTTCAGGTTTCCTGACAAACAGAGTGGAGTTTTGAAAGATGGAATTTCAATTTCGGCCACTGAAAATATCTGCACGAAGCATTTGTTTTTGTTCTCACTTAACTAATTGACCCCAAATAACCCCGCCGCAGACCGACGAAAGAAAAGGAAATATAAATATTTATTTTTTAAGTGTTACAAGATCGCAATAAAAAAACAACGATGCAACTGGCACTTTTTAACGCTTTAACGTGCCAAAAATTAAAATAAAATAAAAACATTTTGTAAAAGTACTGCCCAAGTACTGAAAGTACTGCCGAAGAGGTTTCATTTGATCGAATGGTCACACCATAGGATTTCGTTGACAGATTCAAAAGTTAGAACTACACTACTTGTCTCCATAATTGACCCTGTGAGTAAAAAGAGCTGAAAGCTATTAAACATAAAAGTTGCAAAAACATGAAGTTGCACGGAAAAGAACTGCTCAACTGACCGTAACAATTTAAATGTCACATTTTAGGATTTTCTCGAAAGCTTCAATTGATAAGTTAGAGCCACTTTTAATAGTACTCCTCAAAAGCGTGCTTTAAAATTCCGTCACATTTTAGCATTCCGTCATTCATAGAAGTCAAATGTCAGACCAATTTGTACAGCATAATTAAGGGATGGACCGGACCATTTTATTTTTTGTGTATTTTTCCGTCTTGAGGTTGTGCAAGAATTCTTTTCGGGATTGTTCGATACTTGTTTTTCCTTTGGCTCACTGTCGCTAAAGTAACCTTCAATCAAAGGTAATTGAGCTCAATTGCCTTAGGCCCTTGATGTAAAACAACCTGAAATTCACTTATATACGTGAACATACCGGTCTAAAAATTTAGTTTTGTCTCTAAGAATTTTTATATCATGCTTTTGTGCCAAAACAAGTTTCATGGATGAATTAATTTCTCAGTGATGGAATCAAATTACTTGAAAAAATTCAGACACGTTTTTTTTTAATCAGCGATTCTTTTTCTACGACCAGACGGGCAAGATTCTGAAGATTTTTTTTATCAACCTGGCCTCTTGAAATTCCGACAGTTAAGTTATTTCCTGACACGCAACTTTGTTTTTGCTATTAAATTTGAATCGACTACAAAGCCGTTTCTTATTGATTTTGTACTGGTTATTGCTCAAAATGTAAAGGTATTACGACCTTCTAAAATCACCTGATTATGTTGGTATTTATTTCGATGTTTGTGTTTGTTTACGAAAAATGCTTTTTACTACGTACTCTGATCTGCCGCCCACGAAAAGAAAACAAATTGTGTAATTTGCTGACGTCACATTGGTACGTTGTTTCCTAAATGTCTTCGCAACATCAATGTGGTTGCTATGGTAAAATTGTATAAAAATCGACACTTAATGCGTATCGATATAGCTTCAACGGACTTGCGAAGAGGCGTCAAGACAAGAGACAGCTACATAACAAAAGGCAAGAATGGCAACTTTACAACTTCTCTTCATCGTCCTTTGTGCAGTAACGTCCTCGCTGGCGTGTTCTTGTATGCCGGAACATCCCCAAAAGCAGTTTTGTGACGCTGATTTCGGTAAGTTTTCAATCTGTGATTGACTGTTTTATTTTTAAATATTTTCGCGAGAGGTCGCGGCTTTCACTAGTTGTGGTTCTCCGTCTGTTTCTTACTTCGCCGGGTTGTGGTTCAATGGAAACATAAATTTTGACTTTTGTTTAAAGATCAGTTTCATGCCATCTGATTTAAATAGCTTTTTTTGTTTTTCGAACCTGGAAACCTGCAAAACAATAAGTTTTACGTAACAAATGAAGTGTTAAAAATATAACACATTATCTTAAAATATGTATAACATACCGCCCTCAACCTTTTTGCTAGTGCTGCGAATCATGCTCATTTATCCGTGCAAACAAAGCGGGGAACGCAATATTTTTGTCACTGTCATAACTGTTTACTATACAATGTCCCAGCACACATTTTCTCGAAACATAATATATAGACCCTTTTAATAAATACCAGAATGCATCACATTCCGCTATCGATGTCAAATGTATTCTTTTGAATTGCAAGAGAATTCAAAAGAATATGTTTGACGTCATTAGCGGAAAATGATGCATCGTGGTATTTATTAAAAGTGTCTATATAATGCCTATTGATTTTTTCATTTTTTTAATATACTGAGAGAAATCCTGTTAGCCGATCTGCCTTAAAAAGATCAAGTACCTTTTGGTAGGATGTGGCGGCTCACTTCCTTTTGTAATTAAACAAAAAAAAAAACAAAATGTAAGAAATTAATGAATTTTAACGTCCTCCACATATTTGTCTCTCTTAGAGGTTAACGCTTTCACTCCCAGAGTCAATTATGGAGACATGTAGTGAAGTTGTAACTTTTGAGTCTGTTGACAAAATCCTATGGTGTGACCATTCAAATGAAACCTCTTCAGGAGTACTTATGCATGGTAGCATTTGTTCTAACTTTTGAGTCTATTGATGAAATCGTGTGACCATTCAAATGAAACCTCTTCAGCAGTACTTTTGCATGCTAGTGTTTGTTTTTTAATATTTTACAAAATGAAATTTGGGATTTTCGAAAATTTTTATATTTGGCATCTTGGGAGTTTTAGGGTTAAAGTTGAAGGAAATTAATCCCATTCTACTAAGGATTTCCATTAACACCCCCGCTCCTAGACTCGGTCCTTGCATAATGTGATTTTGTTCTATTTAAACTCTAGACACTGTGGATGAATTCCTAAACTAGCATGACCTTTCAGATGAAATCTGTGCATGTATATGTGGAGTAGTTAAATGAATTCGTGTGGTTCTGCCGGATTGTGTTTCGATATGTCAGTTGCAAAACGAAAAATCAGCACGTAGCGACTTCCACCGGTAGAGTTCAAGTGTGGGATGTTCCACATCTTAAGAATCCGCGGTCTAAGTCACTAATATCTTCCTGCGGTTCTTTTCTTTATTATGATTATGCTGTACAAGTTCAACAGATGTTTGACAGTTTTCATTGCGATCATGATACTGTGACGTCATAGCTCAAGATAGAGTTCAGGGCCTCAGTTTTAAACGAGGCGAGAACGTGCTTAAATATTTGTATCCGACACGCACAGGCAATTGGGAATTTCTAAATAAAATGACATACACTTGGGCTAAAATGGAACATACATCAATCCATAACTGTAAAAATGTATAGGCTTCTTCTCTTTGCAAAAAGCCCCACTGGTGCGCATGGGTCTCGTGTGTATTATAAGAGAGATTACGCATCACGTTTGGTTTTCCCGTAAGCGGCAAAAAATCAACTATTTCCGTTTTTACATGAAAGTAAATAGTTCCGCGTTTGTCATGAACATGTGCATTATTTTTCCGTTTGCCTTAGGACACGGTGCTTAATCTCTCTATTGAAAGGAATCGAAGCACACGACATCGCTTTTGAATATCGATATCGAGACATTTGGTATCGATCAGATCAGAGGCAATTCCCGGGAGGGGGGAGGGGGGTGCTGTCCTCTCGGAACCCCTACCCTATTATAGTCTAATCTGTGACCAATTATAGACCCTATCTTAGTCTTTTTTTCTGAGTGATCTCGAAAATGTACGACCCCATTCTAGTAGCTCTGTTAAAAATGCAACCCCATTATAGTCAATCCAGTCGTGAAAATACGACTCCATCCAGCGGCACATCCTCATTAGCCTATTTTTACTAGGAAGTAACCGCCCTTGGGGGCAATTCTGGCATCTTTCTCAGACTGAACATCCGTTTCTGTTTTCGTATTTGCTTCTACAGTCGTACTTGCCTATGTTTCGTCACCACCAACAGACGAGTTCATGCCAAACCGTCCCTACCCAATGCCATATAAAGAACAAGTCTACACACTGAGAATAAGGGAAACCTTCAAAGGTCACGCATACGTCAAAACCGACCGCGCCAAGTATGCCAAGATCTATACTCCTCCAGGTTGGGGATCCTGCCGAGTGAACCTACAGCAAAGGGCATACTACCTGCTGTCTGGAAAGATTGTGGCGGGAAATATGTACGTCAGATTCTGTAATTGGTGGCAAAAGTGGTCGCACCTGACTACAAAACAGCAACTGGGCGTGCGCACACTATACAGCAAGGGGTGCGAGTGTTCGATTGGGTTTTGTTTCTCTTCAAAATGCCGAAGTCTCTTGACTGGTTGCGAAGGATTTGATATCAATGTCGACCACTACTGCAGGGCAAAATTCCAACGCTGTGAAAAACAAATTAACTTCGATGGTGAGAGGCCATGCGCATGGGTCGACAAGAATGTTTGTTCTCAGAAAAGTGTTTTCTTTCCCTAAATAAATTTCAAACGAGTGACACAGAACATCCAGACAATATTTTTATAAGGTATTTGGTCTTATACTAGTATTATTATTTTGCATTCTATGACTATCAGTTTTTCGTTAAACTTAAGTGAGATTTAAAAATATTTCATGCAAAATGTGTTATTGAATTTCATTTGTATATGAAATGTACTCTATCACGTGATTAAACTACTAAGAATGACAATGCGAAGTTTTTTTACATCGTAAGGTCAAAAAGTGTATTGTACAAACACAAGCCGGCAGTCTCTCTGCCGTTTCTTAGATAGTGGTAATTTGTAAGCAAACCTTTTAACGTAATGGCCTTCAAATGTTTTTACAGCATAGAAATAAGTGCAACTGTTTTGCCTGATGTAAAATTTTCACCTTGTTAATAGAATCAAAGGCTCCTGAGAGCCAACCCGTAAATAAGAAATGCTAACTCGTAACGCAATATTGCGCTAAGCTTATGTTTTCACAATGACACGGTTCGATATTTTTTTTAAAACTAAACGTAAGGATTTTTGACGAACGAAAAAAAAACTACATCACTTTCATAATATCCAGTCCGAAGAAAAGAAAGAAAAAGAAAAAAAGGATCCTGAACGTAACTTGAACTCTAGCCTGCAAGCAAGCTCCCGGGTTCGGGTTCGGGATTTCGGGTTCGGGATTTCGAGTTCGCGTATTCACGAGTTAAAAATGATAAAAATTAGGGAGGGGTGGGGGGTGGGAGAGGGGAGATGCAGGGGAGTCTTTCATTGACATGATGTGGACTCATTGACGTCTTCGCGCCTTTTGGGGTCAAGGTGTGGTTTTGGTCAGGCTTAGCTCGGACGTGTTCAGTCAGTCATATTTGATTGTGTTGTATTATTTTATTAGGCATCTTACATGATACACATTGTATGCATACAACCTTCGGAAATCATCGGAACATCTTAGGGAATCTTCGGCAATGTTCGGAAATCGTCGGAAATGTTTCGAAAATTTGGGTAATGTGGATACGAAAATCACACGCATTTGACTTAGGAAAAGTTGGCAGGTATAGTAATTACGTTGCAATCGAAAGAAAAACGGTTTTGAAGCAACTGAAATAAACATTGTGAATGTTTTGTTTTGGCTCCAGGTTGGGGTAACAATAAATTAAGGATACGCCCATAAAACGAGCGGCGTGGAACTCTGAGGGTGCTTTTCATGTACCGACCGACAAGTACCTTACTCAACTTTATTTAGCAGTCCCAAGGGTTTACGATTATCGTAATCCATTTCGTAATATAATATTGTAATTTTTCTAAAACTTGTTTTTTACCACAATTACCGCTAAACTCGCAATCTGATTGGTCGACGTGAGTGGTAAATGAGAGTCCAGACAACGGTGCTGACGCTAATATCACGCGCGCTTGATAAAAACCAATCAGATTGCGAGAAAGTTATAGACAACGCTTGCTCTTTCTTGCTGTCACGTTTTGTAAAAAGACTTCGATTTTTCCTTGTATTTTTTTCTAAATATTGTTGTAAAATACAAATTTACACCGGTTTTCCGTGGTGTGGACCCTTATTTACCACGATTTACGTCATCACATGGTCAAAATTTGTTGCTGACTCACTCGGCTGCGCCTCGTGAGTCCACAACATTTTGACCACGTGTTGACGTAAATCGTGGTAAATAAGAGTCCACACCACGGAAAACCGGTGTAAATTTGTTAAATTTACATTGAAGGTAGAAGGGCCACGTACAGGTTTCTTAGCTTGCGATTTTTAGTACTACCATCATTAAATAAATACTTTATTATTATTACTATTATTATCATCATTATTATTAATTATCGTTATTATTATTCGTAATAAAAATCAGTGAATACTGATTACCCATCCCAGTTTCATCAGCGCTTTCTTGTTTTGTTTTGTTTTTTGCTCTTTATTTTCACAGTTTTAAACAGTTGTTTAATAGGGTAAAGGGTGATTTTAGAGCAGTCTTTACATGTTAATCCGTGCGTGACAACATTGGGTGAACAAGCCCGTTTTCAAACTTAAAGGGGGATTGTCACTCAGATTTTGCTGTGTTTTGGTCAAAATACACTAAATATATGACAAAGTACCTTTGCTCAAACATAAAATTGCTTTTAGAACACCAAGAAGATAATATCAAGTTATTTCTTCAAGGAAGAACAAACCACAATAAGTTTTTCTGCGATTTTTCCACTACTCTTGGGAGGAACTTGAAAAAATTGGCCAATTTTTTCAAGTTGCAATCCATTTCCATCCTGGCCATCCGCAGTCAAAGACAAAGGATACTAGTTTCTGTGCACTGGTAGAGTGTTTGTTAACAAAACTGGATCATTATTTTAAGGTTTCCATTGAAAGAAATATGTTTTTTGGCTTTTCAAAGTGATACTAAAAATAGGTGACAGTGTCCCTTTAAGCGCTCTGCAAATCAAGAACTGTTCATTTATAAATGCGTGGACGGAAGTCGGTGCAGCTCGTCTAGCGCTCGTTTGACTTCTTCGATATCTGGAGAAAATAAAGGATAGATAAGTTAATTTATACTTCATCGCTTGACAGAAAAAAAAAACAACAACAAAAAGTCTATATTTTAAAAGAAAAAAAAAACCAGTTACATCGTCAACATTATCAGAAGCTGCGGGTGTTTTTATTTGTTTGGAATGAATACAAAAATAAGAGAAGACCTAATTGTAGGCTAAGCTTTGTCGCACATTGAAATCCATTGAAATTGGACCTCTAAAAACGGTAAGGGACTGTAACGGCCTAGGGAGAGGAAGGAAATCAAAGAAAGGCCTGACTGCAAACCCTCGCATCTTCATGTTGCTTCGTGACTCCAACACTTGTTCCTACACGAACGAATGATTCATTTGTCGACACAAGAATAGCAAGAAGCAATAAATAAATATAGGAGTGATTTACATTGAGGCCTTATATGCCACAATACTGGCCAGGCCGCGGAGTTGGTGTTTGAGTGTGTCACTTACTTTTTTTCGTATTTTTACTTATATGCCACAACTTGTAGGGCATAAACAAGCTTAGTGAGCGGATTGAGTAAGTGATTTGCATTGTGGAATATGTAGTGTTTATAACATGATCTGCAATCACTCGCATTCGGCTCCAGCTTGTTAATCGGATACAACACGGACGCGAATGTTAGATACTTTATGCTTAAGGCTGGTTTTCACTAACGACGGAGACGGAGCCGTAATCAGAAGTGCAAAGCGATACGATTTAGTGAAAATCAAACCGACAGAATCGGAAGAAGATTTCGGAGTCATAAGCAGAATCCGAAGAAAATGGAACCGTTCTGATTCGGCCGACTCCGATTCCGTCGAGCTTACGACTCCGATTTTCGATTTTCACTGAGGTCGGAAGCGCCCTTACGACTCCCATTACGACTCGACTCCGACTCCGTCGCCAGTGAAAACCAGCCTTTATGAACAAGTGATGAACTATTGTACTTTATCTTCCTTAGTTAAGTAGTTCTATAGTTAATGCACTCTAGCGTACATTCACACGACTCCTAGGAAGAGCATGTACATATGATATGATTGAAGATGATGATGATGATGATGATGAAGATGACGATGAAGATGAAGATGAAGATGAAGATGATGATGATGATGATGATGATGATGATGATATTACAAGCACAGTATATAATACCTGTTCTGTATCAGGATTTACCAGCCTTCATTAAATTTTCATTTATTTTGCATTTTCCTTATAAATTATTAAAGCTTTTTATAAGATAGAATACCGTAATAGCTCTATTAAGCTCCCCTTAATAAGCCACCCCCACTTTTTGGAAGTGAGATTATTATAAAGCCCCACCCCGCTCTTCATTTAGTTTTTCATTTAGCCTTCCTGTTGAGTGGTGTTTAGAATTAAAACATGGTTTGAAATGTCGCTAGATTTTCATTAAGGCAATGTTAATATATTTCAATCAGTTTGCGGTCTTTCAATGTCCAGAGGTACCAAAGTAAAATGATTATATCTGGGTATAAACGATGGTGTAGTTGTAAATCGTTGGTACACACCACATTTGTTTCTTTTTAGTTATCTAAAGAATTTGGAAATACACACCACATTTGTTTCTTTTTAGTTATCTAAAGAATTTGGAAAAAAATAATTTAAGTTTCCAGTAAATTTTATTATTTGGAATAAGGCATCCCCCCCGGCCGAAAAAGTCAAGTCATACACCATTTAGAGAAATGAGGGTTATCGGCCAGAAGCGAGAGGTTGTAAATCATATAACCACGAGCTGAGGGTCGATTACAATGGCAAGGATTCCTGAACGCACTCGGAAATACATTGATGACAAATACATTTATCTTTTGTTTTTTGCTTTTGTTTTTCTTAACAATTCATGGCTATAGAGCGTTTTCACTCAGTCCCGTGGGACTCAAATGACAAAGGCCATGGCAGTCATGTTGGTGTTCCTAACAAAAGAAGTTAATTTAAATTCTTTTGTACGAGAACACCAAAATGGCGGCTATGACGTCAAGTGAAAACACTCTATATAGGTGGTTTGCAATCAATCTCTAGAGACATATATAGATAACAATAGTGAAACGAACAAATGCTGGTGGACGAACAAAAGGAGCTAATGAGAGAACTATTGTTTATGTCCACCAGCATGGCGGCGATGACGTAACATGAAAACCACCTATTGGCATTAACGAGGTACATACTTTTTGGAGTGATTTCGTAAAACCCGTGAAACAGCTATACTTGACAATTAAATACTATTCGACACTAATTCCATCGTTTTCTTTTGTTTAATGTTGACTAAAAGATACCTCTGAATATTGATGTTTGTTTCACGGCTTATGTGAAATCACCTGTGTCTTGGTTTCGAAGTAGTTGTTTGTGGTACAGAACGTACAGAAACAGCGGGCGATGTCCAGCGATTCCGACTCGGATATTTTTCTCACCCAAAGCAGTTTTGGCGAAGTATTGCTATTGACGGTAAATTTGAAGACCTTGTTTGCAGTTGAGGCGAAGAATGAGCCAGCAAATGACTGACTTTAATTTGCGTACCGATGAGGATCTGTTGGCCGATGTATTTTCACAAGAAAAATCGAGCCGAGGTACCATTCCTGTGACTGACAACGAAATACAGCAAAGAAATGAAGCCAGAACACCGAAAAACACAAAGAGGTCAGTTTAATTTCGCTAATTGTAGCGTTGTGTTTAGCATTACGAAGTAACCCTCATTTTGCCATGTTAACAACATAAAATAAGTCATGAAAGACAAATTAAAATGATACTGGGGGGTTATGTATCAATATCCAAGGGAAATAAGTAAGGGTTATTGACCAGGAGCGAGGGGATATGTGATATATTCCCCTCGTGGCGTACCCGAGGGCGTAGCCCGAGGGAACGCCACGAGGGGAATATATCACATATCCCCGAGGGACTGGTCAATAACATGCTTATTTTCCACCTTGTGAGGTTTTCTAAAACAAAGGAACTATTAATTTTTTGGAGAGTAACATTCCGTTCAATTCAAATGCAAAAAAGCATGATTCCGCAAGGCCGCATTGGGATCACGGCACATTACGAAGCGAGACAGTAAACATGTTTTGCTTTCGTCAAATTTGCATTGAGCACGTTGCTTCGTTATGAGTAGAAGGAGAGAGAGAGAAGAAAATGTATGAACAGTACTCGTGGTCTCGCCATGGCCCAACTGCCCGCCTTCATCTTTCGAAGATCAATGGAGTGGTTGCGGTGTGTTTTCCAAGGGAAAGCGGCAGAAACATATTCAGGTTCAAGCGTAAAACGAAACCTGAATCGAGGTACGATACCATGGAATAATGTTATTAACATTTCGCTTTTTGGTCGCGACCAGCAAGTTAATTACGTAGGAATATGATTGATGAAGTTGGATTTCTTTTTTTGTAAACAAAAAATATTGACCGATGCTAGAGTGTTTTCCTTGTTACGCCCTATTTTGTCTTCCCGTTTGTGTTATTCTATTATGAGGGGAATAAGTCGGGGGGAATATGTTGAGGGGAATATGTTGACGGGAATATGTAATCCTTTGTTTTGCTATTGTTATCAGCTATTGTTTTCAGCCCCGCCTCTCCCTTGTTACAATCAAAGCCGCACCCAGCTTTTCAGACACTGTAATGAACGGGGTTATGTGATATATTCCCCTGAAAAGAACAAAGAAAACCGAGCTAGGTGGAAAATAAGACATAATGGCCTTGCATATTAATACATAATCCCCTTGCATTTTAATTGTGTTCGTTAGCCCCGCTCTTCCCTTCCAACAATCAAAGCCGCACCCAGCTTTTCAGGTAGTTAATAGCGGGGTCATGTAATATATTCCCGCCTGAAAGAACAAAAGAATCCGAGCTAAATAAAAAAATTACATATTACTTCATATTCTAAGCATTTCTATGATTCTCATTGGCGCGCGTAAAACACGTTAAGACTAGTGCAGGTCCATTGAGAGAACAACATAAAATGCGCCTGACAGGCAATTGCCATGTTGAAGAAAAAGACGGTACTTAAAACTGACAGCTTAAAGCCTACCCAGTGCTCAACAGGTCTAAATTCGTCTTTAAAATTTGCAAACCTCTATCACGCTGGTTAACAGGCTGCACTTCTTCATTCTCGACATCTGACGGAACAGCTGTTGATAGTGAACCTAAGACAACGCAAAAATTCAATACAGTCAATTACGCTACTGACAATGGAGGCCCTTATGATCGAGATTTGGCGTCCGTAATAGCGGGAGTTACTGTCCGTAATCACATAATGTCCTGTATGGGAGCTGACTGTAATTACAATAACTTTTAAAAAGAGGCTGTAACCGTCATGCATGCTTTCACTGCCAAGTTAGATACCCTGCTGAGTAAGTGTGTTAATGGACAAACGAACGCTAAGCCGTTCTTCCTCGCAAATCTTGGTTGCCATTTTGGATTATGAAAGCAGAAAATGCGGCCGAGGGGTGGGCGTCAGACAGAACAAAAAAGAGGGAGTAAGTAAAAATACTCGATTCTCGTCCCCTCCCCTCCTCCCTTCTCCTTCCCCTTTGACTCGTCCCAACTCACTGTCTGCTTGAATAAAACATGGCGGCTAACTAACGAACGCGCACCTCCAAAGAACGCCTTCATTACAGGCTATAAAACAATTAAAATATTGCAATACGTCCGCGATCAAGAGAAGATCTTATCTTGGTGTGATACATTTGCCTTTTTCAGTAAACATCTACGTTATGGTTGAAGATGTACTGTTTTGTGGTTTCATATCCTATCTTTCATAACAGTATTTCCTAGTTACTCCTGCCTATGCCCCACCCCACCCCACCCCACCCCACCCCACACCACACCAATAAAGGCAAATGAAGTTAACCTTGCAGTGCTGCGCAGTCGCTGTCAACAGTAATCCTCGGTTCATCGTGTTCTATATCCACTGGAGGAGTCGATGTTTCTGACGAAAAAATTATATTAAGTAATGTTTACGGAAACGACTATATTTGTAAAATATCCAATATTTCGAAAGGCACAGCCTTTCTTGTTCAGGGTCTTACAGATAATGAGGGGCATTATCTGTAAGACCCTGAACAAGAAAGGCTGTGCCTTTCGAAATATTGGATATTTTACAAATATAGTCGTTTCCGTACCGTTTATCAGCCTTGCTTTTTTATCAAATCGTTTCATTATTTTATAGCTGATTTGATCCTTTACCACAGGATCCGGTGCTTCTATTTCGTTACGGTGGTCCGTTGCAAATTACAGTTACTTGTTTAAGTAATGTTTACTACATGAGCGGGAGCGTCGGTATCGGCCTATACAATCACGAGGCGCAGCAGAGTGAATGTGTAGTGCCGATACAACACGGACGCGTGTAGTAAACAACTTGTGAAATTCACATTCCAGACACAACTCACTAGTGAGTTGTATCTGATTTACAGGGTAACCATGTGTTTGGAATGGCTCATTTCTATTTGGTATGAAACCCCGGAAAAAGTATCAAATTTTATTTTAAAAAGTTGAATGACAATCAATGAACTTGTAGTCTGACTCTTGAGAAACTTCGTCACACGTGTGATTTTATCCCCAGTCTAAAAGAAGGGAGAACCACAATTACCCTGTTATCCGGGCCGTAGCCAGACAAAAATTCTTACCGAGGCAATATCAGAAAAAAAAACCTCTTAATTATTTTTATGCATAGCCTCTTGCAAGAGGGACCCAATGCTTGTACTGGCATTCGAAATTATATTTTTACCGAGGCAAATGCCTCGGTTCCCCTCATGCTACAATAAGGACACACTACATGCCAAAAATGGTTTTCGTGCCATATATATCACTATCTTTTTCCATTAATCCCCGTCTCCCCATCAAATGTTGTAGGATTGTAGCGACAGACCTGACTAAACGATACCCAACATTGTCTGGGGTTTGGGGGGGGGGGGGGGGGGGGGGGGGGGGGTGGGGGGGGTGGGGGGGTGAGGGGTGAGTTGAGAATAAGGGGGTGGGGTGGGGCTGAAATGCGTCTCGTCCCGAAGAAAATGGGGTTCAAAATGACGACGTGTCAACAGCATTGTTGTCTATTGTAGCTACGGTCATACACATAACCACGTTTCTCTACTTTAGTATTCACAATTTTTTTTACCGAGGCAAGTGCCTCGGTTCGCCTCATGTTAGCTACACTCCGACGCCTAACCACGTTTCTCTATTGTAGTATTTTGAAAACTGTGTTGAATCAAGGGAAGGAGAGTCCATGATAATTCACTTTTTTAATGCTCTTCAACATGCAAAAATCAAATATAAAATAAATCGTATCAAAGTGCGAAGCGCAACCTCTTCCACCCGTATCAAGGGCATTAAATTCCTCGAATAAACATTGATGATATGTACTTGGGTTTCCAGTTATTCGATTTAGGGCATGGTGCCTGGCATTTCTAACTTTAAGGTTATTTCGGGTAGCCAGTACCCCTATTATTTTTCTTATTCAACATTGTAAATACTTACTGCAGGCTCTGGGGTAAAATATAGATTGTTGTTATAAGTTGTTGCAGTTGTGTTTAGGCCGTAAGACATCTATGATGCGTGAACTTTACCGGCCTTAATCGGTGACGGGGTCATGATGTTTTTTTTTCCTCGATCGAAACCGGCTTACTCCCCCTTTCCGCCCCTTGGAAGCTTGCGCCTTTTTGCGGTTTTTTATTCCTAGAAAATGTTCTATCTCTTTTTCATGCAACGTGCCATCTCATCAATGCCTCTTTTTTCCAGTAACGGACCCTTTCTCAGTTTCTTCTCAGTTACCCGCCACGTTCTTATGTTATAATCCTGTTATTCACTTATATAGTTACATACCCAAGCGATCTGCACGGAATGGTAGATCTAGAGTTGTCTGCACTAGTTCATTTTCCTCTCGAGGACTTGCTACTGCTATAGTTAACTCTGGTCCTACAAACAAAGACCAACAATAGTTCTTGGAATTTTAAATTTCATTAGGTTAATGACGGTATCTGTGAAAACGCCTGCGACTAAAAGCAGTTTGACACCATCAAATGATCAAGTAACTTGTACACTGAGGAACATTTCAGGTGATTGCTAGTTAGAATTTATCCTGCTTTCCAAGCTTCGAGGTGACGAGCCTGGGAACGAGGCTGCGTGTATGCGCGAGGCCGGAATAAACCTGTGACTTGCGAACAACCTCATGAATTTAGTGATGATGTAAGAAGTAAATGTACAGTCTGTCTATTTCACTCACTATCTCTGTAAGTTTCGCCTATAGTGTAGTAGTGATCACGTCTGCCTTGTAAGCAGAAGACTCCGATGTTCGATTGCTCGCCAGCGAAATATATTTTTACATACTATGTTATATCGTGCTTTTTCAAAAACGTTTATTTGCTTTAATGTTTTCCTTTGATATAACAGATGTTTACAAAGATCCTTTGTGAAAATATGGTTCATTCACTGAGTAAGAAAATTCCTTGCAGTTATTTTCATATCTGTATTTATTGACTGTGTTGGAATCTACAGGTACTGCAGTAGAACGCCACAAATCAAGGAAAAAAGCGTTTTAATGATGATTGGAATTCCGCGCTTGCCCGTCGAGGGCTATCGAGTTTTGTGGATGGATATCGCTGTTGAAATATGGGATAATGGTTTTAGTAATCTTGCCATTTAACCGATTTTAATGTAGACAAAATAATGTTCTTTACCTTCTTTTTCGATTCTTGAGCCCATGAAAGCGGTGGCCACAAGCAAAGGGACAATAATACAACTCCCAAAGGCTGCTGGGAACGCAGCGCGTAGAAAATTACCAACTGATCTGTTGAAATATGTGTTTCGAGGTTTCAAGAATTGGATCATGATAATCATAATACTTTTTAATTTGAATGAAATTTTAAGAGGTTTAAAGAAGGGATAGAAGAAAAAAATGATTTTTGGAACACCAACAGACAGTTGATGCCTACGCAAGAGCATCCCAGGTTGCTAGTGGACTCACTTGATTTTACAAATCCTCTAAGAAAAACTATTTCCTCCCAAACATACCCAAAAATCACGCAAAATTTTTAAAAAACACCCCATAACCAGGGCCGTAGCCAGAAAAAAAATAAGGACTGAGGCAATATCCATGGTTAAATTCTCCGCCTAGTTATTTAGAGTCTGGGATCATGACTGAGGCAAGTGCCTCGGTTTATTGCCTCATACTGGCTGCGGCCTTATAACATAGATTCATGAGATGAGCATAGAGTTTTTGGATTGCTTGAAACGTAAACGAGATATTTCCATTAAAGCCATGTCAAGTGTCAGAAAAATGGCATTCAGGTTAAGACCCCCCTTAACAACAATGATTTTTTACTAGGAAAAGCACCAATTCACCCTGGCCTCGGTTGTTCAAAAGGTGGATAGCGTTATCCTCCGGATAAATCACTGTCCAGTGGATAAGTATTAACAAAATCCATTGTGTTCTAAAACGCTCCCGTCCAAACGTATTCGTTTACGTTTGTAAACGCATAAGTTTTTATGCGTTTTGGCCTCCCGTCCACACATACACTGTAAACGCTATAAAAATCTACATTGAGCATGCGTAGATAAGAAGTATCTATGTCGGCGTTAACGAAAATATCCGTTCACGCTGTCCACGCATAAACGGGTAAACAGCGTTTTCGAAAATATCCACTTTGGAGAGCGTTTTCGAAAATATCCGTTTTGGATGACCGTTCTCATCGTTTACATGTGGACGGGGCCTGAAACTGGCAGAAAACGTACTTATTTACCTGTCCTTGCTATCAGGATAACATATTTGGACTGTAAGAACAATCAAACCAAGCAAAACTTCTTCTATACATTCAAAGAATCCAGAAACAAAACTGCAAGCTTCCTGAAAAAAAAAGTGAATTAAAAGCAATCAGAATCATCCCGGATACTTTCTTCCTTTGAAAACTGATTGTGCGTACCTCTGAAAAAGTCCTGGCTACGCCCCTGCATACTACAGTCAACTCTCTCGTAAGCGGACACCCTCGGGAATAGAAAGTGTCCGTTAGTAGAGCTGTCTGCTTACGAGAATTATTCCCATAAGCGGACAACAAAGAAAAATAGGGTGGATGTCCGCTTACGGGAGAGTTATGCGGAGTTATGCGGTTGCTGTAGTGAGGTCTATTAAATTAAGAAGATTGCAGTCTTGAAACCACAGCCAAGGAACACGCTAACACATTTACAGGATTAAATGAGATACTTGGTCACATTAAAGACAAATTTCATTGCCAAGAGTCAATTATTCTACATGGGGTGTCCGCTTACGAGAGAGCGTGAACAAAAGAAAGATCCAATTTTCATTTTCAAAAGTGTCCGCGTCCGCTTACGAGAGAGTGTCCGCTTACGGGAATGAGTAAATACAGAGTTTGACTGGGAGGTAAAACGGGGATTAGAAAAGGCGTCCGTAAGTAGAGCTGTCCGCTTACGAGAGTGTCCGTTAGCGGAGAGTTGACTGTATTTGAAATAAGGAACAATGTAAATATGTAAATCCTTATGACAAAGAAAAGATCCTATAGCAAAAAGTGGAATATACACATTTGGGGACAATTACTGGTGTAATAAAATCGGTAATATCTCCTTAAGACTTGAAAATAGTTCAATTCAGTTTTCCTGCATCGCCTTGATTCATTTTATCTATTAGCTGTTTTTTTTTAATTACTGGGTTATAACGAAACTCTCGCAATGTGCATGTCATTGCTCGCAAGTACTGATTGGTGGTCTACCTTGTTGTTTACGGTCATCTCTTGAAGTAAAGTTGGCGTTACCATGGTTACAAGCGAGGACATGCAAGCGAAAATGACCGTGGGCGCATAAACCAAAGACGATTGTTCAGCTGATTGAAGGAAAAACCACATACAGGTGCCAAATATGGAGAACGTAGTGCACACGATGACGACCTGGAGAAATAAATTTAACATTCTGTTTAACCCTATCCAGACCGGGCTTTTTTTGACCGTCTGGGACCGGGGGGGGGGGGGGGGGCTCCAGAAGCCCCCCCCTATGTAACTTTGAAACCGCTTATGCTATGGCCACCAAATTTACACAGGATAATGTTGTCATGAATTCTAGTAACTACAGATACTTTGGTGTCATAATGACGTAACGTGACGTCATTATGACGTCATATAGTCGATTTTATTGGCTAAAACAGTCGTTCATCAATATTTTCTCAATTCTGAACATATAGCAACAAGACTTTAACAGCTACTTATTTGATGAAAGTCTTACGTTTACCAACACTTTTGGTGTTGTTAACAATAACAGTGACGTCATTATGACGTCATATACAATGAAATAACCAACTGAAACGTTCTATAAGGCATATCTCTGAAACAAACGGTAGTGTTCATATCAAACTTTCACATATTGATGCAGGAGTAAAAGTAAATGAATTTGTACACTTTGTTGCTATGGTAACAGCGTGTGACGTCATAGAAGTGATGTGTACATGTTCTTAAAAGCTGGAACAGTTATCTTTGCAAATTATGGCTTTTCATGTACGTAATGAATTAAAAAAGCTTTCTCAAGTGAAAAGGACATTTTTATGATATTTTGACAATAAATGTTTAGAGATAATGGAATTACACAGACGCGTAATATACTAGAAATAAATTCTTGGATCCACCATCTTGGATCCGCCATCTTGAATTAGTCCAAACGTGTTTATTTTGGTAAAAAACACCAAAAAATAAAGCAAATGGACTGCTAAAGCTTAGTTTATTGTTGGCAAATGTTTTACAATGCAAATATGAACCAATAATAATATTATAGAGAGAAACGACCTTTAGTAAAACTTCGATCCGCCATCCTGGATTTTGACATTTCATATTCCACATTTTCCTAAAAGTACCGTTAATTAACCTTAATTAATAAACAATTATACATAATTTGATCAATTATCGCTAAATTAAATGGAAAATATTAATTCAATAAGAAATCTTTGAAATAATCTTGATTAAAGCGAAAAATGCTAATTTTGTAAAACATAGGTGTCAAAAGGCGGTTGCTATGGAAACGTCAATGTCGGTGGACAGAGGACGCTAACGTGAAAATGTTCCCAGATAAATTTTAGGCAAAGGCACCAAATTTGGTGGTCATTGCATCGACCGTTTTGAAACGACACAACTTCAAAGTTCGAGCGGGCTCCAAAAGCCCCCCCCCCCCCCCCCCCCCCCCCCTCCGGTCTGGATAGGGTTAAGACTACGAACTAAGGAAAGAGTGGCATATTTTTGTGATCGATGATAACTAACTATGCATTTAAAATTAATTTTCATAGTGCATCGTCCTTTTGAGTGAAGACTTGCAAATGGACTGGACTTAGTATAGCGAAGCGGCTCGTGCAATGTGAGCTTTTTGAAAAACTCACCCGTGCAAATTAATCCCAAATTGAACGAGAAAACCGTATGATTACTTATTAATAATTATACATGAAAAAATAAGCATCCCTTTTTTTTTGTGCAATTTATTGTGTTTTTGTTTTTGTTTTGTTTTTTTTTTTCTTAGAGCCCTTTGATATCAACTGAGTTGATAGGGGGAATCGGCCTTCGTTAGACTACGAGCAGTCTCTTTCCCAGCTTAGTCCGTCGAGCGAGAAACGAAAAAACATTTGCGAATGGATAGTGGCCGCGCGAAACTGGGGGCGAGGCAGCCGCGAGTTTCGCGCGGCCATTATCCGTTCGCTGATGTTTTTTCGTTTCTCGCTCGACGGACTAAGCTGGGAAAGAGACTGCTCGTAGTCTAACGAAGGCCGATTCCCCCTATCAACTCAGTTGATATCAAAGGGCTCTAAGAACCATCTCGTGGATACGAAACAACGTACAACGTAAGGTTAAGTCCACAGATCGGTTTCAATTTTCCATACTGAGTTTGAAGTCAAAGAATTGAAAAGTAAAACACATTTAAAACGACCAAAACATCTTAGAGTGACTTAAATATGCATTGTGTTAAACGAGAGTGTCTAAAAACAAAAAACTGGATGACGTATTGCACTGGCGGATTAAGAAAAGTTTAGAGATGATGGAACGAGTGAAACTAACCCTTTATTCATTTATTTTCGAAGGCTTTATCCAAGTATGGGTGGTGAAGGGGAATGCATATTCTACTGATTATAAAAAGATCCAGTTACCCTTGGTTTTTGTTTTTCTATGAAGCTTTTACAGGTTATCTCCGTCGCAATACGACTTATAACAACTATCAATGGAAAAAAGGCGACCGCCTCCTGAAGAAAGAAAAACAAGCAAATATGTGTATTAGGTGCTGTTCATATACATTTATTAGTTTTTAAATCATTTAAATAGGCAAGACCACTAGATTTTCCCTTTCGATAAAAAAAAGTTGACCAAAGGACAAACTCTTATCTCGAGACTACTCAGGTGTGATAGAGCCTCCTGGTATTTTTCATGCCGATTCTCCCGGCTTTTCCAAATTTTGACATATAAAAAGCTAGAGACCCTTACGCCCGGTTATGATATGTCGATGATCCCTAACTAGGACGAGAAAGCTATCCATGGCTAGCCTGCATGGTTGGCGGTTTTTTTGCGAGTGATGCTGAATTCGCGTGCGGCGAAGCCGCGCGCGAGTTTCGATCGAAACTCGCGGCTTCGCCGCTCGCGAATTATCGCGCGCGCCAACAAAAAAACCGCCAGCTACGCAGGCTATCCATGGCTGCCACTACCGGATGATATGGCTGTGCGCATGCGGAAATGATGTTGTTAGTGGCGTTGTTTTGCAGCCTCTTGCAGTCTTTAGTCTTTTTTAAAATAGAACTCTTCTAACAGCAATCCAGAGAAGCTAGTTCAATAGCTTATCAACATTGTGTCCAACCCGCACACTTAGAACAATAGCAGCCATAATGGAACTAGTTTATCATGGATCTACCTCGAAATGAAAACCTTTTTTCCAGGATATTAAAGTACAGCAACTAAAATAATAACAAGTGGCTATTTAGAAATGCCATGCATTTCGATGAGCGAAATTCCACTTTTCAGGACCAATGTTCATTCATTAATTTGTAGACTGAGTAGATAACTCGCAATTTTTTTTTCTAGCCATTGACTTTTTCAATGATGTAATTTCAGTTTGCCATTCTGAATACGTCCCAAAAGCGATACCAGCGGGGTCTTTTATTCCCGGTAGGTTCAACCATACCTGATTGGTCGAAGGTCAGAGGCCTTGGCCCTCCAGGTTAGGGTTTATCGTGGCGCTAATTACTCCACCCTGTAACAATGTGCTGATTACGTATACAGAAACGAGAAATTTCTGCCCTACTGATTCCCCACACGGTGAAAAGGACTTGATGATGATGATGCATAGTATTAAGTAGCTAGAAATTCAAATCAGAAATCCCTTACTTTTCGTAACTGAAGAGTTTCAACGAGATACAAAGGAAGGTAGGATTGGGCAATCCGCAGGGCATTGTTTATAAAAACGACAACAAAGCCAACCTGATGAAGTAATCAAAACAAAGTTTTCGAGGATAAGTGATTATCCTGCGGATAAAATACGAAAAGAAAAAGGAAACTTTAAGTTTCTATAAATTTAAAATCAAAGTCTACACCAGATATATGGAAGTAGTTGATGAAATGTTCATCACACGAAATCTACTTTGCTGAAAATAAAAAGAAAAGTACGTCTCTTTCAGTCGTGGAAATAAAGACAAAAAAAAGGAATAAAATCGTCAAATTCAGGTTTCAAAACCACTGTCACGCTTATGATTTTGTTTGGTCAAACTGATGAATGAGTTAAATATACGAATTGTAGACTTGGTACAGAGCAGTTTTCAATTGAGTGTGAAAAGTAATTACATAATTGCTTTGGTTTTTCATTGCTACGCTTTGTGATTGGCTAAAAAATCTCGCGTCACCTTCCCGACCAATCAGAAGTAAAACCAAAACCAATCGTGACTTGCTCGCACGCGTTTCCCCGCGCTTTGCGCCGCCGACATGTAATTGCTTCCAGCCGATTCGCATATAATTAACCGCATATAAGCGAGTCTAATTAACATCAAATTACCGCATGCAAGCGGTTAAAGTAGGCCCAATTCACCTACTGAGAAATAACGAAAATCGAGCTGATCTCAAACTGGCTTTTGTCTTTCACTTGAACATTTTACATAAAGTAAAACTCCTTTTTTTTAGTAAAAAAAAGTAAAAGATCAGAAGAGTTTATGCCTTGAACCAGAGACGTTTGCTTTATAACTAATACCCATATCCACTACACTAAGGAGGGCTAGCTGAGAGGAACTGTAATTTTTAACATATTTATAGAGTTACCCATAACCATAAATGAAAGCTAACCGTTTTAAAATCAGTGCTTAACCCTAAACACTGCAGATCAGTGCTAATCTGAAGCTATTTTCTCTCAGTTCTGTGTCTAACGTCAGTAATATAAAGAATACTACTGTTAGGTAAATAGGGCCTATTTTACCGCTTGCATGCGGTAATTTGATGTTAATTAGACCCGCTTATATGCGGTTAATTATACGCGAATCGGGTGTTGCTTCGAGCTCTGATTGGTTCATTGGATTGTTTACGACTGCCGTGATTAGTCAGAGTAATTGCTTTGGTTTTGGTTTTACCACACTCAATTGAAAACTGCTCTATTACCTTTAGTAATCCTGTATCACCCTCTTCTTTTACAACTAAATAACGTTAAATGATATTTGTGGTTATTTTCGAGGAGACATTTTACATGTTACAATCTTGGGAATGACCTTGTACAACAGAGGTTCTTTGAGCCATTTGTACCAATTCAACTTTGGTCCGTCTATTCCTGTCAACTCCTGATTTACGATTGTAGTTGGTGATGAAATATCCGCTGTTGATCTTCCACAGTTTTTGTCTTGAAATGAAAGCAGAATATGTGCCATAAACAATGGAGGCCTTGGGGCCGGGGGGGGGGGGGGGGGGGGGGGGGGGGGGGGGGGGGGGGGGGGGGGGGGGGGGGGGGGGAGGGGTACTCTTCAAACTTTTTGGTGGCGGTGGGAGGTTCGCTTCCTTAATTTTGTACCTGTTTTTAGGCCAAAAGATGCTTCTACATTTTACCTACCCGTGTATAGACAAAAATCTTGAAAATTAATTACCCCCACTTTTAAGGCAAAATGGTAAAATTTTGTACTCTATTTCAGCTTAAACCGGCTTGGGCCGCGCATATCTATATGTAGCTTATAAAGGGGAGTGACCCCGAATCCCCCCCCCCCCCCCCCCCCCCGCCCCCGGTGACGCAGGTATTTTACTTTAACCCTTTCATTCCCAGAGTCTATTATGGAGACATGTAGTGTAGTTCTAGCTTTTGAGTCAGTGGACAAAATCCTTTGGTGTGACCATTCAAATAAAACCTCTTCAGCAGTACTTTTGCATGGTGTCATTTGTTTTTCAGTATTTTAAAAAATGAAATTTGGGGTTTTTCTTGAATTTTGATGTTTGGCACTCTTGGGAGTTAAAGGGTTAACCCTTCGTAGCAAGCGCCATAGTAAAATTATGCAGGTTACTACACCTTCATCTGCCTTTCCTTCTTTAGGCTGATCAGCCTGGAGTTTCGGCTCTAGAACAGTCAAATGAAAGGCAAACACGAAGAGGAAACCAACTGGAAGAAGAATAAGGACCAGATACTGAAACAGGAATAGTATTACAGTATTACAGGTCAGTATAGAATCAGTATAGAATCTGATTTCTGGTTTGTCTTGAGCATTTGTGTTCAAAGCGAGGTCTGGAGCAAAGTCTTTATTATATTTTTGTATCATGCCCCGTTTTGAGGGAGAAGCTAAAAGCAGTTCGGGAATGGCGTATTACACGGAGGTACCACCAATGCTTTTGGTTGTTAACTTTTGGCGTAAAAGATTGAAACATTATGAATAGTTTCTCGCTCTAATTTGCTTACTAGGTTTTTTAACTTAGTAGAATCAAAAGTTTTCGCAGTATTAGGGAAGTGGTCATAACAAGTACACTCGAAAAGGACCCACCTTGCGTAGGAGTAGAGGGGCAACGCAAGATACCACCTGTCCGAGTACTACAGTTAATTTAAACAATTCTCAAAAAATACAAAATAATTTAAACACAGCGTAGATGACAGGTGGCGTCGGGGAGTGGAAGAAGGCTGTATTAGTTCGTGAAAGACTGGATGCGATCGCGAGTGTGTCGAAATGGAGAGAAGTAAACATTGAAGGTCTTCTCGCACAATGCACTCACCGTAAACTGCTCCCTGGCGTGTGAATTAACTTTATGTTCTGTACTCTGATGTAGTAAGACCCAAAATAAGATATAAAGCCAAACTTGGCAAACACGAACAATGGATCTGAAAAGAAAAAGAAAGTATTAAATGAAGACACTTAGAGTGATTTTACTTAGACCGTGAAACAGTATTTAGCAATTAATCAAAATTAGCTAAAATAAGTAAAAACTAAACAAAAGAAAACAATGGAATTAGTGTCTAATAGTGTCTACTAGTGCCTACTAACTTAGTAACTATTTCACGGTTTAAAGAAAATCACTCTAATTGCCCTGTATGATCGTCTGTGTGAGAACAGTCCGTATATAAATGCCTCAGTGTAGTTGGTGACTGTCGTGACTGGCAGTTTGAACCCAGGCGAATGAATAAAGATCAATAAATTATAGTAAATTTATTTTATGTGATCGTCCAGTAGCGAGAGTATTTAGAGAATAATCAGTGTCCCAGCTTCGTTAACAATTATTATACTCGTGCAATAAAGCTATAAATAGTGAATTTGTCTGTGGATGGCCTAGATGGAAATGGACTGTTACTAAATTAATTCTAATATTTGCTGTTCTGTGGTTAACATTTTGAGAAGATTTCGACATCTGTTTAGCCGCTTTTTCGAATTATGACTTGTTTAACTACATCGCCACCCAGAACATAAATTACATTGTTGAAAAAAAAAGAGAAGCTACCAACAAGAATACACATAACTTCCATAACTTCATTCATAGATCTTTGTAGCCCGGATAACAGTTGGGTTCAATTTTCTGTTCCGTTGGATTTTTGTTAATATTTTGACTTTTACTGGGCGTGAAACCGTTACAAATCGAATGGAATTTTAAAATAATTTTTCAGCAGATTTATGAAGCTAAAAATAGTGTGTTTTTATATTTAAACGAGTCGTACTTTCTAGAACGTTTTAGCCATAGTACTGTGCGCCTTGCACTTTCTCACCGTCCCCCTAAAAACCACTAATGAAAAACCCCCTGTTATGTTGACGAAAAACAATCAATCAAGTACTTATCATATATCACGATCCTATGATAGCCACCGTTTTTTAAACCGAACTATGAAATAATTTTAAATCTTTGAAAAAAAAAGACAACAGGAAATGAAGAAAGGTTGAAATCGTTATAGAGTTTCTATATTTATGGAGTAAAACAGACCTGTTAGGTACTATTTTACGACATGGTTAAATTAATTAAATTAAATTAAAGAAAAACAACAGAATAATAAACATGGCGTACAAAATGTTTTCAGCCTCAGTGTTGTGGAAAAAATAGCGAGAAAAAGTATAAAAGTGGTACATTTGTGTGTTTGCAACTGGCGTAAGCATAAAGGCGATAACTTACCGCGAAGGCTCGGAGTCTTGATTATTCTCTGTTCGCATTTCGTTCATCAACGAAGAATAACTTACTTCTGCGAGCGGCCAGCAAACTGAGATCAAGACCACGGGCACGAGATGGTACATCCCTAACGCTAAATTGGAGCTATCGGCCTCACAAAAAAAACAAGGAGCGAAGATAAAAGGCCAGGCGAAGAGTATAATGGCAGACCCAACAACATGCCTGGCCTTTCGTATCCCGTACGCGGAGAACGACTTCCAGAGGCGTCTGTCTCTACCAAGGTTTATCACGAGCAAAGTTACGGCCGTTAGAATTTGAGAAATGAAGAACAAGATGCCAGCACTTGTTGGGTATAACTCGACGACGTTTTGAAAATAAAGTAGGGCATAACTATGCCACATACTTGATGTCAAATTATTCAGTATATGACCTGTTTTGCAGGCGATATGGTTTCGTATTGACGGAGTTTCGGCGTCAGCGTTTGTTTCTTTAGTGAAGTCATCGCCGCCATCATTGCTCGACGCAGCTGTTATGTCATGAGACTCCATCTTTTCAATTTTTCATTTTTGTTTTTTCGTTTTGAAGGCAAAAATAGAGATGCGATTGCAGAGAAAACAAAAAATCCTCAACCACCTGGTATACTAGCAATTCCAAATCTCGTTCACGCCAAAACTCTTGATTTTACTAGCATCATTATTGTCGGCCATCAATCTTTACTTATCCATGCAAAACATGAAAGAAAATCATGACGAAAATAAAAACTCGTTAGACCACGACCGCATTAATTGATTAGTTTTTACTGATGGCAATTATGTTTCCATCATAATTTTTATCCCAAGACACGAACAGCAGTACTTTGTCATCTTTTGCTAGAAAATGGATTACACCAAAAATTATCTAAAAGTACTAATTTTTTTTTTCGAAAGTCGAGGTTTCATTGTGGTTTGAAAAACATTCAATCATCTCAAAAATGTCTGTGGTCCATAAAATATTCATTTTGCTGATGTAGTCCTTACAACTTCAAGTTTCAAATGTTTTTACCCCAATTAATATGTTTGGTTAGCCGTTCTAGGTTTGTTTAGGGTTCACAACGAATTGTAAATATTCATCAAATGTCTGAAAGGTTTGTGCACGTGACAATCAAACACAAAAACAGAGAAATTGTTATAAAAGCAAGAATCAGTCGAGTTCTATCAGCGTTTGGCAAAATATTCCTTGCTCTTAAAACCTCAACATTTGCTATAGAGAAAATTAAAGTGACT
Organism: Dendrophyllia cribrosa; assembly: GCA_024195265.1. Classification (NCBI taxonomy): domain Eukaryota; kingdom Metazoa; phylum Cnidaria; class Anthozoa; order Scleractinia; family Dendrophylliidae; genus Dendrophyllia; species Dendrophyllia cribrosa. The sequence continues at coordinate 41,819,566 of JAJLRJ010000005.1, read as the reverse complement.
CCCTTTTAAACCGTATATTACTTGCCTGGGGCTTATGAGTTTAATTTGCAAAGAACTGAGAAACAACTTCGAACATAACAAAATCTGTTTCATTCTCAATTAGGCTCTTTTGCTAAGATGGTTAACGTCATCTTTTTTAATTATTCTTTCTCGGCAAGGTAATAAAATCATGGTTATCAGCCATACAATGATTTAGATAAGATATTTTTCTTTCAAATTGCTGTCTAATTAGTTTGAAACAGACGAAGTGTCTTGAACAGAATGTCTGTTTCCGTTAAAGTTATTCAGTGGTTGTAACTTCGATTCAGTCTCACATTCAATTTATTATTTTTAAAATTTCATTTTTTTTCATACTTTATTTCACATTGATGGACGGACGATACGAAAGATTATGCACTCAACAGGGACAGAAGTACAACCTATTGTAAACCTACTCGTCCCTGAAATATAATAGAACTGGTCTCCATTTCGTTTTAAATTTCCTTACGTTAGAGTGGTTTTACTTAAGCCGTGAAACACTATCCAACAATTAGAGTGCGATAGTCCAAATTAAACAATGAAATTATAGTCTAATAGTGCGTACTATTCCACTAAGGCTATTTCACGGGTTAAGTAAAATCACTCTAGCGTTGAATATTACTAATGTTATTTTTCAATAAAATTCCATCTTTAACCCTTTTCACTCTCAGAGTCAATTATGACGACATGCAGTGTAGTTCTAACTTTGAGTCTGTGGACAAAATCCTATGGTGTGACCATTCAAATGAAACCTCTTCAGCAGTACTTTTGCATGGTACCATTTGTTTTACAATATTTTACACAAAGAAATTTGGGATTTTTCTTGAATTTTGATGTTTGGCACTCTTGGGAGTGAAAGGGTTAATGAGGAATGTCCCCTATTTTTAGTATCACTTTGAAAAGCCAAAAACAGTCATTTGTATCACTAGAAACCTACAAATAATGGTCCTGTCTTGCTAACAATTATTCATCCTAGGACGAAGTGCACAGAAAGTAGTATTGGTTCAGGTTGTGTTAAGGACGGATGACCAGGATGAAAATATATGTAATATTTGTCCCCGTGTTTCTTGAGAAAATTGCTAACAACTGATTTTGGTTTGTACTTTTTTTTCGAGTACTTATATGTGACTAGATATTTTCGTCTTCTTGTTCTCAGATCACTTTCATGATTGTATAACATTACTACTGGTACTTAGTTAATATTTAGTGCAGTTTTGATGAAAATCTGACAACAAAATCCTCGTGACATTGCTCAAGCATTTCTAAGAACAAAGTGTTCAGACTAAGGATGTAATTATGTAAATATGCCATTGGCAATATATGATTATAACCAGGAGGCTCCTGTTATAACATGGCTAGGAAATTCGCCCAATCTAATTCAATAGCGCAAGCGTGCAGCCATTTAACTGTCAAGCAAGCTCAAGCTTGCGCAATATCGCCTGATTTTAGCCAACTCGGCCTACGGCCTCGTCGGCTAAGCATCCGGGAGGACACTTGAAGGGATAGATGAGAGGGCCCAACAGGAAAATGCGACACCTTATTGACACTTATATAACGGAGTAACTGGTTAGCTTTCAGTTACAGTAAGGGGTAGCAGTTTATATAGTTAAATTTAAGACTAAGCAACCCGAGAAGCTAGGTGGTACAGTGGTACGGTAGGCTATGTAAGCCTAAGCCTAGCTGAGGTCACAGGTTCAATCATGAGTGGGGATTTTAGATTTTCTTTTTCACACTTAAAATTTATTGAAAATAAAATTCTAAGTGTCGACATTACGTTATATAAGTCTCAATAAGGAGTCTTGGGTCCTCTCATCTATCCCTGCAAGTGCTTTCCAAGTATCCGGCGATATAGCGCTTCGCTTTCGCACTATAAATGTTTCATAATTCAACACCTTGATAACAAATCACAATCTGTTCCATATTCATTGAGATATACAACCTTTTATTGAGTAAAAAGACTTGCAACAATATTTTACCTCGCGCCATTTCTTACACAACAAGCAGCAAATGCCAAACATTTTGCTAAGCTAAAATTAATTTTGAGTACACAACTTGAAAGTTTCTACGAAGAGCTTTCGACGTTTAGGTAAAGAACGGAACAGAGTTGTGACTACACGAATTAAAACACAGTAAAATGGCATAGAATTTCTTAGTTACAGGTGTTACGTCATTCGGTCAGTGTTATTCAACGCCGACAGGAAATTGTCTGATTATAACTGTTCTTTTGTTTTTCAAAGGCATATCTACACATTTTTGAAAATGCATTGTTATTGTTCCCTTTACACAATTTTTTTCCAAGAGCACCTTCCTGCACACAGTTTTTTTTTTCATTTTTTTTACAGTGCTATAATCTCTAGTGCTAAAAATATTTGAGCTGATAAGCTATTTTTCGAAAAAAAATCCAGTGCTATAGCCAATTATTTTGGCCACATACGCTCCTTGTAATTTATAGTTTGTTGTTTCTTTAATTATACATCATTTACCGTTTTAAGTCCTACGCAGCTACTGGCGCAAATAAAGGGCATACGACAGGAAATATGCAAAGGGAGTAGCAGGCTTTTTCTCCATTCCACAGTACTGAAGTCCTGATCCTCTTTGACGTTGTTCCCACAGGCCATCATACTCGTACCACCGGCCTGTGGTACCAGCGGTGATGGCAAGCACATTGCTGATTTAAAATGATTCCCATCGCCATAGGTTACTTCAAAAAACTCGTAAACAGTTAGTGACCCATTAGCTTTGATGGTGATATCGTCAGGAAGATGATAGACTTCTCAACTCGCCCATTTCTTGACAGAATGTCAACGTTAAATGGTAAGGCAAGCGGCATTCCTTGAATGAAAACCCGTTGAGATTCTGACTTTAAGCCCTGGCACAACGTACGAAGAGCCGTTTTGGCTGCTTTTTGCGAAGGCAACGTGAAAGAGTTATCTTGTGCAGCCAAATGGAAAGAGACATCTTGAAGCTATTTTCAGATGTATTTGCTTTCGCATCACTGAGCAATATTTCAGATTATTCTTAGATAAACTATTTTTTAATAGTTTATCTGACTTATCTGCAAATTTTTTTTTTTACACAAATAGTGTTTGCAAACAATTTATTTTGTCTTTTCAGGCCCTGAAAACAATTTTTTCAATATTTCTCATCCCCCCCCCCCCCCCCCCCCCCCCCCCCCCCCCCCTCCAGAAAAATAATGGTCCGTCCCTAAGGTTACATCGTTCTAAATCTGTAAAGTGATATGTGTAATTTTTAACCCATTGAAATGAACTGAAGTTAAAAGAATTTGAAAAGAAAAACAACAAATGTACGTCGTGGTACCACTTTAAGACACATTATGTACTTAAATGTACAGTATATGTGTGTTTTTTTTTTTTTTAAATTAGGCGGAGAATTCGATCATGAGTTATGAAGGTTTTGGAGATGCTGGATATGGCAGTGGAACCAATTTTTTTTTTGTTTGGATGTAAAGCTGGATGGTATGACTGCAATGCTCGTTCCAGCAATTGGATGGCCAAATGCTGCAGACAGAGAAAATAAACAACTGAGAAGCTTCTCTTTTCTCCTCAGTGACTATCAAATTTTACCTGCAGGCAGTATATGCAACTTGTCGGAAACAGCTCCTGGAAACAGCGATTTGAAGTTTCGCTCGACTTACTAAGACCCCTCCCTTCGAGCCGTAGTTATCTTTAAATTATGTCTTATGATTTTGCCAGTTTTTAATAAAGGGTAAGGATTGAGACAGTGAAAGTGCAAGATTCATTTTGTTCCGCTTAATTTATTCCGAAAGAAAAGCGACCTATAATCAGCGAGGCGGTTATAATCAAATAAGCATCGCGTGAGTATAATTTAATTTAAGTCGAATAAGGCTAACAAGGTTGCGCCGCCTGAGTAAGCTGTTTGCAGAACATATATTAAGCGAAAACTGAACGGTGCATTAATTTATTTAGTTCAGTTTCTTTTCTTTTTCTTGCATGTTGTAAGCCACTTTTTATTCGCAGAGTTGCCGCGCAAATGCACTCGAACAAAAAACAGTGATTTTCTTGTCTTTTGATATTTTACCAAGAAAAGGCTTTGCCTTAGTGTAGTGCCAGAAAGAAAGTGGGAGACTGAAGGTAAATGAAATAAAGTATTAACGCCAGTAAATTTCTCAGATAGAGCCCGGCTTGCAACCTAGTTTAGTCATGTCTTTGCAGCATGTCACTAAACTGCACTACTTAATTGGTAGCGAGCGTAACTAGTCAAGTATCTCAGTTTATGCTGCCATCTTAAAAACTTTCTTTGAAATATTGCATAGAGATATCGCTCTCTACATGGGCGAACTGTCCAGCTTACTCACAATCTGCTCTTTATTTGAGACGGGACTTACCAATTCTGTGCCAGCAGTTTATTTTGGCACAACGAGTGTTTTGCATACTAGCTGATAAAATGTTCTTGAAGCCGATAATCATCGATGCCTTGTCAGCTCCTGTCTACGAAACATAAAGTGAAGACTCTAGAATTCCGCTTTCTTTTGCGACCACTAGTCATAAGTATTGCATGTCTTTGAGTAACCGTTAGCTGTAAACAACGCAAAGTACAACGGGCGCTTGGTTATAAATCAGTGCGCGAAGCGAGAAGCGTGAGGCAAGAGACGCCCTGTTGTGCAGTTAGTTAAACTTACAAACTTATACGTGTTACAATGATGCATAAGTTCAGACCTTCACTTCAGGCCTTGCTGAGCTGTCAGCAAAACGAACGTAAAAAACTCAACTCAGAAAATCATATATTTTTTTTGTTTCGCTGTAAACAAGTCTAGCAGCGTTTGATCATGTCGACGGAGCCTACAAAAACACTCATTCTAGTCCTTTGTAATAAAAAGAAAAGCCGTGATCACGTATTGCATACTCAAGTAGTTCAAATGCAGCAAAAAAACCCTGGCTAAGGGTCTGGATCTGTCAGACATGGAAAAAGGGTGACGCGTACTCGGGATACCCCAAAAGCAGCCCACGCGCGTAGCCTGTTATATGCGTATTAAAACGTGATCGGTGTGGCTTGCGCTGTACTATTTTATGAAATATATGGGCACTTAATTCAACAGTCGTTTTAAACAAGACCAATTTTGAGTTTCCACCCAACTCCGCAAGACAGTTAGCTTGCTTGCAGCCTAGATTCGTCATGTATTTGCGTGTCAAATCACTAAATGTACCAGAATTGGTGAGCGCAACTAGTCAAGAATAAACGAAGTATCTCAGTTTATGCTGCCATCCTATAAACTTTCTTCGAATGATTGGATAAATTGTTCTCAACATGGTCTTACATGGGCAAACCATTGTCCAGCTCAATCACAATAGATCTGCTCTTTATTTGAGACAGTCTATTTTGTTCGGGTAAATAATTTATTCGGAGAAAACATAACGAGTGTTTATCACTAGCTAATAAATGTCCTTGAGGGGTTGTCATGCCTCGTTGTCGCTAGCTTCTACGAAACATTAAAGTGAAGACTCTAGAATTCGGCGTTTTTGCGGCTACTAATCATAAGCATTGCATGACTAACCAAGCTGCAAACTTTAATGAGTAGTCTACACAACAGGTTCTTTAATTTGCAATTTTCCCACGCATTCGGGCATTCTGTAAATTTTTAGGGCGCCCGTCTGCACAGTACATTTAAACCGCACAAAAATTAACAAAAAAACAAAAACAAAATTTCCGAATAAAATACACCTGTTGCGTATCAAAAATTCCCATCGAAAAATGTAATTTGTTTTACCTTTAAAACCCTCGACTGCTGGAAATTCTTAACATCTCCGCTTCTTCAGTTGTGAAATCCGAAGTGAGAAACGTCTCGCCGCATTGTTCCCGCATTGATAAAAACGTATGAAGTTCCAGGAGCAAGATTTTATCCCTGAAAGCTCTTCTTTTTCCACTAAAGCGGCTTCTGAGTATCTCTTAATTACAGTATCCCTGTCTTGAGTAGCAAACAGCGAAAAAAATGCAGGGAAATAACGACGTTAATTTGAAACGGTTTTCTCCGCTTAGCACAGCCAATCATCAAAAGTGTTTTCCCAGCTGACGCGACATTCGGCCGTGTAGCCGCGCGAAAATCAAAGCCTCGCTTTGGTTTCAAAATTGCTAAGATCCCGGATGTTGTGTTGGCGTCATACACGCATGTTTTGCGACGTCATACGCGCCCGCGAGCTAACCTTGCGCGACTCTCCGACGTACGCACCGACACACATGTTACGGACGCGCGCCCGCGAAACTTCCGCTAGCCATGACCATGAAAAATGACGGGCATAGGTTCTATGAGTATGGGGCTACGCGAGAACTTCGCTATGATTCGCTTAGTGACGAGGGCTCTTCCCCTGGATCCGCTACTGCAATGCGTGTTGTTATTTTTTTTTTTCAAAAAGGGGAATCGAATTTTCAAGTGCTCGCAAAATGTCTTTGCTCGATTTGCTCGAAAAATTTAGACCAGAGCTCGCTTGCTCGTTCTCGCAAGATTTTCACAATAGATCGTATGCTCGGATTCTCGTTAAAATTTTCTCGATTGCTCAAAATTTCGAAAATCATGCTCTGTAGGTTTCTTGGTGAAGAAATATTGTCAAATGCCATCACATATACAAATCAATCGGAAGATTTACAGAGAGCAATAGATCACAGGGCGTCTACAGGGGTAGTGTGTGGCATTGAAAGGATGAAACATATAAATTCTGATTGGAATAACGTGGGAGAGGGGGCTCTCAGAAATGAAATTTGTCATTATAATAATACAAGCTAACACAATATTCATATTTGAAGGCATTTGCATGTTAAGAGAATTTTTGCCAAATTTATCCAAAAAACGATAAATGAGCTATGAATCAGTGCTGAATTAAGTAATTTTGGAAACCCCTCGGTCCCTCGAGATTGGAAACAAGTTGTTCTAGCGAATTGATTGGTCAATATCATTATCTTGATTTTCCAAATATGGCTGTAACAAATTTGAAGTGTACAAGAGACAGCTGCACGTTTCAACCCACCTATATGGGTTTCTGGTAGTTTTAATTTGTACCCTTTTAATGAAAAAAGGAGACATCCTTACCTCTGAGTTCGTGTACCACTTAATGGGCCATTAACAGTTTGGGCGCAACATTAATATTTAAGTACAGAAGTAGCGTGGCAAATATTTTCATCGTGTTTAGTTGTGAAAAGCCTCCACTGTCGAAGAAGAACATAGTAAATCGTAAAAAAAACTCGCCAAAACAGATAGCTCGCCAAAATGACAGCCCGCCCTAGTTACTTCGTATTTATATCAAATTTGCTGACTAGCTAGATCCACCAGGATCCGACGCTTTTGCATTGTCCGTTGGCCCTTGCAGATATTTCCAAAGTGTTCATCCGCCCTAAAAGCCCGCCCATGTAAAGGCGGGCTATGTTTTAGCCCAGCTGGGAGTGTGACCTTGGTACACGTCCACCCTCGCTCCATGTAAACGGGTCCTTACTCTGCGCTTTAAGTCGAACTATATATTAGCACTTCTGTTCTAAGTTTCATATAGGGAATCTTGGGCGGTTTGTATTATTTGTAGAATTTAAAAGCATTAGAAAGTAATTATATAAATCGCTTGTTAAACTCCGGAAGGGGGTGATGTTCTCGTCTGGCTGACTACGAACATTCGAAAGAAAATCTCTAGAATTCAGTCGGCTTTCTATTGAGCTATTTTTTTAGATCACTTTCAATTCACTTTACCATTTGAACCGTAAAAGAGAGAGGTGCAGCGCTTTAATTGACTCTTTTCTTTAGCATCATCTGTCTTTCATATTACATAGGAAATTTTGACCGGTGTAGATCATTTAAAGAAAGCGCAAAAAACGCAGTAAGTTGCTGTACATTTGCTAATAACTTCTCTCAAAGGATAATCAAGTCTTCGTGCCTGGCTGCCCTCTATAAACATCATGAGAAAAATCTATAGATTTCATTCGCCTTTTTTGTGGCTTTTTAGAGCATTTTAAATTCAGTGCTATTGAACCGCAAAGGAGGTTCAGTCAGCAAATCACTGAACCCTAAAAAGTACACTTTAGCCGCTTTCCTTAATGATTTATTCTATGCACAGTGCACTATTTTATGCAACTCGTATTGGAAACAATTCCAGACCAAAAGAAATTCTACTGAATTTCCAACATATCTCCAAATTCCCCAATCAAAGCATGTTTTTACCTACGCAAAAAAAGGAGTTAGTAAACAGAGTTAAGCTAACTACCAGTAGACTAACATAATAAATAGATGGTAATGGTAAGAAAAAATAATTATTGTATTGCAAAACAGCATTTTTATCCAAGAAGAGTGATGTACAGAGAACTAATAATCATTGCCGGATAAAGTGGTGTTTTAACAGTTGTTCGTTATGGGCGAACTATCGAACGAACGGCGGGTTTAGTATTGTTTAGAGAAAGCAGGATGAAAGTAAATTGCTTTCAATTTACTCCTTACTACCCTCGAGGGATAATCAATGTTCTTTTCCTGCTGTTTAAAGCATTAAAAGAGAAATCTCTAGAATTTAGGCGGTTTTCTTTACGGCTTTTTAAAGACCATTTTTAAATTAGTTCCATTTGAACCGTGAAGGAGATTTCTTAACAAATCACTGAACCCTGAACGCCCTTCATGAAAGGACATCAGTGCTTATTGTTTTCCTGTACTAATTCAGGACTGACTCATTTTTTCTGATCACGCAAAGAAAACTATTTTGCGCATCTCGTAGTCAAAAAAATTCCAATTCAAAAAGAATTTTACAAAAGTTTTATAATATGTGTACACCCCGCCCGAATCAAAGCAAGTTGTTATTCGTACGAATGTTGGCCCATTTTCATGTTGTTCACACGCGTGCTCAGAACCACTTTAATTTAATGCCATTTGTATCAGTCATAACATCTTTCTTATCAAATCATCGATCTCCACTAATGAAACTCCCACTTGAAAGGGGCGCAAAGTATCAAAGGATCAAAGAATCAAAGGATCAAAGGTGGGCAAAGATCAAAGGATCAAAGAGTCATAATGATTATTTCTTTTTTATACAAGCGATACATGGAAAGTAAATTAGTTTGTGTGTGCACCTCGAAGTGTGAGCATATATATTCCGGCGCCAAGTCTGTCAAATCTACAAACGGTGAGTCCAAAGTATTTCATAACTTCACTTCGCTTTTGCACCTTCGAGTCGAAACAAAGAACCAGTATTTTGATAAACCTGTTTATATATACCTAGCTCTTGTCGGCTTTTAATTGATGTGCGCAGTTTAGATGATTTTTTGCACAGATTTCATTTTGTAGAGGTGAATCTTCAGCGCAGAATTATGCGTCACAGTACAAAAACTTACCGTTAAATAATTTCATTAAAATGCTGAGTCAACTTTTTATAACGTCTCTCTATTGAACTGCTGAGGCTGCAATGTATACTGCTGTATTTTCATTTACTCAATTTCAGAATTGCATTTAATAGACTACAAGTAATCCTTCGTAATTTTGAGGTTCACTGGCAAAGTCTTGAACTGCAGGCACTGATCTAAATTGTATACCTTGCCTCTTTAGCCATCAGTTAGTAATCTGCGTGCATTAAAAGTATCTTGCTTTCCTTCCAGTTCAGTCATTTCCCCGGGGTCATTTCACGCCTTCACTGATTTATATTTCGTGCTTGGGGGATGAAAAAATGGCAGCACCATATTTCACATGCACGAATGATTAAAAACAAACTAAGGTTATTTGCACATTGATTTCTTTATTACATCTTACTAGTTCAGTGGAGAAGTAATGATTTGATCAAAGGTCACACTAATTAATTCTCTATTAACTAAAGCTAGTTTTGTTTGTGCATCTCGAAGTGTGAGATATCCAAGCTCGGTAATAATGAGGTTTCATCGGCAAATATTTCTAACTGATAAAAAAATATATATACACTGAGCTGAATAGGGTCTGTCCATTTCATGAGTTCGAGTTCGAGTTTCGAGTCCGAGTTTCGAGTTAAAATATCGAGCTCGAGTTAAAAGATCGAGTTACCACTTTTGGTCAGCGGTAATGCAAAGTAACAACACCTGCTTTGGTCTTCAATCCAACATGGCGGGAAGCCGCGAAGAAATTTTTCCTTCAATTGTAAGTAAATTTACATAACAATACCTTTTCATTTCGTATTTATTTTCTGTTATTTTAGTCTCGAGAATGGTTTTGCTTCTAACACAAGTCTTGCACACCGCAAACTTTTAAATCACGGCCTGAGAAATTTAACGATCCTAGCACTTTCAAAGCGATAACAAACTTTAGTCCATAAGTATTTATCACGCAACAAAAGTGAGCCAAAGAAACCGCAATGTATGCCAATAGAGCTAGCACCGAACAATCTAATCCTAATATTTAAAATATAAACTATTCCTAAAAGTACGAAAATATACACAAACCGACATACAGGATTATACACAGTTATGGGCCTCTTTACACTGGGCACTTAAGTAAGACTTAAGAGCGCCCAAGTCTTACTTAGCCAAAAAATTGTGTGTGATGATCTAAGTAAAAACTGAACGCACTTGACTTAGCATATCATTAAAGTCGGCGAATTGAAAGGATTCAAGCAAGACTTACGGTTCTGCAAAACCATCCTTATCGAAACTCAAGTCGACTTATCGTGCCATGGGGCGGATCACCATGGCAATCAAGCCAATTAACACCATGCCTTCGCAAACATCGGCATCGCTGTTTTCGACTGTTTGGTGACCTTTGGTAATTGGTAGCTGCAAGTTGTTTTCGAAATTATCAAATTATTGTCAAACGATGGTCACGAAGGACACGATTCACCAATTCCTTCGAATTTGATCCTTATACATACGACAACGGTGTCTTTATCGTCGAGTGTTTTCGCGCGAGACATCGACATCAAAATTGAACATCTGAACAGCTTATTCTACAATTTACAACTTGTATTTCTTTTAACATGTTCAAAATCATTAATTGGTTTTGTTATTTATGTTATTCGTCCAAACGTTTTACGTTTATGGGCTTTCTCCTTTGAAGATACGGCGTTGTTTAAAATTTGTTTACTTTTAAGCAGCGTCTTCGCTTGGCTAGCTCAAGTCAACTTAAATTTTTGCATTTACCCGTGTATGAAGAGCTAAGTAAGAGCTAAGTAAGAAAATCGTACTTTACTTGAGCGTTCGTTAAGTTTACTTGAGATCCAGTGTAAAGACTACCATTATTCAAATCAGAGCAGTCTTAAAAAACAATGCGTGAAATTGAAAAAAAAAAGACTGCTTCTGGTGAAAAATTTACGAAGTGCTCGCTGCTCGCCTGTTGTTTTTTTTAAAGTGCTCGCTGCTCGCATGAAAAACACAATGCTCGCAAAGACCATTCAATACCCCTCAAAATATTTCTTGGATTTTACTTGATAACGATAAGCTCGACTTGTTGCCAACAAGCCTCGCTTTACTGGCTTAACTAGCCACTAACGCAAGCTAAACCTGATGATTGAGACCCAGGTAAACATAAGAAAGGTTGCGATGATGATCATTAAGATTAGTGGAATGCTATTTATTAATAAAAAACAAATCATTCATCTACTTTATCTTCACCTGTTGTCTGATTCTGCCATTTTTTGTGATCTCAGACTTAGGAGTCAGTCAATTGGAAAATAATTCAAGTTTTGTGCCTTTTTGTCTTTGTTATTATAATCATGTTGTTTTCTTTTCTTTTTTCTCAGCCTTGTAAAAGATTGAAGCATGAATGCCAAGTTTTTTCTGGTTTTGCTGGCGATGGCCCTTTTTTCATTTCTGCAGAAGCTCGAGCTGCAGTCCATTATAACGAAGAGGTCAGTTTTTATTTTAGGGAGGAAGGGGAGGGTGAGCGAGTTTATTTTAGGGCGGGAGGGGTGGGGTGAGTAACTGAGTAAAATTGATAGAGCTGATCACAAAATACGATATACCCTTGTAGTATTAAACGATTGTTTTGCTTTTTTACACTTAGGAGTACAAAGCATGGAAAGCAGGTATGAACATTTAATAAACTACAATGACTGGTATGATTACAATGGCATATGACTGCAATGCGTGTTCCAGCAGTTGGTTTTCCAAATGCTGTACCCTGCAAGCAGTGGATTCTCCTACGCCGAGCTACGCCGAACGAGAGAGAAACCACTGCGAGCATCCGTTTGCTTTTCCATCGAGCATGCGCAGTCACGTCACGCCCCGCGTGATGCATTTGACTATGTTTCGCGGGAAAATTGTAGCGCGTGCCGTTGTTTCGTGGCAAAAATGTCTTCGTCACCTTGGACGCCATTTTGATTGTTACATAGCGGGCTCGATTAAACGCAGCAGTTACGTGGATGAGTTCATGCGCGAGAGGCTAAACAAGTTTGCAAACTTGTTTTACCGGTTCAAAGTTAATTTATTCGTCCATGGCGCTGGATGGCGGCTCGATCAAAGGAACTAACGGATGCTCGCAGTGGTTTCTCTCTCGCTCGGCGTAGGAGAATCCACTGCTCGCAGGGTACAAATGCTACAGAAAAGGAAAATAAACAACTGAGAAGCTTCACAAGCAAGTCACTAAAGAAGTGCACATGTGTTGATCAATAATTTTGCACGCATTTTGACCTCCTGGCATAACCTTCCTGGACTAAGTAATCGACAGTTTTAAAGCTAAGGAAATGAATACATAGTTCATGTTAACGCTTCTTTTTTTAATTCTGATATTACAAGAAATATGATGTGAACATTATTAGAGCGGGTTAAATACCCCCCCCCCTCACTCCCCCCCCCTCACCCCCCCCCTCACCCCCCCCCCCCTCACCCCCCCCCCCCCCCCCCCCCCTCACCCCCCCCCTCACCCCCCCCCCCCCCTCACCCCCCGTTTATTTGAGATCCGGCGCGTTTTTTTTAGAATTCAGCATTGTGTAATTGATTGTTACCATGAAAAAAAGGGGTTTTAGGTCAAATAAAATGAAGCGGCGATTCCACCTAACGATACGTTCCCTATGCTTTGTTTTAGTGGAATTATTTTATTAATTGTTACGCTACAGCCGCTTTCAACTGCTATTTTTATATAAATGAAAGAAAGAAACATAAACAAATAATGGAAACAACAGCCACCGTGTAGTCTCTATATATTTTGCTGGACTTTTGTCAATGGGACTTGAGATGGATGTAAAGTTCGTCATCTTTATCATCTTTGTCATCTTTATCTCCATCGTTTCACTTTATTCGAGTTGATAGTTAATAAATGAAAAGTCAGGGAACATCAGTTCAATTTCTGTTTAAAATTGTGTTACAGTTTATTGACTACATAGACTGTTTTAAGATATCAAGAACATTTTTATCAATTTAGCTTTTGAATTAGGAATTTAGGAATAAAAAACATAAAATGTAATCATGAAAAATGATGAAAAATCACCACTATTTAATAAACACCGGATCCACAAGGCCAAGTTTGAAATAAACGCCCCCGGCGTTTAATCGAAAAAATACGGAACGCAGCTCGCATAGCTCAAGTCAGGACAGGATTTCGACGGTTTTCACTCATCTATTTCCAGGCTCAGTAAGCTTTTATCGTTTCAAATATGTAAAGTGATTTGTGTAATTATAAACCCATTGAAATAAACTGAACTAAAAAGAATTTGAAAAGAAAAACAAAAAAAATTCGTCGTGGTAGCACTTTAAGACACACACTTATATGTACAATATGTGTGTTTTGTTTAAATTAGGCGGAGAACTCGAACGTCAGAAACGCTTAAGCTGCCATTGCTTTGGTGAAGGGTATAAAAATGCTGGATATGGCAGTGGAACCAAGTTCTTTGTGGCTGGATGTAAAGCTGGATGGTATGACTGCAATGCTGATTCCAGCAATATTATTGCCAAATGCTGCAAAGAGCTGAGAAAATAAACAACTGAGAAGCATCACAAGACCAAGTCACTATAGAAGTGCACTTGTGTTCAACCATTTGTTGGAATGTTAAATGTTTGTTAAATGTAGCTCAACTGATTAAAAGCAAAATCCGTTTAAAAGGGAGTTTCTGTTTGTGTCTTGTTTACGATAAAACCTTTTATTATCTCGGGATTTGAAATTTGCTAACCTTACACAACATTTTTAATGCGTAAGTGGCATATATGATCCCAAACAATTCGCGAAAATTGTGCGGTTATAATTGGCGGTCGTTGAGATTTGCGCCCATAAATTTCAGTCGGCCATACTCGAACAGTTGCTAAATAAAACTACGCAGGTTGGGAACAAGCTGTCTCTTGAGGGTGAAGGGGTAGGGGAGGCATTGCTGCAAGTTCCCTTTTCTCTTTAGTGACTATCAAATTTTACCTGCAGGCAATAAATGCAACTTGTCGGAAACAGCGATTTCAAGTTTCGCTCTACTCCGGCTAAGGCTGTATGAGCCCCAAGTAATACCCCCTACCTTTAAGTCGTAGTAATCTTTGAATTGTGTCTTACGATTTTGCCAGTTTTTAACCAAGACTAAGATAGAGTTAGTGAAAGTGCAAGATTCAATTTGTTCCGCTTAATTTATTCCGAAAGAAAAGCGACCTATAAATATCAGCGAGGCGGTTATAATTAATGAGCATCGCGTGAGTATAACGTAATTTAAGTTGAAGTGAACTAACAAAGTTGCGCCTGACTAAGCTGTTTGCAGAACATATATGAAAGCGACAACTAAACGGCGTATTAATAAGTTTAGTTTCGTTTCTTTTTCTTGGTGCATGTTGTAAACCACTTTAGCAGAGTTGCCGCGCAAATGCACTTGGACAAAAAACAGTGATTTTCTTGTCTTTTGATATTTTACCAAGGAAATTAGGCTTTGCCTTAGTGTAGTGCCAGAAAGCTGAGAAAGTGAATGAAATGAAGTAATATTAACGCCAGTAAATTTCTCAGATAGAGCCCGGCTTGCAACCTAGTTTGGTCATGTCTTTGCAGCATGTCACTAAACTGCACAACTGAATTGGTAGCGACGGAGCGTAACTAGTCAAGTATCTCAGTGTATGCTGCCATCTTAAAAACTTTCTTTGCGAAATATTGCATACAGATATCGCTCTCTACATGGGCGAACTGTCCAGCTTACTCACAATCTGCTCTTTATTTGAGACGGGACTTACCAATTCTGTGCCAGCAGTTTATTTTGGCACAACGAGTGTTTTGCATACTAGCTGATAAAATGTTCTTGAAGTATAATTATCGATGCCTTGTCAGCTCCTGTCTACGAAACATAAAAGTGAAGACTCTAGAATTCCGCTTTCTTTTGCGACCACTAGTCATAAGTATTGCATGTCTTTGAGTAACCGTTAGCTGTAAACAACGCAAAGTACAACGGGCGCTTGGTTATAAATCAGTGCGCGAAGCGAGAAGCGTGAGGCAAGAGACGCCTGTTGTGCAGTTAGTTAAACTTACAAACTTATACGTGTTACAATGATGCATAAGTTCAGACCTTCACTTCAGGCCTTGCTGAGCTGTCTGCAAAACGAACGTAAAAAACTCAACTCAGAAAATCATATATTTTTTTGTTTCGCTGTAAACAGTCGACGGAGCCTACAAAAACACTCATTCTAGTCCTTTGTAATAAAAAGAAAAGCCGTGATCACGTATTGCATACTCAAGTAGTTCAAATGCAGCAAAAAAACCCTGGCTAAGGGTCTGGATCTGTCAGACATGGAAAAAGGGTGACGCGTACCCGGGATACCCCAAAAGCAGCCCACGCGCGTAGCCTGTTATATGTGTAACGTGATCGGTGTGGCTTGCGCTGTACTATTTTATGAAATATATGGGAACTTAATTCAACAGTCGTTTTAAACAAGACCAATTTTGAGTTTCCACCCAACTCCGCAAGACAGTTAGCTTGCTTGCAGCCTAGATTCGTCATGTATTTGCGTGTCAAATCACTAAATGTACCAGAATTGGTGAGCGCAACTAGTCAAGAATAAACGAAGTATCTCAGTTTATGCTGCCATCTTATAAACTTTCTTCGAATGATTGGATATATTGCTCTCAACATGGCCTTACATGGGCAAACCATTGTCCAGCTCAATCACAATCTGCTCTCTATTTGAGACAGTCTATTTTGTTCGGGTAAATAATTTATTCGGAGAAAACATAATGAATGTTTTTCATACTTGCTAATAAACATCCTTGAGGGGTTAACATGCCTTGTCGGTTAGCTTCTACGAAACATTAATTAAAAAGTGAAGACTCTATAATTCGGCTTTTTGGAGCAATTGCAGAATACCCCGCAAATAAATTAGATTCATGTTATGTATATGTCTCGGAACTCTTTGAAGAACAAGTCAAGAAACAATAGGTGCTATTGTTATTCAACATGATGCAAATTAGTTGCGGGGTATTCTGCAGTTTAGCCGCTGACGTAAAACAAATTCAAGCAAGGTCATCCCAGTTGCTTCTGTATCGAACTAGAACAATATTTAAGCGAGGTCGTCCCAGTACGCTCGATTTCCGCCGCCGAGAAGAACGGCTGGACGCGTGCACCACCGATCGTATCTGTGATGTGAACTAGGCTGAATTACGAAGGTGGCTGCTTATATATAGAGGGAGGAGGTCTAGGGTTATGCCGCGCATTCCCACAGGTCACGCTGGGAATGTAATGAGAAGTGTATGATCGTATATTTTAGGCTTTTTATGCGTATATCCCTAATGAGAATAGTTCTCAACATGGGAGAAACATTGTCCAGCTCATCACAATCTGCTCTTTATTTGAGACAGTCTATTTTGTTCCGACAAATAATTTATTTGGAGAAAACATAACGAGTGTTTTTCATACTAGCTAATAAACATCCTTGACGGGTTATCATGCCTTGTCGGTTAGCTTCTACAAAACATTAAAGTGAAGACCCTAGAATTCGGCTTTTTTGCGGCTACTAATCATAAGCATTGCATGACTAACCAAGCTGCAAACTTTGAGTAGTCTGCATCAGTAACAGGTTCCTTTGTAGTGCCAGCCGAGCACGAAGCGCGAAGCAGACTACCACAGTTCTTCTTTATGTTGACCGTAGTCAGGTGTGCGAATGGCCTAAAGCTAGGATATCAGTTCTTCTCAATATGTTAGCTAGTCGGGTGTATGAATATAATGGCGCCAAAGCTAAGGATATTTACGGTGGCTCATAAGTGACACACAGAAAGTGTCACATTTTTTCCCTTTTAGCGACTTTTTTAGCGTTTTTTTTTTGCGACTTTTATAGCGACTTTTTTAGCGACTTTTATAGCCACTTTTTTAGCGACTTTTATAGCGACTTTTATAGCGACGTTTGTAGCGACTTTTTTTAGAGTTAGGGTTAGGGTTAGGGTTAGGGTTAGGGTTATCAAGGAAACCCCGCGCTTCAAGGTTACATAAACAAGTAAGTTAGTATTGATATCGGAAAGATTTCCGTATAACCCCATACATTAGTTATGCATACCGTTCTTAGAACTAAAACAAAAGCCAAAACAATAGAAATCCAAAAGAAAAACAATAGCGTGCACGCCCGGTGCAAATGTCTCGTCTGAGGGGTCAATATTTTGAAATGCCTAAACGGACATAAAATCATCGCGGCAATATTGTTGACAGATGATTTGCCATTAAAAAGATTAATAGCGGTATAGTTCTAAAAAAAAGCAAGTATGGGATGGGGTAGAGATTTTTGGTGCTAGTCTAGTATAGGGTTGCAAAATCAGCTGAACATGGTCTGGTATAGGGTAAGGGTCTCAGAGTCCCAGAGGCACACACCCACCCAAAAATATACGCCTTATTCGGGTAGCAGTTCGCTCAGTGAATATGTATAAATCTGCTTTTCCGGCCGGTGGAGCCGTTTTTTCCCTTTCTTTTTTTACAAAGCTATGCCTTGAAGTGTCCCAGCCTCTGCTGCTTTTTTAGTGCTACGTGATTTCCGCTGTTGGTTAACGAACTACAGCCTTCTAAAGAAATAGCCCATCAGCTATAGCTTCAGTATACAATGTCCTTTGATGACAACTGCAAGAACATTACGATAAATGGTGAACCTACGGTTGGACAAAACTAAAGAAATATCAAAACATAGTGAAGCAGACAACATTTGAACCTCACTCAATACTTCACTGATGCCTCGATCGATGCGTATGTAAAAACATGTTGATATCAAACGCAAAGGCAAGCAAACTGAGAGCATATAAGGTCATCAATTTGAAGTATATTTCTCTTTTACTTATTTTACAGTGAGTTTAGAAGATTCGTGTACTTGTTTTTGTTATCAAATAAAATGTTATTAGATTGATTTGCAACACGATCTTGCTTCAATCCGGTAGACATTTAAAATTGCTGGGTGATTATATATATTCACGTCATGAAGGTCATGGTATAAACAAGTAGTCGAAAGTAGCGAAGGTGCAAACTTGTTTGTATAGTTAGAATAAAGTGTCGCATAACTTGAGTAGAGTTGTGTGATGATCGTGCGAGAACATTGAGTACTGCTCCCGAAAAGGGTACAGACGACGTATAAATGATGTGTGGGGCAATATCCCTCTTAAGTACAAGTCCTAAAACTTGCAATTACAGTTCGAAGTACGCTCACCAACTGTCACTGTTTATTTACGTGAAGTAATCCAGTGAAATCGTATCAAGAAAAGTGGATCAACTTCGGAAACAGTGGCATTGTTTTAATTGATCGGTTTTGGTCATATAAGGCGAAAACCCATTACTTTGGAAACAATGGCTACCTAAGCTTCAGTTTGTAGTTTTCAATTATCTATTAAATTCAGATGACACGCACTTTGTCAAAACAAGTATCAGTTTTATAAGCCCACATGCAGTGGGTCCACATGCAAGGACTCGGGCAGGACTGTGGTTACGCTTGTCAGATTTTCTTAGTCATAAAAAACATATGAATATGGAAAACCCCTTTTGGTGCGGTTGGTGACGGGTTATAAAATATTAAAGCAATATATGGGTACAGCCTTTAAATAGCGTTTTTTAAAATTTTGCATACCCATGGGGCCCAGTTACGCCTGTCTATTCGTGGGCTACATTGAGGAGCAAGTGTTCTCAAAGTACACTGGAAGAGTACCACAATTGTTCAAACGCTACATTGATGACATCGTTGGAGCTGCCTCTTGTAGTCGCGATGATCTTGAATCGTTTATCCATTTTGTTTCCAACTTCCACCCAGCTTTGCAATTTACGTACACTATTTTCGAAACTACGCTACCTTTCCTCGACATCACCTTACGCATCTCTGAAGACACGATTCAAACCACTGTTCACTACAAGGAAACTGGCACACAGCTATCTTCACTACCAGTCATCCCATCTTCAACACTGCAAGAAAAGCATCCCCCACAGTTAACTTCTCCGCCTTCGCCGTCTTTGCTCAGAGGATAGCGATTTCATTTCTTTAAAGTCCAGAGAAATGATCGGCTTCTTTGAAGCACGTGGGTACCCCTCTATCTCTCTGAACAACGATCTCAACAGAGTTGGCTCAATTGTTAGAAAGGATGCGCTGGTCACACGTATGAGGAACAACATCCAAGACAGGATTCCCTTGATATTAACACACCATCCCTTTAACGGTCACATCAAGCGGATCCTCCTGGACAACTTTGACATCTTATCCCGTGATCCCGAGACCAGGGACATCTTCCCACATCGACCAGTCGTCTCTTCTCGACGCGACCGAAATTTGAGACACCCTGGTGCATTCCGATGACCATTGCCCCACCGAACAGCCTGGGACCTTCGCTTGTTCACGTCCTCGGTGCCGTACCTGTCAATACATCACGTCGGACATCCACCTCCGTGGCCCAAATGTTTCAATTACGATCCGTGAACATTTTACCTGCCAATTAGGAAACGTGGTATATTGTATCTCCTGCCGTCGATGCTCCCGTTTATACATCGGAAAAACCGGTCGCAGTCTGCGTGAACGCTTTCGCGAACACCTTGGAAACGTTAAAAAAAACACTCCCGGTTTCCCAGTTGCCGAACATTTCAACTGTACTGGCCACTCACTGTCAGACATCGTCGTCAGGAGACTGAGGTTATGTACTGGTACCAACCTCAAAAGGAAGCAAGTGGAAATGGAAACCATCTTCAAGTTGGGCACCAAGCAACCGCATGCAAAATTCAAGAGCGATTTCACTGCAAGCTGTGCGTTTTGTAGCACAGCTTGTCATGTCTCGTATAATTTACCTGTCGTCTTGTCTATCCCATAACGGAAAAAACTATTGATAAGGTAGTTGCAGATGTACACGTTTAAATTTATAGTGTTTACTTGTGTTTTTTTTTTAAACAGGAAAAAGATACGTACCTGGCCATGATAGAGTTTACAAAATCTGGTCTTTCCGGGAGAAAGGCAAGGCAAAAATTGCGGTTTAAAAAATATCATGCCCTTCCCGGTGAAGTTGTATTTTGACCCTCGTGCCCGGGGCCAGCCGAGGTCGAAAGTGACGTGTCGTTTGTCGAGCAGACGTAAATGGCGCCGATGTTTGAATTGTTGTTCGATGTTTTTGATCGGCTGTGACTGTAAAGACCCAAGGTATGCTCAATTGGATAACAAAAAGGGGATCTGAAGGCTTCACTTTGTGAGCTCCGCGAGGAAAAATGTAAGAACATGCCTTATTCGCTAGAAAATTCGAGCCGTTTTTGCGGCGGTCTCGGTGGTCGAAGTGCAAGTCAGTCTCCTTCCTCACCGTCTCTCTTTTATACGCTGTAGGGTAAAGGACACCATAAAAAGACAAGAGACCGTCAACACTAGGTAACTTTTTATGAAGTTTTATTTAGTGACTTACCCTATTTACTTGTTCATTTTTATTATTATTATTATTATTACTATTATTATTATTATCATTTTTTTAAAAGAAGTGCTCTTGATTTAAAAAAAAATATATTATTATCATTGCAACTAACTCGAACTAATTCGGCTGCTGTTCATTTACAAACAAACTGATTCTCTTTCACATCACGAGTGTATTAATTTTTATTTACATTTTTCTTCTTTGTATTATTACATTTAAACATTAGCTCTTTGTAAAATAGATTGAGTGATTAAAGCTGAATTACAGTCCGTACTGCGCAATCTCGGGGTTTGTTTTCATTTTTTGTTTTGAATTTGTTGATATGTTACACTTCGGTAATAGCATACATGGAGTAAATGGAAGTAAACCGTCAGTGGTCGTCAGTCCGCCATTACAGCCGTTGTGTTTACGAATGCTCGATAAGCTGAAACGTCGGTTTGGGAAAACTTTGGGGTTCTTTTACTTTTTATTATTGTTTGGCAAGGACATCTGACGTTAAAAATGAAGGAAAAGGTAAATATAAGTTTGTCCTGTAATTTTCATTTTCGCTAGTTAACGTTCTTTGTTTGTGAGTCTCACAAACATTGCCGAGCTGAGATTGCGCAGTACGGACTGTAATTTATCTTTAAAGCTAATGTTACACGGGACGATTCGCAACGACGATTTTTAGTGCAACAAAATTAACGACCGGTATGTTACAAGAAACAACTTGAGTAAAATTCGTGTTTTTGTGTTGCAAGGTTTTGATGAGCTGATTCAAAAAATTCGCAACGCAAACATTGCGAAGAAAATCGTCCGTGCACCCACGTTGCGCTAAAAATCGTCGTTGCGAATCGTCCCGTGTAACATCACCTTAGGGCCTCTTCCGTATGAGCCCGGTAGCCGGGCTGGCCCGCGCAGTTAGCGGCCACGAATTCTTCCGTGTGTTCATATGAAAGTTTCAGCCCGGTTACCAGGACGAAATTTTCTTTGCTGTAATTCTGACAGTTTTTCTGATATGTTTACTCATTCAGCGTCGAGAAATCGTTAAAAACAAAAGTCTAAAGAATAGGTGGGAATGATGCCTATCTCGCCCTCCTTCGATCAAAGAACATGCATATCTGAACGTTTTTCATCCTGGTAGCCAGGCTTGCCCGCCTTCTCAGTATATTATGAACATATCGCAAATTTTACAAAGGAAATAAGAGTGAGACGAGATCTCGGTAACCAGGTCATCCCGGTCAACCGAGCTCATATGAAGAGTCCCAACATAACTAACCGTGTGTACGGTCAGCTGATTACATGAAATAATTAAACCAGGAAAAATCTCAATTCCTTAGACTCCATGGCTTTCAAGTCAGTTCCCCTCGCCAATATTTATCTTCTCTTTTCTCTTCCAACCCCTTATTTAGATATTATACATTTAAATACACAGCAAACGTTTCAATATCAAGATTTTGTAGCTGTCAACCAGAAAAAAAATGTTCATTTATCTTTGTCTGAATGAAGCGAAGCGTAATGAAAAAAAAACATGGTTCCTTGAATTCCCAAGCACACGTGAATTAGTCGTGTTAGTGTGTGATGAGATTGTGTGAAGAAAATGTGCGGAACACAAATTAGCAAGTATAATAACGATGGACAGTAAAGCCTGGTTTCCATATGATCGCTACGATCGCCGAAAAACGAGACCGGCGATCGTAGCGATCGTAACGATCGTGTTACGATCGCTAGCAGGATCGACCGCGGAAAAACACAGGAGGACTCTGGGATACATAAAGCGATACTGCAATGCTTTGTGGGATAGTTTCGATCGCTACGATCGCCATGATCGATGAAAGTGATTTCCATATGATCGTTACGGCCGCTACGATCGCTGTGCGCCAATCGCTACGGTCGCTGAGATAGAATTGTTTCTAGCCCAGCGATCGCGATTGCTGCGATCGTTACGATCGCTGCGATCGCCGAGCAGAGTGGTTTCTATACGATCGCCGGTCTCGTTTTTCGGCGATCGTAGCGATCGTAGCGATCATATGGAAACCAGGCTTAAAGAAGATTCATTGTGGATAACCTCAAGCGGACAGTTTTATTTTATTTATCAATTTCGATATTCTTGTGAGCCTTTTTTTTTCAGTTTTATAGTTTATTTTCTGTTGTTATGTTTTTAAAGTATTCATGTAATTGTTACAATAAATGGACTAAGACTTGTCTGCTTATCCCGCACCACATTCTGGTTGTCAGATGTTTGGGTGCGGGGAATTCAAGAATTTTAAAACGTTTCGTGCAACAATGAACGTAGTTTACATAAATTTATTGTTCAGTATCATAAATGATAGTTTTTCTGACGGAAATCTGTCAACTTTTTGTACGAATTTTATATTGGTCTTTATATTTTGTCATAACTTAAAAATTCACCGCACGTATTAAGCCTAAAGGTATTGTTTTTACAGTGAGTAAATACAAACAATGACATGGCGTTATTGATCAAGCCACCCGCGTCTGGCGCGCGGGGAAAAATTGGGTTTCAGCCTCAAGATGAATTCAGCCGGTTCGGTTTGCAAGATAGCGACTTTCTGTGTCTATTATCGGCGGACTTTCGCCGTTTCTAATCAAGGATTATATTCGCCATAGGTAAAAAAAATCCATGTTTGTGAAAGCTCAAACGTTTTGCGCAGAAATTGGGACCGTTGTGGACGTTTTGAACAGAAATTGGGACCGTTGTGGACGAGAGGACTTGAAGCGGGTATTAAACCTGGCAAACTTCAGTCAAGTCGAAAGAGAACGCGCAACGCTAGAATTTTTATTCAGCAAATTAACTTTCATCAGAACCCCATCACCGTGGAATTGCTGGCTTCGCTCGTACTTCTTCTCTCTGTTTTGACGGTAGTTTCTGTGAGTACCGGAGAACGAATGACGTTTCCAACAACAACGGCAAAAAAATACAGAAAACAATATAGACACTTTTAATAAATACCACGATGCATCATTTTCCGCTAATGTCGTCAAACATATTCTTTTGAATTCTCTTGCAATTCAAAAGAATACATTTGACATCGATAGCGGAATGTGATGCATTCTGGTATTTATTAAAAGGGTCTATACAGTAGTCTAGAATCCCGATAACTCGAACCTCCAGAGCTAGAGGAGAGGGAAATTTGGTTCGAGATATCGAAGGTTCGAGTTATCGAGGGTAACTTTGCAAGCAATCTTTAGCCAAGGGAAAACATGTTCGGTTCGAGTTTGCGAGAGGTTCGAGTTATCGGGATTCAACTGTAACTCTAAAACAAGATTAAAAAACAAAAGCTCATAAACAATGGAAATACAATGTGTTCCGGTACTCACAAATGGACCCGTTTTGACCATGCCATGATGTCCAACCGTTGTTTATCAGATGATATATAATTGCGAACTATAATCTTTTTGTTTATTAATTACTGTTTCTCTACAAGATGTTAGTGCCAGGTTCTTTAAACAGCAGAAAGGCTAATCTAGTACTATTTTCCTCCTGTTTAATTTACAAGGGGTTTTCACTGGTAAATGCAAATCTAATAGACCTATTGTTCAGAGTGGTCATTGATTTATAAGTAGGCCGGGGGAAAACGGATATTTTACAGAAATCCTCAGAGAATTATATTATGAATTCACTGTGCACACTGATGCTTGGTTGCCTCATTCTTCGGAGCAAATGGGCCCAGATCTTTTTTACCTTTATCGTGGTCGTGCGGCAATATGAAGTCTACCTCTGTTCCATTTGAATGGACGACCGCGGGCCCCCACCTGCACCAAAACGCACGAGTTGTTTAACCTCAGCCTTGACATCATGTTTCAGGAATCCGTACGCAAACGGATTAAATGCTGAGTTAGCAATCAGGAGTAGTTGACTTGCCCAAAATAACTCCCGTGGAGGCACGCAAAGCCCAAAGTTCTTACAGAAGGTCACGGCGTTTGTTACCGAGTAACAAAGAACGAAGCAGAACACGATAGACACTATGAAAAGCACAGATTTTCTTCTTCTGTTTTTTTCCTGCCGCACGTTTGCGACTTTGCTTCTTTCCGCCGCAGATTGGTTGTACGACAGCTGGGCCATCACAGACGACCTCTCGCGAGCGTGTTTTTTGGCGATGTAGATCATATGTGCTGTCACCAACACCAAAATGAACGTGGGAAGAAATTCAAACGCCACAACCATGAAATAGGTATATTTCTTCATAGCAATAACAGGATGATCGCTGTACAAGAATGTGAAAGGAAGAAAGCTGAAAATGAAGGGAATAACCCAGGCGGCGCAAATGAACGCCAGACCGCGATTCGTTGACATGAATAAGACGTAAATGAACGGTTTCACTACCGCGATATATCGGTCCAGAGTTAACACGCATAGGTTAAGCACAGACGCGAACAGGAAAGCCCACTGAAAGCTGGCGAGCAAAACAAAATGGCAAAACTTGCTTGGAAGGCAGAAAATATTACCGGGAAATATGCTTAGACTGACGCCAAGATCAGCGAAGGACAGCGACACGAGGAACCAGTTGGTTTTTCGGCGGATGAGTTGTTTCTTTGAAATAATCAATACAATGACGAAGCTGTTACCCAGCAGCCCCAAAATTGTGAAAAACCAGCCCAGTGCAGGAAACCACAGAGGTTTTTCCATCATTTTGACGTTTGCAACCCTATAATAAAAGTAGTAATGTTTTGTTACATTTTGCACTATTCATAAGTGTTTCTTTCTTAAAAGAAAATACATCCTCGCAGCATAATCGATAAAAAACCGATATGAAGTGCAACTAATTTATAATTTCTAGGAGAATCTGCATTAAATCTGTATTCGTAATACTCAGGACGCAGCGAAAAGCAAATCATATAATTTATATATCTCTTACTTCAAGTATTCTTAGCC
Organism: Dendrophyllia cribrosa; assembly: GCA_024195265.1. Lineage (NCBI taxonomy): Eukaryota > Metazoa > Cnidaria > Anthozoa > Scleractinia > Dendrophylliidae > Dendrophyllia > Dendrophyllia cribrosa. The sequence continues at coordinate 41,793,944 of JAJLRJ010000005.1, read as the reverse complement.
GGTGCAGTTTGTTAAATTATCCCTGAAAATAATATTTCGAAAATCGTTGATTCAATGGTGCGTAGTATCGCATCCCTGTAACTGGTGTGCAACTAAACATGATTCAGAAAGTTGGAAAGAAAACGTTTTTAAAATTCAAATGAGTAGTCTTTAATTTGTTCAGCTTTTAATTGGGGACAGTAGATGTCATTCATTAAACTGACATTTCTGATTGCATTTCGCAAATGTAAATAAAAAACGTTGTTTAAAAATAAGTAACTTCAGTTTAAAAAAAAGGAGTTTGTTGGCTTGAAAAACAGCCGTCTATGTGGATTTTATGCTTCAGTTTGATTAAAATACAATTTTGAATATTAGTTGTTAATTGAGCGGAGCGCTACTCTTGCAGAGCTGGAGCCAATTATTATGAAAAACTGTTTCGTATTGGCCAACAAACACTAATGGGCCTGCGGTTACAATTCACGTTTGCTAACTAGCCTCATAAGTTTTGTTTCGCTTGCCATAAAAGTTATCATGTAATATATTAATTGCTTCAGCTGGCAAAAACACATGCACAAGCCAAATAGTAGAGCTTTTCAGCTTATTTCTGTTAATTTATCAAGAGAATTTAGCCAGCCTTGTTCCTTGACAGATATGATATTCGTCATGTTTCTGGCATTAGTTAAATTCGACGTGTGTTTTTAGAATTGCTGCTATTTTTGTCTGTCATTTGATAGCCGTATATCACGTATCCGCGAGGAAATGACCACTTCCAAGATGGGACGAAAATAGATAAACCTTTTTCCTTTCCCCGATAAGTTTTCATGATATTAGTTTTTCTTCTACACATGAAAATAAGCAATCATATCTTGTTAACAAAGGTAGCGTTCCTTTTAGACAATCTAGTTCAGTTTAGATTTATGTAATCCAGATTCAGTTGAGATCGCGGTTCATGCCAGCTGGCTCTGAACGGTCGATTTATTAGACTACGTTTACACTAGAGGAGATTTTTCCGGATTTATAAATGTTTCCGGATTTATTAAATTTAGGGTATTCGGATTCGCAGGCGTTTATACTAAAGGGTATTCGGATTCCCAACCGTTTACACACATCGATAAATCCGAGGACATTCATGCGGGAACGGTTACAAAGCAGGCGAAAAAGTATCCGGATTCGTGGGAACAACTGTTTACTCTTCAAAACATTGCGGATTTACAGTTATCGGATACAAAGTATTCACTTTAGATTTCGGATTCAAAATCTCCGGAGACGCGACCAAACCGGAACGTTTTTATTTCGGATTCACCCATCTGCGTGTAAACGGCAAAACGAATCCGGTACCAAAATGTTCCGGATTCGTCACGAATCCGGAAAAATCTCCTCTAGTGTAACCGTAGTCTTAATGGCTATGTCTAAAATAGGGAACGGGGAATCGGGGAACGGGGAACGGGGAACGGGGAATCTCTAAAATAGGGAATCTCTAAAATAGGGAATCTCTAAAATAGGGAATCTCTAAAATAGGGAATCTCTAAAATGGGGAATCTCTAAAATAGGGAATCTCTAAAATAGGGAATCTCTAAAATAGGGAATCTCTAAAATGAGGAATCTCTAAAATAGGGAATCCCTAAAATAGGGAATCTTAAAAGCAGCTGTTACGAGAAATGAGATCACAACAGTTTTGTCAAGGCGGCCGTAAGTAAAGCTGTCCGCTCACGATTGCTTTTGCTCAGAAAACTCTGACTGAAATTCAAGATGGCTACAAACTAGAAGTCAGGTGATGCGTTAATTCATTTACCGTGTTTTGTGACAAACCATGTTACGACGACACTTAGGGACGGACCATTTAATTTTTGTCGGCGGGGGGGGGGGGGGGGGGGGGGGGGGGGGGGGGGGGGGGGGGGGGAGAGGGGTGGGCAATTTCTTCTAAGTATGAATTTTTTTTTCCAGCATCACTATTTGCAAGAATGTTTGAATTTATTTTCACGTGCTTTCTTGTGCACGATTTTTTTTCGGGAATTGCCCAACCCCACCCCCCCTGCCCCTCCCCCCACAAAAAATAAATGGTCCGTCCCTTAGTGTTTGGTTCATAAATTTGGCAAACCGTCACACAAGTAAACGAGCGGATCCGTACGGATAGTTCGCAGTTGTTTCTCAGAAAGTAGTGCTATTTTGTCTTCGCTGTTACTGTTGTCGAGTTGAGAAATCGGGAGCAAACTGCAGTGGACATCACAGTGGATTTTTGTTTATTACATGTAATAAACAGAAACAATCTCAAAATCATCTTTTCTGTTCGCCAGACTGCGTGTCGCCAGATGTTTATATAAAAGAAGACAATAAGCATTTGGCGACACGCAGTCTGGCAATTTAATTGGGGGATTGTCAGACCAAAAAGTAGTTGAATGTTTCGAAAAACACATCAAAACGAAAATTCTTTGCCTTCAATTGTAGCAAGGTCCACAAAGAAATTTTCCTTTAGCTCTTTTATCACACGTCGGAATGTCTCATCATATCTTGTATCCACAGTCACGTACTACAGTGTTACAGTAATCAGCCATCAATTCCCTGCTTTGTTGCCGTATAAATTTCGGGATAAATTTTTACCAAAAGCAGTCCTCGAAGAAATAGCGAAGCAATAATCATGTTTGCTTTCCAACAAGGCTGAGAAATAATATTCTGTCGTGACAGTTTGAAAGTTCTTTACCGAAGAAACAGCTCCAAACTTTGAGAAAACTTCTCAAAAACCTGCCTCAAACGTACACCACTTCACGCTCAAAAAAAAGTTTACGCATACACCGGAACTTTACGCATACGGCGGAAGTGACGATGATAGCTTGTTCAAGTAAGCTAAAATATTGTGTCCAACAGACAACAATACAAAGACACGTTGGGCTCAAGATATACTATTTCGCTTACATGAACAGCCGACCGCTCTCTCGAGCGCCCTCTAAACTTCGTAGTTGCTATAGCAACTACGAACTAAAAATATTCGCCCAACAGCCGCACGTGACGACCGTCTATGATGTCAGTATAAAGGTGAAAAATGCGAAATGTAGAATTGTCCTATAAATAGGGTTCTGTGGATAAGTTTAAAATAATGATGAATCTTGGTGATTAACTTCCGAAGACTCAAGATTTTAGTCAGTTTTCCTCATACCAGGCTTTTATGTAAATACCGACCAAAAAGCTAAAACTACCTTTGAGCGGTTAGAAACAAAGTATGAAAGATGTGAGAAGTAAATGTTGTAAAATTAACAGGGCTCGAGAAAATTATTTCCCATTAATCGCAAAGGCAAACTTGAGATATTAAACAGAAACTAAAACTAGACTGGTCTAGACTGCAAACGGACATCATATTATTAAATGCCATAAAGCAATCATTTTAAATAACTAAAAGGCGATAAAATTTGTTGTTTATAGAATAGAATAGAATAGAATGGAATAGAATAGAATAGAATAGAGGAATTTTTTTTTTGGTAATTGCCCCCCTCCCCCAACTAAAATGGTCCATCCCAACACGATAGTGACTGCTGCGCAGGCGCAGTAGTCACAAAAACTCCAAAAAAACTTCGAATTTGAGCGTAAAATTACGAACGATATTTCAATTAAAATGGCTCACTGAACTTCTTTGTGTGTTTACTGGTGTATTGAGTGGTTTTGGGGTCGATTCAAAGCGATTCCAGCGAGTTTTAGTTCCACTCATTTCTTCCTCCCTAAACGAGTCTAAGAAAGTCTAAAAGTCTCTCTTTTAATAGGGAGGAAGAAATGAGTGGAACTAAAACTCGTTGGAATCGCTTTGAATCGACCCAAAAACCACTTAATACACCAGTAAACACAGAAAGAAGTTACATGTAAGATGAGCCAATTTTATTGAAATATCGTTCGTAATTTTACGCTCAAATATAATTGGAAGCGAATTTTCCCCATACAAATCCTTATAATTTCGTTATTACGCAACAGTTACCACGACGTTCAAATTACAACGTGTAAACATCATTGAGCTTGGGGTGCCTGTGTTTTTAAAATCACTACCCCTACAGTGGCTTATTGTTTTACACTCCGCGTGGTTCCGGTTAATTCTTCCTGATGACAACGGACCTTCGATTTCGTAGGTCAGTCATCGTTTTCGTACCTTATAAATTCTCAACTCGAAGATACCGCAAGAGACGACGGAGCACCGCCTTTCTAATCTTGTACAGCCAACTTAAAATCAACATTGGAATGAATAACCTGAATAACCTTCTCGCAGTTCTCGTCCTACACGTTTTGGAACAACCGCAGGCATGACGCCAGCACGAAAAAAACGCAAAGCGGGCACGCGAGCTTACGCGATCTTGCAGATATATCGAGCTTTACTCTCCGGGTGTTCAAAAATGTAACGAGAAGTTGTTAATTGCAATTTTTCTTTTAAACTTACCAGAAAGCAGAGTGAGTTATTTTGGAGTTTTTTTTTACTTGTGTGACAGTTTCGCTGTCGAGACCGAATATTTACACATTGTTAAACTTATGAACCAGACAGTATTATAGTGTTATAGATTGGTGGTTATAGCATGATTTGTCACAAAACACAGCAAATGAATTAACGCATCACCTGACTTCTAGTTTGTAGCCATCTTGAATTTCTGAGCGAAATTTTTATCTTGAGCGGACAGCTTTACTTACGGCCGCCTTGACAAAACTGTTGTGATCTCATTTCTCGCCCTATTTTAGAGATTCCCTATTTTAGAGATTCCCTATTTTAGAGATTCCCCATTTTAGAGATTCCCTATTTTAGAGATTCCCCATTTTAGAGATTCCCCATTTTAGAGATTCCCCATTTTAGAGATTCCCTATTTTAGAGATTCCCCATTTTAGAGATTCCCTATTTTAGAGATTCCCCGTTCCCCGTTCCCCGTTCCCTATTTTAGACATAGCCATTTATTAATCTGAAACTAGTTCGCCAAACTCGTTCTCCGTGCAATCTAAGATTGGTTTGTCAATAAATGGAACGGAAAATCGAATTTTCGATCTCTAGCAGTTAGATTGGTTATAATATTTTAGGGAATTGACTCTGTCATTTGACTAACCCCAACTAACCCCTTTATCGGAGATATAACCAGCGAACTTGATATTGACTGAGTGATTACAAAAGCCAGCGGGTCGTGCAAAAACAATTTACTAATCAAAATCTGAACGGTGACTTGTGCTCCATAAATTTTCCTGGAGATTTTCAAAGGTTTCGATGTACTGTCTACCTTGATAAACTAAGACTGGTAGACTTTATTAGTAGCCTAAAGTCCCTCTTATTCAGCTTTAGGTAGTTAATCGGAAACAGGCTGAATATTTATCAGTTTGACTGATAAACTGTAAGTAGTATAGCGATGGACGATTAAAGACAGACATGCAGATTGTCTGATTTCCCCTTATATCGAGATAACACAGTTGCAACATGTAGATGATCAGAGAGCATCAACACAAAGCAGTAACACTCGAAATAATGATACACTTTTGAGCTTTTAAGCTTGTACTGTATGTTGGGATATTTTCCCCGGCATACAAGTCTGCCTATGGTCAGCGCACCTTTCTGCACCACCGTGCACTATCAACTCTTGAAACTCTATACCAAGCAGTCTCAAAGATAGTACGTATCAAGAGGGATTTTTAAAATATATCTTTTAAAACAATTTTTAACTTCGACTTAAACTTTTAACATTTAAGATGATTGATTAGTAGACATTCTATTTATAGTATACATTTTTGTTTTTAAGGTGGCTCCAAGTAGTTTTTTTTTTTGGTCACACTTCCCTTTTTGAATGCGCTTATATGTTACATATTCTTACTTTAGCTCAATGAATCTGAATTTGATACCAGGTATTAGGCTTGGATGAAGGTTTTGGGCGATGCTCTTCGGCAATAAAGAGATCGAGCTTTTCATTCAAATGCAGTTCAAAAAGAGTGAAAACGTCAAACAAAACTGCATTTGAATGAAGGCTGAAGCTCGATCTTTTTGACCGCTTATATTTCAAACATCAAAAAACACATGTTAAAAATGTTTCCGCGATTTATTCAAAATCGAACAGTTTAATTTGTTTGAAATTTTCCCATTTAGTGTGCTACATTGTGTAGATTATAGCGCATTTATTCGCTTTCCGCAGGTAGCCCCAAAATGGAAAGATATTTAGCGAAAACTGTTTTTCGCCATATTTGATTACCGTTGCTATGGAAACGCTGATTAGCATAAAAAGAGCATCGTCCAAAACTTTCATCCAAGCTTAATATCTGGTATCAAATTCAGATTCATTCAGCTAAAGTAAGATTATGTATAAGCGCATTCAAAAAGGGAAGTGTGACCCAAAAGAAACTACTTGGATCCTTTTATATATATATAAATTGTATATTGGCTGAATTTTAATGTAAAACTTCCTCTCTTGCCGGACCCATAACAATCATTTTTTTTTAGGAAGGCCATCTGATCTTCCTTATTTCTGACTAGTAGTCGATATTGCCGTTGAACTGATTTTATTAATTTTTCACGATTGAACAAAACCAACTTTCAAGTGTTCGATCAAAATCTGGCAAGAGAATACAAGGATGCGGAACATCGTCCTTTAAAAATCTTGAAATTAATTTCCTTCAGCACTTTCTTGACATATCATCTGACAAACGGAAGGCAATGTTACCAATTTATATTCAGTTTTAGACTTAAAAGACCATTTAACATCCTAAATTTTTAATTTTACGTCCTTGGACGGGAGGTTGCCAGTCTGGGATTTGAGTTTTGTGCACGCTTACCAAACTTATAGACGCCGTGAAGACTTGGATTTCACATTTTATGAACTTTCCAGTGATCTATAGTTTTTTGGTGGCTTATATCGAAAAAAACACACGAACGAAAGATTCCTGGCTTATATATATTATCATCATCTCGCCGTTGCGATACAAGTAGCAAACAATATTGCAGAGAATAAATGGAAGAAATACTGCAACAGGTGCAAAGACAGCATATATTAAAGTTTACTTTTTATAACGATGGCCGCCATTGTCTGAGATCGTAGCGGACTTGAAGGAGAGGGAAAGTTTTATGTGTAAAAGAAGTCTAAATGCTCAGATACAAACCTTTAAGCTGATTGTGATCCGATAAGCTCTTTCGTTAACGTCCGAGAAAATCTTGAAATGTAGACTTTATGATGGTGCATTTGTTTAAATTTCAACGTCCGCTTCTAATTTCCACCGCCTACGTCTGTTTGGACTGTTTAGAACGAAAAACAAATTTTCACGTGCAGCCACTTTGGTAGCACTCAATGCGCGCTTTGTTTGCAAAGCAAATTGCACAGAATACTGACGACAGTGCTTAACAAATTGCACTTATATTATACCACCTACGTCTGTTTAGAATGAAAAACAATTTTCACAGCCCTTTCAGCAGCACGCAATGCTGTTGCGAAGCAAATTGCCGAGAATACTTTCGACAGTTTGTTTCGAGTTCCGGCATTGTATAAAATTGTAGTCTTGAAAGAGCGGTTAAGATTCGAGTAAAGATAGCAATGTCTTCATGTTTATATTCCCCCAGGATAGGTGTGTGCCGCCAAGGTTCTCAAATCCTAACCCTATTTAAGGGTAGAAAATCGAGATTTGATACCCTTTTTAAGGCTCAGTTTTAACAGACCATATCTTTTTCGTTTTACGCGTTGGGGTGGATACTGCAATTTAGTG